>JAPHNG010000655.1:0-600000 GCA_027405835.1 Asclepias syriaca
TTTTTCAACATGTAAGGCAGAAAAGTAGTTAAATCACTTTACAATGAATCTAATATAACGAATGTACAGCTCAAGTTCATCAATTTAGTCAAATTTGGTTTGAATTTCAACGCAAATAATCACTTGAATTTTGAAATAAGAAGTTATTTGGTTACTTTTTCAACATGTAAGGCAGAAAAGTAGTTAAATCAATTTACAATGAATCTCATATAACGAATGTACCGCTTCAAAGTTCATCAAATTTAGGTCAATTTGGTTTTAATTTCAACGCAAATAATTCCTTGAATTTTGAAATAAAACTTATTTGGTTATTGTTTCCACTGTAAGGCACAAAAGTAGTTTAAATCACATTACAATGAATCAAATATAACGATTGTAACGCTCAAAGTTCATCAAATTTAGGTCAAATTTGGTTTGAATTTCAACGCAAATATTCACTTGAATTTTGAAATAAGAAGTTTTTGGTTACTTTTTCAACATGTAAGGCAGAAAATTAGTTAATTCACTTTACAATGAATCTAATATACGAATGTACCGCTTCAAAGTTCATCAAATTTAGGTCAAATTTGGTTTTAATTTCAACGCAAGTAATTCATGAATCTTGAAATAGAAGTTATTTGGTACTTTCTACATGTAAGGCACAAAAGTAGTTAAATCACATTACAATGAATCTAATATAACGAATGTAAGATGAAAGTTCATAGGTCAAATTAGGTTTGAATTTCAACACAAGTAATTCACTTGAATCTTGAAAAAGAAGTTATTTGGTTACTTTTTCACAACATGTAAGCACAAAGTAGTTAAATCACATTACAATGAATCTAATATAACGAATGTAAGGATTAAAGTTCATAGTCAAATTAGGTTTGAATTTCAACCATAATTCCTTGAATCTTGAAAAAAGAAGTTATTGGGTTACTTTTTCACATGTAAGGCACAAAAGTAGTTAAATAACTGTACAATGATAAATATAACGATTGTAATGCTTCAAAGTTCATTGAATTTAGTCCAAATTTGGTTTGAATTTCAACGCAAATAATTCACCTTGAATTTTGAAATAAAATTATTTTGTTAATTTTCCACATGTAAGGCACAAAAGTAGTTAAATCACATTACAATGAATCAAATATAACGATAGTAACGTTTCAAAGTTCACCAAATTTAGGTCAAATTTGGTTTGAATTTCAACGCAAATAATTCACTTCAATTTTGAAATAAGAAGTTATTTGGTTACTTTTTCAACATGTAAGGCAGAAAAGTAGTTAAATCACATTACAATGAATCTAATATAACGAATGTACAGCTTCAAAGTTCATCAAATTTAGGTCAAATTTGGTTTGAATTTCAACGCAAATAATTCACTTGAATTTGGAAATAAGAAGTTATTTGGTTACTTTTTCAACATGTCAGGCACAAAAGAAGTTAAATCACATTACAATGAATCAAATATAACGATTGTAACGCTTCAAAGTTCATCAAATTTAGGTCAAATTTGGTTTGAATTTCAACGCCAGTAATTCACTTGAATCTTGAAATAAGAAGTTATTTGGTTACTTTTTCAGCATGTAAGGCACAAAAGTAGTTAAATCACTGTACAATGAATCTAATATAACGATTGTAATGCTTCAAAGTTCATTGAATTTAGGTCAAATTTGGTTTAAATTTCAACGCAAATAATTCATTTGAATTTTGAAATAAGAAATTATTTGGTTAATTTTTCCACATGTATGGCACAAAAGTAGTTAAATCACATTAAAATAAATCTAATATAACGATAGTAACGCTTCAAAGTTCACCAAATTTAGGTCAAATTTGGTTTGAATTTCAACGCAAATAATTCACTTGAATTTTGAAATAAGAAGTTATTTGGTTACTTTTTCAACATGTAAGGCAGAAAAGTAGTTAAATCACTTTACAATGAATCTCTATAACGAATACAGCTTCAAAGTTCACACATCAAATTTAGGTCAAATTTGTTTGAATTTCAACGCAAATAATTCACTTGAATTTGAAATAAGAAGTTATTTGGTTACTTTTTCAACATTCAGCACAAAAGAAGTTAAATCACTTACATTGAATCAAAATAACGATTGTAACGCTTCAAAGTTCATAAAATTTAGGTCAAATTTGGTTTGAATTTCAACGCTAGTAATTCACTTGAATCTTGAAATAAGAAGTTATTTGGTTACTTTTTCAACATGTAAGGCACAAAAGTAGTTAAATCACTGTACAATGAATCTAATATAACGATTGTAATGCTTCAAAGTTCATTGAATTTAGGTCAAATTTGGTTTGAATTTCAACGCAAATAATTCACTTGAATTTTGAAATAGAAAATTATTTGGTTAATTTTTCCACATGTAAGGCACAAAAGTAGTTAAATCACATTACAATGAATCTAATATAACAATAGTAACGCTTCAAAGTTCACCAAATTTAGGTCAAATTTGGTTTGAATTTCAACTCAAATAATTCACTTGAATTTTGAAATAAGAAGTTATTTGGTTACTTTTTCAAATGTAAGGAAGAAAAGTAGTTAAATCACTTTACAATGAATCTAATATAACGAATGTATCGCTTCAAAGTTCATCAAATTTAGGTCAAATTTGGTTTGAATTTCAACGCAAGTAATTCACTTGAATCTTGAAATAAGAAGTTATTCGGTTTTTTTCAACATGTAAGGCAGAAAAGTAGTTAGTTAAATCACTTACAAGAATCTAATATAACGAATGTACGCTTCAAAGTTCATCAAATTTAGGAAATTTGGTTTGAATATTCAACGCCAGTAATTCACTTGAATCTTGAAATAAGAGTTATTTGGTTACTTTTTCAACATGTAGGCACAAAAGCAGTTAAATCACTTACAATGAATCTATATAACGAATGAAGGATTAAAAGTTGATAGGTCAAATTTGGTTTGAATTTCATTACTAGTAATTCACTTGATCTTGAAAAAATAAGTTATTTGGTTACTTTTTCTACATGTAAGGCACAAAAGTAGTTAAATCACATTACAATGAATTAATATAACGATTGTAACGCTCAAAGTCATCAAATTTAGGTCAAATTGTTGGTTTGAATTTCAACGCAAATAATTCACTTGAATTTTGAAATAAGAAGTTATTTGGTTATTTTCAACATGTAAGGCAGAAAAGTAGTTAAATCCTTACAATGAATAATATAACGAATGTACCGCTTCAAAGTTCATCAAATTTAGGTCAATTTGGTTTAATTTCAACGCCAGAGTAATTCACTGAATCTTGAAATAAGAAGTTATTTGGTTACTTTAACAACATGTAAGCCACAAAAGTAGTTAAATCAGTTTACAATGAATCTAATATAACGAATGTAAAGATTAAAAGTTCATCAAATTTAGGTCAAATTTGGTTTGAATTTCAACGCAAGTAATTCACTTGAATTTTGAAATAAGAAGTTATTTGGTTACTTTTTCAACATGTAAGGCAGAAAAGTAGTTAAATCACTTTACAATGAATCTAATATAATGAATGTAATATAATGAATGTACCGCTTTAAAGTTCATCAAATTTAGGTCAAATTTGGTTTTAATTTCAACGCAAGTAATTCACTTGAATCTTGAAATAAGAAGTTATTTGGTTTCTTTTTCAACATGTAAGGCAGAAAAGTAGTTATATCAATTTGCAAAAAATCAAGTATAACGAATGTACCGCTTCAAAGTTCAACAAATTTAGGTCAAAATTGGTTTTAATTTCAACGCAAGTAATTCACTTGAATCTTGAAATAAGAAGTTATTTGGTTACTTTTTCCACATGCCAGGCACAAAAGTAGTTAAATCACATTATAATGAATCTAATATAACGAATGTAACGCTTCAAAGTTCATCAAATTTAGGTCAAATTTGGTTCGAATTTCAACGCAAGTAATGTACTTGAATCTTGAAATAAGAAGTTATTTGGTTACTTTTTCAAAATGTAAGGCACAAAAGTAGTTAAATCACATTACAACGAATCTAATATAACGAATGTAAGGATTAAAAGTTCATCAAATTTAGGTCAAATTTTGTTTGAATTTCAACGCAAGTAATTCACTTGAATCTTGAAATAAGAAGTTATTTGGTTTTTTTTTCAACATGTAAGGCACAAAAGTATCACATATTAATGAAACTAATATAACGAATGTAAGGATTAAAAGTTCATCAAATTTAGGTCAAATTTGGTTTGAATTTCAACCCAAGTAATTCACTTGAATCTTGAAATAAAAAGTTATTTGGTTACTTTTTCAACATGTAAGGCACAAAAGTAGTTAAATCACATTACAATGAATCTAATATAACGAATGTAAGGATTAAAAGTTCATAGGTCAAATTTGGTTTAAATTTCATTACAAGTAATTCACTTGAAATAAGAAGTTATTTGGTTATTTTTTTAACATTCCAGGCACAAAAGTAGTTAAATCACATTATAATGAATCTAATATAACGAATGTAACGCTTCAAAGTTCATCAAATTTAGGTCAAATTTGGTTCTAATTTCAACGCAAGTAATGCACTTGAATCTTGAAATAAGAAGTTATTTGGTTACTTTTTCAACATGTAAGGCACAAAAGTAGTTAAATCACATTACAATGAATCTAATATAACGAATGTAAGGATTAAAAGTTCATCAAATTTAGGTCAAATTTGGTTTGAATTTCAATGCAAGTAATTCACTTGAATCTTGAAATAAGAAGTTATTTGGTTTTTTTTTCAACATGTAAGGCACAAAAGTAGTTAAATCACAAATTAATGAATCTAATATAACGAATGTAAGGATTAAAAGTTCATCAAATTTAGGTCAAATTTGGTTTGAATTTCAACGCAAGTAATTCACTTGAATCTTGAAATAAAAAGTTATTTGGGTACTTTTTCAACATGTAAGGCACAAAAGTAGTTAAATCACATTACAATGAATCTAATATAACGATTGTAACGCTTCAAAGTTCATCAAATTTAATTCAAATTTGGTTCGAATTTCAACGCAAGTAATGCACTTGAATATTGAAATAAGAAGTTATTTGGTTACTTTTTCAATATGTGAGGCACAAAAGTAGTTAAACCACATTACAATGATACTAATATAACGAATGTACGGATTAAAAGTTCATCAAATTTAGGTCAAATTTGTTGAATTCAACAACGCATTTTCACTTGAATCTTGAAATAAGAAGTTATTTGGTTTTTTTTTCAACATGTAAGGCACAAAAGTAGTTAAATGACATTACAATGAATCAAATATAACGATTGTAACGCTTCAAAGTTCATCAAATTTAGGTCAAATTTGGTTTGAATTTCAACGCCAGTAATTCACTTGAATCTTGAAATAAAAAGTTATTTGGTTACTTTTTCAACATGTAAGGCACAAAAGTAGTTAAATCACATTACAATGAATCTAATATAACGAATGTAAGGATTAAAAGTTCATAGGTCAAATTAGGTTTGAATTTCATTACAAGTAATTCACTTGAATCTTGAAAAAAGAAGTTATTTGGTTACTTTTTTAACATGTAAGGCACAAAAGTAGTTAAATCACATTACAATGAATCTAATATAACGATTTTAACGCTTCAAAGTTCATCAAATTTAGGTCAAATTTGGTTTTAATTTCAACGCAAGTAATTCACTTGAATTTTGAAATAAGAAGTTATTTGGTTACTTTTTCAACTTGCCAGGCACAAAAGTAGTTAAATCACATTATAATGAATCTAATATAAAGAATGTAACGTTTCAAAGTTCATCAAATTTAGGTCAAATTTGGTTCGAATTTCAACGCAAGTAATGCACTTGAATCTTGAAATAAGAAGTTATTTGGTTACTTTTTCAACATGGAAGGCACAAAAGTAGTTAAATCACATTACAATGAATCTAATATAACGAATGTAAGGATTAAAAGTTCATCAAATTTTGGTCAAATTTGGTTTGTATTTAACGCAAGTAATTCACTTGAATCTTGAAATAAGAAGTTATTTGGTTACTTTTTCAATATGTAAGGCACAAAAGTAGTTAAACCACATTACAATGATTCTAATATAACGAATGTAAGGATTAAAAGTTCATCAAATTTAGGTCAAATTTGGTTTGAATTTCAACGCAAGTAATTCACTTGAATTTTGAAATAAGAAGTTATTTGGTTACTTTTTCAATATGTAAGGCACAAAAGTAGTTAAATCACATTACAATGAATCAAATATAACGATTGTAAAGCTTCAAAGTTCATCAAATTTTGGTCAAATTTGGTTTGAATTTCAACGCCAGTAATTCACTTGAATCTTGAAATAAAAAGTTATTTGGTTACTTTTTCAACATGTAAGGCACAAAAGTAGTTAAATCACATTACAATGAATCTAATATAACGAATGTAAGGATTATAAGTTCATAGGTCAAATTAGGTTTGAATTTCATTACAAGTAATTCACTTGAATCTTGAAAATAGAAGTTATTTGGTTACTTTTTTAACATGTAAGGCACAAAAGTAGTTAAATCACATTACAATGAATCTAATATAACGATTTTAACGCTTCAAAGTTCATCAAATTTAGGTCAAATTTGGTTTTAATTTCAACGCAAGTAATTCACTTGAATTTTGAAATAAGAAGTTATTTGGTTACTTTTTCAACTTGTCAGGCACACAAAAGTAGTTAAATCACATTATAATGAATCTAATATAACGAATGTAACGCTTCAAAGTTCATCAAATTTAGGTCAAATTTGGTTCGAATTTCAACGCAAGTAATGCACTTGAATCTTGAAATAAGAAGTTATTTGGTTACTTTTTCAACATGGAAGGCACAAAATTAGTTAAATCACATTACAATGAATCTAATATGACGAATGTAAGGATTAAAAGTTCATCAAATTTTGGTCAAATTTGGTTTGAATTTCAACGCAAGTAATTCACTTGAATCTTGAAATAAGAAGTTATTTTGTTTTTTTTTCAACATGAAAGGCACAAAAGTTGTTAAATCACATATTAATGAATCTAATATAACGAATGTAAGGATTAAAAGTTCCTCAAATTTAGGTCAAATTTGGTTTGAATTTCAACGCAAGTAAAGCACTTGAATCTTGAAATAATAAGTTATTTGGTTACTTTTTCAATATGTATGGCACAAAAGTAGTTTAATCACATTACAATGAATCTAATATAACGATTGTAACGCTTCAATGTTCATCAAATTTAGGTCAAATTTAGTTTGAATTTCAAGGTAAATAATTCAATTTTATTTTGAAATAAGAAGTTATTTGGTTACGTTTTCAACAAGTAAGGCACAAAAGTAGTTAAATCACTGTACAATGAATCTAATATAACGATTGTAACGCTTCAAAGTTCATCAAATTTAGGTCAAATTTGGTTTGAATTCAACGCAAGTAATGCACTTGAATCTTGAAATAAGAAGTTATTTGGTTACTTTAACAACATGTAAGGCACAAAAGTAGTTAAATCACATTACAATGAATCTAATATAACGAATGTAAGGATTAAAAGTTCATCAAAATTAGGTCAAATTTGGTTTGAATTTCAACGCAAGTAATTCACTTGAATCTTGAAATAAGAAGTTATTTGGTTACTTTAACAACATGTAAGGCACAAAAGTAGTTAAATCTCATTACAATTAATCTAATATAACGAATGTAAGGATTAAAAGTTCATCAAATTTAGATCAAATTTGGTTTGAATTTCAACACAAGTAATTCACTTGAATCTTGAAATAAGAAGTTATTTGGTTACTTTTCCAACATGACAGGCACAAAAGTAGTTAAATCACATTACAATGAATATAATATAACGAATGTAAGGATTAAAAGTTCATCAAAATTAGGTCAAATTTGGTTTGAATTTCAACGCAAGTAATTCACTTGAATCTTGAAATAAGAAGTTATTTGGTTACTTTTTCAACATGTAAGGCACAAAAGTTGTTAAATCACATTATAATGAATCTAATATAACGATTGTAAGGATTAAAAGTTCATCAAATTTAGGTCAAATTTAGTTTGAATTTCAACGCAAGTAATTCACTTGAATCTTGAAATAAAAAGTTATTTGGTTACATTTTCAACATGTAAGGCACAAAAGTAGTTAAATCACATTACAATGAATCTAATATAACGATTGTAACGCTTCAAAGTTCATCAAATTTAGGTCAAATTTGGTTTGAATTTCAAGGCAAATAATTCGCTTGAATTTTGAAATAAGAAGTTATTTGGTTACTTTTTCAACTAGTAAGGCACAAAAGTAGTTAAATCAGTGTACAATGAATCTAATATAACGATTGTAACGCTTCAAAGTTCATCAAATTTAGGTCAAATTTGGTTTGAATTTCAAGGCAAGTAATGCACTTGAATCTTGAAATAAGAAGTTATTTGGTTTCTTTAACAACATGTAAGGCACAAAAGTAGTTAAATCACATTACAATTAATCTAATATAACGAATGTAAGGATTAAAAGTTCATCAAATTTAGCTCAAATTTGGATTGAATTTCAACGCAAGTAATTCACTTGAATCTTGAAATAGGAAGTTATTTGGTTACTTTTGCAACATGCCAGGCACAAAAGTAGTTAAATCACATTACAATGAATCTAATATAACGAATGTAAGGATTAAAAGTTCATCAAAATTAGGTCAAATTTTGTTTAAATTTCAACCAAGTAATTCACTTGAATCTTGAAATAAGAAGTTATTTGGTTACTTTTTCAACATGTAAGGCACAAAAGTTGTTAAATCACTGTACAATGAATCTTATATAACGATTGTAACGCTTCAAAGTTCATCGAATTTAGGTCAAATTTGGTTTGAATTTCAAAGCAAATAATTCACTTGAATTTTGAAATAAGAAGTTATTTGGTTAATTTTTCCACATGTAACGCACAAAAGTAGTTAAATCACATGATAATGAATCTAATATAACGAATGGAAGGATTAAAAGTTCATCAAATTTAGGTCAAATTTTGTTTGAATTTCAACGCAAGTAATTCACTTGAATCTTGAAATAAAAAGTTATTTGGTTACTTTTTCAGTATGTAAGGCACAAAAGTAGTTAAATCACATTACAATGAATCTAATATAACGATTGTAACGCTTCAAAGTTCATCAAATTTAGGTCAAATTTGGTTTTAATTTCAAACTAAATAATTCACTTGAATTTTGAAATAAGAAGTTATTTGGTTACTTTTTCAACAAGTAAGGCACAAAAGTAGTTAAATAACTGTACAATGAATCTAATATAACGATTGTAACGCTTCAAAGTTCATCAAATTTAGGTCGAATTTGGTTTGAATTTCAACGCAAATAATTCACTTGAATTTTGAAATAATAAGTTATTTGGTTACTTTTTCAACATGTAAGGAAGAAAAGTAGTTAAATCACTTTACAATATATCTAATATAACGAATGTACCGCTTCAAAGTTCATCAAATTTAGGTCAAATTTGGTTTTAATTTCAACGCAAGTAATTCACCTGAATCTTGAAATAAGAAGTTATTTGGTTACTTTTTCAACATGTAAGGCACAAAAGTTGTTAAATCATTGTACAATGAATCTAATATAACGATTGTAACGCTTCAAAGTTCATCAAATTTAGGTCAAATTTGGTTTGAATTTCAACGCAAGTAATGCACTTGAATCTTGAAATAAGAAGTTATTTGGTTACTTTAACAACATGTAAGGCACAAAAGTAGTTAAATCACATTACAATGAATCTAATATAAGGAATGTAACGCTTCAAAGTTCATCAAATTTATGTCAAATTTTGTTTGAATTTCAACGCAAGTAATGCTCTTGAATCTTGAAATAAGAAGTTATTTGGTTACTTTAACAACGTGTAAGGCACCAAAATAGTTAAATCACATTACAATGTATCTAATATAACGATAGTAATGCTTCAAAGTTCATCAAATTTAGGTCAAATTTGGTTTCAATTTCAACGCAAATAATTCACTTGAATATTGAAATAAGATGTTATTTGGTTACTTTTTCAACATGTGATGCGATTCCGGTTGACGTACTAAATAGGTGTTATTTTACCCTATGTCGATTATGATTAATTAAGGACTGTGATTGACTAATTGTCACGTTTAGTCTTATGGTGTCACTTAATCAGCCAGAATCTAAAGCAGAGTACCTATCGTGTAGCTAGTCTATTGGAAAGTATCTACAATTTTACTAAGTTAATTATCGTACTCCCAGGGAAGTGGCAACGGCTTAGTAGTAACTAGCCTCTTATCCTAACTCTTATCTTATGATCCAGTTATGCAATCTTCATCAAATACTTTGATGAGAGGGTGATCCATTCTCCACTAGGTTCAAGTCTAATTAACCCTAGAAGTGTTTTAAAGATAAGTTTGATTCTATGTTATACTGTTCCTATATGTTGATTGACCTATATTCGAGTGTTTTAGATATATCTTAGCCTGGAATGCAACTATGTTCGTGTCTAAAGATGTACCACATCTGAGTCTCTATGCTACCCCCCTATCATTAAGGTAAACGGCCCTACTCACGGTACGAACAAAGACAGTTATGAAAGCCCTATGTCACTTTCGGGGATCACTCTGAAGGCTCGTAATCGCTGGCATAACGCTCTACTCAGCCTACCTAGACTACTCTAACAAGCCAGGTGTTCAGCATGTTATTTTATCTAGTATGGCAGACACCAATACTAATTGATGCCTGTTAAACTAAACAGGTTATGAATAGACCATGGTTAGGATTTGTCTATAACCCTATTTTAGTTTAAAAGAAACTACATTAGACATGCATACATAATGATTATTTAGCAGGTGGCTATTTCCGGAAAAACATAATAACTTCAACATACAAAACAATTATTCATAAAATCATAATCTGATATTCATAATTGATGTTTAGGACAAAGCAATAAAACATATAAGAGAGGGGTATGGGGACTGATGCCATAAAGAAATCACCCTTTACTTAGTCTCGCCTACAGAGCGTACTGCTGTATACGTCGTATTGCTCGCCCTGACTCTGCTCACCAGAACCTTCGGAGGACGCTTCCTTAGCCTAGTAGCTAGACTTTACCTTACGTCCTAGGCTTAAGCCTAGCCTTGTGGACTGACTCTTCGAACGCCTAGAGCTCTCTTAGGGTCTCCTAATGAAACCCCGGGTATTCTATGAATACCGGAAACGAACCTATCTATAGAAACCTAAGATCTGAGACTATTTCTCAGAAACTAAAACAAAACACTAATAAGAAAGAAAACTGAGATTCGAGTCTCTAAGTGAGTTGTGTACTGGAAGACTGTACACTGGAAACCACTTAATGACTCAGATCGAGTGGAGAGGGATGAATTCAACTGCTGGAGGCCTGGGGTATTTATAGCAGCTTCCCGGAGTCTCGAATAGGCAATTGGTTGAGGTCTCTAATCCAGACAAGGTTGTGCTCAGTTATCAGGAATTCCATATTCCTAATCAATTAGTCCAAGATAGCTATCGACTATCTCCTACTAACCATAACATACTACCTACATATCATAGACATAAGCAATTGTTTAACCAAGCATACTACATTTAGAAGTCTGAAAGACAGAAAAATTTTGAAAAAATTTTGGAAGGGTGTGAAAATACAGGGAAAACAAGCAAAAGCATGCGAAATATTTTTCAAACTGCTTCAAACTGCTACAGTGCACCGTGCACTGCTACCCCACACTTAAGTCTGACACTGTCCTCAGTGTTCATGCATAGCTAAACTACCCCACACTTATTTGCAAACAGGAAGAAATGAAAATAAAACAAAGAACTCTTACCCCACACTTATTTGACTAATTCAGGGTAAGAGAGAAAATAAAACAAGAAGGATAATAGAAATAGCAAAACAGAACACAAAACAAAGAAAACAAAAGTAAAGGATCATGAGGATTAGAAAAACTCCCTTCATGTCGCGAGCAGAAGGGTCTTCTTTGATCTGTCAATTGGCTCTTCACCTTAGCCATGTGCTATTGCTGAGGTGTTCTTGACTCTGCAAGCTCTAGATATTGGAACGGATGACGCCAGCTCCGATCCTTCATTGTCGAGCTCTAGGTAGTGGCATATCCATTTGATGAATGACTCAAGCCCTAAGGACTGTTTCCTCGAATCATCTACAAAGTTTCTCGTAATGGTAGCAACGTGTCCAGAAGGAACGTGTCTAGGTATGAGACTTCTTTGGATTGGTGTGCCTACCTGCCAATGTTAGTGAAGGTATGGCATGCAAGTCTCGAATGGAAGAAAAGATACCTGAAGTTTTGGCCAAGCTGTGGTGGTAGGGGGCTCCAGTTGTGTAGATCTGGGCCCAAGTATTTGAGACTTCCTCGAGGAAGTTTCTCACAGCTGATTGGTATGCAGGGAATGCAAGCTCCTCCATTGCTATGCTCCCGACACAATGCCAAATTCCTCTATATCCTTTGACCCTTCGTTACCTCTTGGTAGATCACTTGCTTGCACTGATCTGGCTTTAATTGTTTCCAGTATCTCATCTATTGATTCTGCGAGTGTGGGTTTTGCTGTGGTGGTGTCTTCTGAAAGTTTCCAACTTCCGAATTACTCCTCAGCTAAATCCCGTACGATTCCTCTAGTTGGGATTGTATGCATTTCCCATTGGAGCAGCATTCTGCAGTAACCTACTCCTACCTCTTTTGGAATGGTCAGTCATTCCCATAGCAATCCCTGCTAAAGTGTGGTACTTAGCAGACTTCACAGATTTGATACACAGGCTGAACATTTCTTCCTAAGACATCGGCACTCTGAATCTGGGAAAACAACTAGAATCTGCACATGACTTTAACATCATTAGTAGGTAATACCTGTGGTTCAGGCCATTTTGAAAAAGTGTTCCACGACTACTATGATGTAATTGTTTTCAAAGGAAGATTCTTACTACATCATTACCTCACATATTCATTCAGGAAGCAGATTTCAATCAGGTGATGCTATAATGGGTGCAGTAATTCCTTTTGGTTTAAAAGTTCTCATGCAATCATCAAACAAAAGGAACATCCTTTCTCATTAGAATACTCAGAGGTCTGTCTATTAAAGAAAATTTTATTTCATGATTCTGTCTAATAGACTAAGCATGACCTAAGAAAATTCCACAATGATATTTCTTCCAGATTAAAACCTTAGCCAAAAATTGACAACTCAGAAAAATATTCTATTCTCATTTCCATTTTTATTTTTTTTCGAAATTAAATAAAGGAAGAAAAACACGAAAAAGAGCAACTAAGAAAACAACTAAAAACAAGAGATAGGGAAAAGGAACAACTCACCGTTGAGCAAGAAAGATACATTCTTTTTGGGATTTTAAATTTTTAACATTTTTTTTTCTTTTTATGTTTAATTTAGAAAGCAGGTAAATTTCCTTAATATGGTTTTAGAATAATTTTCTAAAATTTGATTATCATAAGTGTCTTAATTCCAGATATTATCTAAAATTAATTAGTTATGATAATCCTATATTTCGGAAATTGATTGTCTAACTGGTATAACATAAGTGTTGGGTCTAAAGCCTAGGTTACTACCGTTACCTATCATAAGTCTCTAGAATTGTGGCCTTTAATCCTAAATTCATTATGATATTTCCCCGGCAACGGTGCCAAAAATCTGATGCGATTCCGGTTGACGTACTAAATACGTGTTATTTTACCCTATGTCGATTATGATTAATTAAGGACTGTGATTGACTAATTGTCACGTTTAGTCTTATGGTGTCACTTAATCAGCCCGAATCTAAGGCAGAGTACCTATCGTGTAGCTAGTCTATTGGAAAGTATCTACGATTTTACTAAGTTAATTATCGTACTCCCAGGGAAGTGGCAACGACTTAGTAGTAACTAGCCTCTTATCCTAACTCTTATCTTATGATCCAGTTATGCAATCTTCATCAAATACTTTGATGAGAGGGTGATCCATTCTCCACTATGGTCAAGTCTAATTAACCCTAGAAGTGTTTTAAAGATAAGTTCGGATTCTATGTTATATTGTTCCTATATGTTGATTGACCTATATTCGAGTGTTTTAGATATATCTTAGCCTGGAATGCAACTATGTTCTGTGTCTAAAGGTGTACCACATCTGAGTCTCTATGCTACCGCCCCCTATCATTAAGGTAAACGGCCCTACTCACGGTACGAACAAAGACAGTTATGAAAGCCCTATGTCACTTTCGGGGATCATTCTGAAGGCTCGTAATCGCTGGCATAACGCTCTACTCAGCCTACCTAGACTACTCTAACAAGCCAGGTGTTCAGCATGTTATTTTATCTAGTATGGCAGACACCAATACTAATTGATGCCTGTTAAACTAAACAGGTTATGAATAGACCATGGTTAGGAATTGTCTATAACCCTATTTTAGTTTAAAAGAAACTACATTAGACATGCAGACATAATGATTATTTAGCAGGTGGCTATTTCCGGAAAAACATAATAACTTCAACATACAAAACAACTATTCATAAAATCATAATCTGATATTCATAATTGATGTTTAGGACAAAGCAATAAAACATATAAGAGAGGGGTATGGGGACTGATGCCATAAAGAAATCACCCTTTACTTAGTCTCGCCTACAGAGCGTACTGCTGTATACGTCGTATTGCTCGCCCTGACTCTGCTCACCAGAACCTTCGGAGGACGCTTCCTCAGCCTAGTAGCTAGACTTTACCTTACGTCCTGGGCTTAAGCCTAGCCCTGTGGACTGACTCTTCGAATGCCTAGAGCTCTCTTAGGGTCTCCTAACGAAACCCCGGGTATTCTATGAATATCGGAAACGAACCTATCTATAGAAACCTAAGATCTGAGACTATTTCTCAGAAACTAAAACAAAACACTAATAAGAAAAAAACTGAGATCCGAGTCTCTGAGTGAGTTGTGTACTGGAAAACTGTACACTGGAAACCACTTAATGACTCAGATCGAGTGGAGAGGGATGAATTCAACTGCTGGAGGCCTGGGGTATTTATAGCAGCTTCCCGGAGTGAAAAATTCGATGTGGGACAACTTCTGGCGGTTCGGGACGCCCGTCCTGATTCGTTGACCAGGTTCGGGACGCCCGTCCCGGTTCAGGACACCCGTCCTGGTGGTTTGACCGGGTCGGGACGCCCGTCCCGGACCTTTGACCGGGTCAATATTTCCAAAAATTGCGTTTTTGCCCCAGAATTTGCTGTTTTCGTCTACTTTTCACCTGACACTTCCAAAATCATAAAAACCGTGAAATCAAGTAAATAGTAAACGATTAATGTCAATTTACTCTCGATTTCACATTAAAACATACATAAAAATATGCTAAAAATGTGATACGATTTTAGGGTATCAACATGGCAGACACAAAAGTAGTTAAATCACATTACAATGAATCTAATATAACGAATGTAAGGATTAAAAGTTCATCAAATTTAGTTCAAATTTGGTTTCAATTTCAACGCAAGTAATTCACTTGAATCTTGAAATAAGAAGTTATTTGGTTACTTTTCCAACATGTCAGGCACAAATGTAGTTAAATCACATTACAATGAATCTAATATAACGAATGTAAGGATTAAAAGTTCATCAAAATTTGGTCAAATTTGGTTTGAATTTCAACGCAAGTAATTCACTTGAATCTTGAGATAAGAAGTTATTTGGTTACTTTTTCAACATGTAAGGCACAAAAGTTGTTAAATCACTGTACAATGAATCAAATATAACGATTGTAACGCTTCAAAGTTCATCAAATTTAGGTCAAATTTGGTTTGATTTTCAACGCAAGTAATGCACTTGAATCTTGAAATAAGAAGTTATTTGGTTACATTAACAACATGTAAGGCACAAAAGTAGTTAAATCACATTACAATAAATCTAATATAACGAATGTAACGCTTCAAAGTTCATCCAATTTATGTCAAATTTTGTTTGAATTTCAACTCAAGTAATGCACTTCAATCTTGAAATAAGAAGTTATTTGGTTACTTTAACAACATGTAAGGTGATGGGTTTCGACCGATGTGCTAAATAGGTGTTATTTTACCCTATGTTGTTTATGAATAATTAAGGATAATATCAGTAAACTACGGAGGAGAATCATTATTCATAGCAAATAATTTCTCATTCAGAAGTTTATCAGATACTACTATCTCGTCAATAGCTTCTAACTCGGGGTTTTCTAATCTAGACCAAAGGTTTGCTTTCTAGATTTTTAGCCCTTTTTCTTATCCCGTCTTTCTATATCAAATTCAATAGAACTTAACTAATCAATCTTGGTTCATCATTAGTTTTATTGAACAGATATCTTAGAGTAAAGTAATCAGTGTATACTATTGTTTAGACTAGGCATGGCACGAATGTATCATAGGCATATGCAATAACTAGTAATCCCTTTTCAGTGGTGGTAAGGTTCTACTAGGCATCGGTAAAAGGTCTTACTTGCATAGTGTATAATATGAAGTTCTAATCATGCCTATTTCCTAAAACAATCATTACTACATGGTCACTAGCATCACATATTAATTCACAAAGCAAATTCCAATTAGGTGATGTCATAATGGATGCAGTAATTCCTTTTGGTTTAAACAATTTCATGCATTTATCATCAAACAAAAGGAACATCCTTTCTCATTAGAATACTCAGAGGTTTGTCTATTAAAGAAAATTTTATATCATGATTCTGTCTAACAGACTAAGCATGACCTAAGAAAATTCCACTATGATATTTCTTCCAGATTAAAACCTGAGCCAAAAATTGACAACTCAGAAAAATATTCTTTCCTCATTTTCATTTTTATTTTTTTTTTCGAAATTAAGTAATAGGGAAAAAACGAAAAAGAGAAACAAATGTACGAAAAAAAAAACAACTAAGAAAGAACAAGAGATAGGGAAGAAGAACAACTTACCGTTGAGCAAGAAGAATACATTCTATTTCGATTTTAAATTTTTAACATTTTTTTCTTTTTATGTTTAATTTCGAAAGCCATTAAATTCCCTCAATATGGTTTTAGAGTAATTTTCTAAAATTGGGTTATCCTAGGTGTCTTAATTCCAGATAATATCTAAAATTAATTAGTTATGATAACCCTATATTTCAGAAATTGATTGTCTAACTAGCATAAAATAAGTGTTAGGTTTAAGGTCTAGGTTACTACCGTTACCTATCATAAGCCTCTAGAATTTTGATCAGGAATCCTAAATTCATTATGATATTTCCCCGGCAACGGCGCCAAAAATCTGATGGGTTTCCGACCGATGTGCTAAATAGGTGTTATTTTACCCTATGTTGATTATGAATAATTAAGGACTGTCATTGACTAATTGTCACATTTAGTCTCTATGGTGTCACTTAATCAGCCAGAACCTAAGGCAGAGTACCTATCGTGTAGCTAGTCTGTTGGAAAGTATCTACGATTTTATTAAGTTAAATATCGTACTCCCAGGGAAGTGGCAACGGCTTAGTAGTAACTAGCCTTTTATCCTAACTCCTATCTTATGATCCAGTTATGCAATCTTCATCAAGTACTTTGATGAGAGGGTGATTCATTCTCCACTAGGTTTAAGTCTAATTAATCCTAGAAGTGTTTTATAGATGAGTTCTGATTCTATGTTATACTGTTCCTATATGTTGATTGACCTAAATTCGAGTATTTTAGACATGTCTTAGCCTGGATTGCAACTATGTTTTGTGTCTAAAGGCGTACCACATCCGAGGTTTCTAATAAACCGCCCTACCTTAATGAAGGCCCTACTCACGGTTCGGGACGAAGGCATCCATGAAAGCCCTATGTCACTTCGGGGATCATACCGCTTGCCCTAGCCGCTGGCATAATCAGACACGGCTCGGCTTCCCCTAGACTACTCTAACATGCAAGGTGTTCAGCAGGTTATTTTATCTAGCATGGCAGACACCAATACTAATTGATGCATGTTAAACTAAACAGGTTATGATTAGACCGTGGTTAGGAGTTGTCTATAACCCTAACTTTAGTTTAAAAGAGCACATTAAACATGCAGACATAGTGAATATTTAGCAGGTGGCTATTTCTGGAAAAACATAATAACGTCAACATATAAAACAAGTATTCATAAACATCGTAATCTCGTATTCATAATATGTATTTAGAACAAAACAATAACAACATATAAGAGAGGGACATGGGGACTGATGCCATAAAGAAATCACCCTTTACGTAGTCTCGCCGACGGAGCGTACTGTTGTATATGTCGTATTGCTCGCTCTGACTCTGCTCACCAGAACCTTCGGAGGACGCTTCCTCAGCCTAGTAACTGGGCTTTACCTTAATACCCAGCTTAAGCCCAGCCCTATGGACTGACTCTTCGAACGCCTAGAGCCCTCTTAGGATCTCCTAACGAAATCCCGGGTATTCTATGAATACCAGAAACGAACCTATCTATAGAAACCTAAGATCTGAGACTATTTCTCAGAAACTAAAACAAAACACTAATAAAAAGAAAACTGAGATCCGAGTCTCTGAGTGAGTTGTGTACTAGAGAATTGTACACTGGACACCACTAAATGATTCAGATCGAGTGGAGATGAATGAATTCAACTGTTGCAGGCCTGCGGTATTTATAGCAGCTTCCCGGAGTGAAAATCTCTGAAAAATTCAATGTGGGACAGCTTCTGGCGGCTCGGGACGCCCGTCCCGGACCGTTGACCAAGTCAACATTTCCAAAAATTGCATTTTTACCCCAAAATTTGCTGTTTTCCTCTACTTTTCACCTGACACTTCCAAAATCAAAAAAATGTGAAATTGAGTAAATAACAATCAATTAAGATCGATTTCCAATCAATTTCATCCTAAATCATACATAAAAACATGCTAAAAAAGGTATATGATTTTCGCGGATCATAAGGCACAAAAATAGTAAAATCACATTACAATGTATCTAATATAACGATAGTAATGCTTCAAAGTTCATCAAATATAGGTCAAATTTGGTTTGAATTTCAACGCAAATAATTCACTTGAATCTTGAAATAAGATGTTATTTGGTTACATTTTGAACATGTAAGGCAGAAACGAAGTTAAATCACTTTACAATAAATCTAATATAACGAATGTACCGCTTCAAAGTTCATCAAATTTAAGTCAAATTTGGTTTTAATTTCAACGCAAGTAATTCACTTGAATCTAGAAATAAGAAGTTATTTGGTTACTTTTTCAACATGTAAGGCACAAAAGTAGTTAAATCATTGTACAATGAATCTAATATAACGATTGTAACGCTTCAAAGTTCATCAAATTTAGGTCAAATTTGGTTTGAATTTCAAGGCAAGTAATGCACATGAATCTTAAAATAAGAAGTTATTTGGTTACTTTAACAACATGTAAGGCACAAAAGTAGTTAAATCACATTACAATGAATCTAATATAAGGAATGTAACGCTTCAAAGTTCATCAAATTTATGTCCAATTTTGTTTGAATTTCAACGCAAGTAATGCACTTGAATCTTGAAATAAGAAGTTATTTGGCTACTTTAACATGTAAGGCACCAAAATAGTAAAATCACATTACAATGTATCTAATATAACGATAGTAATGCTTCAAAGTTCATCAAATATAGGTCAAATTTGGTTTGAATTTCAACGCAAATAATTCACTTGAATCTTGAAATAAGATGTTATTTGGTTACATTTTGAACATGTAAGGCAGAAAAGAAGTTAAATCACTTTACAATAAATCTAATATAACGAATGTACCGCTTCAAAGTTCATCAAATTTAAGTCAAATTTGGTTTTAATTTCAACGCAAGTAATTCACTTGAATCTAGAAATAAGAAGTTATTTGGTTACTTTTTCAACATGTAAGGCACAAAAGTAGTTAAATCATTGTACAATGAATCTAATATAACGATTGTAACGCTTCAAAGTTCATCAAATTTAGGTCAAATTTGGTTTGAATTTCAAGGCAAGTAATGCACATGAATCTTAAAATAAGAAGTTATTTGGTTACTTTAACAACATGTAAGGCACAAAAGTAGTTGAATCACATTACAATGAATCTAATATAAGGAATGTAACGCTTCAAAGTTCATCAAATTTATGTCAAATTTTGTTTGAATTTCAACGCAAGTAATGCACTTGAATCTTGAAATAAGAAGTTATTTGGCTACTTTAACATGTAAGGCACCAAAATAGTTAAATCACATTACAATGTATCTAATATAACGATAGTAATGCTTCAAAGTTCATCAACTTTAGGTCAAATTTGGTTTCAATTTCAACGCAAATAATTCACTTGAATCTTGAAATAAGATGTTATTTGGTTACTTTTTCAACATGTAAGGCAGAAAAGTAGTTGATGCGGTTTCCGACCGACGTGCTAAATAGGTATTATTTTACCCTATGTTGATTATGAATAATTAAGGACTGTGAATTAACTAATTGTCACATTTAGTCTATGGTGTCACTTAATCAGCCAGAACCTAAGGCAGAGTACCTATCGTGTAGCTAGTCTATTGGAAAGTATCTACGATTTTATTAAATAATTATCGTACTCCCAGGGAAGTGGCAACGGCTTACTAGTAACTAGCCTTTTATCCTAACTCCTATCTTATGATCCAGTTATGCAATCTTCATCAAATACTTTGATGAGAGGGTGATCCATTCTCCACTAGGTTCAAGTCCAATTAATCCTAAAAGTGTTTTAAAGATGAGTTCTGATTCTATGTTATACTGTTACTATACATTGATTGACCTATATTCGAGTATTTTAGACATGTCTTGGCCTGGATTGCAACTATGTTCTGTGTCTAAAGGTTACCACATCTGAGTTTCTACGCTACCGCCCCATCGTTAAGGGTAACAGCCCTATTCACGGCTCGGACTAAAGTCAGCAATGACCGCCCTATGTCACTTTGGGGATCATACTGCTCGTCTCATAACCGCCGGCATAATACTCAACTCAGCCTACCTAGACTACTTTCAACCAACAGGGTGTTCCGCAGATTATTTTATCTAGTATGGCAGACACCAATACTAATTGATGTCTGTTAAACTAAACAGGTTATGAATAGACCGTGGTTAGGAATTGTCTATAACCCTAATTTCAGTTTAAAAGAACGGCAATAGACATGTAGACATAATGGATATTTAAGCAGGTGGCCATTTCTAGAAAAACATAATAACTTCAACATATATCACAAATATTCATAAAAACATAATCTGGTATTCAAATCAGTATTTGGGCAACTACAATAACAACATATAAGAGAGGGACAGGGGGACCGATGCCATAAAGAATTCACCCTTTACGAAGTCTCGCCGATGGAGCGTACTGCTGTATATGCCGTATTGCTTGACCCGACTCTGCTCGTCAGAACCTTCGGAGGACGCTTCCTCAGCCTAGTAGCTGGGCTTTACTTAACAACCCGGCTTAAGCCCAGCTCTGTGGACTGACTCTTCGAACGCCTCGAGCCCTCTTAGGATCTCCTAACGAAATCCCGGGTATTCTAGGAATACCAGAAACGAACCTATCTATAGAAGCCTAAGATCTGAGACTATTTCTCAGAAACTAAAACAAACACTAATAAGAAAGAAAACTGAGATCCGAGTCTCTGAGTGAGTTGTGTACTAGAGAATTGTACACTGGAAACCACTTAATGACTCAGATCGAGTGGAGAGGGATGAATTCAATTGCTGGAGGCCTGGGTATTTATAGCAGCTTCCCGGAGTGAAAAATTCTGAAAAATTCGATGTGGGACAGCTTCTGGCGGCTCGGGACACCCGTCCCGGTTCGGGACGCCCGTCCTGATTCGTTGACCAGGTTCGGGACGCCCGTCCCGGTTCAGGACGCCCGTCCTGGCGGTTTGACAGGGTCGGGACGCCCGTCCCGGGTTCGGGACGCCCGTCTCGGACCTTTGACCGGGTCAACATTTCCAAAAATTGCGTTTTTGCCCCAGAATTTGCTGTTTTCATCTACTTTTCACCTGACACTTCCAAAATCATAAAAACCATGAAATCAAGTAAATAGTAAACAATTAATGTCAATTTACTCTCAATTTCACATTAAAACATATATAAAAACATGCTAAAAATGTGATACGATTTTCGCGTATCAGATAACCCCACACTTAGCTTTTTGCTTGTCCTCAAGCAAAGTCTACATGGAGTTAGTGATTTTAAACCGTAGTGCAGTCACTTAAATTCCTAATCATGTTTTTATTCCAAAAATTCTTCAGACAATTCTTAACACAGGTCTGATTGGTTAGGTTGCTATGACAAGGTCTCACATGTCTCTAGTAGTTTGTTATGATCAGGCAGAAAACAAATCAACAACTAGGTTGGACTTTTTTCTTAGTCACAGGGTCTTCCTGATGTGTAGTGTGTGTACTAGTCTAGACCAGATAGTCAACACAATGAACTCTTATCTTAACTGCTACCAGATAATACTTTGACCTATCGCTAGACATATTGACAACATATAACTTTCTGAGTTCTGAGCTTTGGTGATTAGATTTTTAATGTTTTAGCACTCAGTTATTTTCTTTATAGATTCAGGGTATTTCGAGTTTGCTTAGAACACGTCAACTTCAACTACCCATGTAGCGAGTCCCACTCCGATGACTCCCAGATCTACACGACCTTAGGGCATCAGGCTTTAAGTTCCCCGAAGGAGTGGTGCTCGAGTAGCGAAGGCCGCTGGCAAACTACCCTATTGTAATTAACTTCCTTAAGTTCTTTTCACTTTTGGCTCAGAGTCTCATCTAGTCATTCTAACTGCCAATATATCCACAACTGGTCTAATTTTATCTAGTTAAGTCTCGAATAGGCAATTGGTTGAGGTCTCTAATCCAGACAAGGTTGTGCTCAGTTATCAGGAATTCCCTATTCCTAATCAATTAGTCCAAGATAGCTATCGACTATCTCCCACTAACCATAACATACTACCTACATATCATAGACATAAGCAATTTGTTTAACCAAGCATACTGCATTTAGAAGTCTGAAAGACGGAAAAATTTTGAAAATTTTTTGGAAGGGTGTGAAAATACAGGGAAAACAAGCAAAAGCATGCGAAATTTTTTTTCAAACTGCTTCAGTGCACCGTGCACTGCTACCCCACACTTAAGTTTGGCACTGTCCTCAGTGTTCATGCATAGCTAATTACCCCACACTTATTTGAAGACAAGAAATAAAACATAATAAAACAAGAAAAAGAGAAAAAAAAATAATGCAACAATTCTGTATGTCATATAAATCATTTTTGTACAAAGATTCATAGTCACACAGCCCAGACATACACAAAGAACAAGATAAACAAAAGACAAAAGGAAAAGAAAGAAGAGAAGGGGAGAGAGAGACTAAGAACCCGGCGGGTCGCCATCCAGTGGACCGAGGTCTGTTAGGTCAAACTCGAAGTTCTCTGCTACTCGGGCAGTCTGCTGATGTATCTCCTCAATCCTACTGGTGATCATGGCGATCCTGTTATCCATCACCGCCAGTCGTCTGTCAATCCGGTTATCCATCATGGCCAGCCGTCTGTCGATCCGGTCCATGTCTCGACTGTATCGTGCCGATAGTTCTGCCAATCCGTGCGACATGTGTTGTTCGAAGGCAGTACGTGGTACGAACATCTCGGATGGATGGATATGCGGTGGAGCTGCTTCTGATGCCGAAGCCTGTCCTGGCTGCTCTGTGTGGATGGTGTAGCGGTCGCTCGCATCCCGGACAACCATTCCCATGTTTCGTAGGATGGTAACGTCTGTGGGAATAGTGGTTAGGGCGACCAGAGTAAGCTCCGAGCCCTCTATGTCCAACTCCAGGTAGCGGGCTATCCTGGTGATGAATGGCCCGAGCCCCAGACACTGTTTCCGAGTGTCCGTAGCAAAACCCCGCATGATGACTGTGATAAGTCGAGCCATCTCTACTGTAGATCCCATATGCATGTTGGCCAAGAGGAATATCTCCATCTGGGTGACATTCCCGGGGGCCGTCCGTCGTCCTGACAAAGTGTGTGCAATAATGGCATGTAAGTAGCGAAGAGCAGGATAGATACCTGTGGCTTTCGCAAAGCCATGCTGGTAGGGAACACCCATCATACAGATCTGAGCCCAAGCAGTGGAGACATCTGCAGAAGTGAAGTCCCGAACTGCTGTGGTGTAGGCGGACGTATCCAGCTCCTCTCTCTGCCAGATACCCAAAGCGATGCCGAACTCGGCCATGATCGACCGATCTATTCCGCCTAGCGGAATGTGATCTGCTCCTGGTGGCATGCAAAGGATGCATAGAACTCACATACCAGCTCCAGGTACGTGGGCTCTGTGACGATGAATACTCGACTGTAGGGTAGTACATCGAGTATGCGTCTGATCTCAGCCTCTACTCCCAGTGTCTGTACTGCTGCCCAATCCAGCGTTCTGCCCGTCAGAATCGTGCGTCCGATGTACCCAGTGCATCTCTCCTGATATGCTGTGCTGGAGGGAAACAGCATAAAAGGATGTGTCACTGAGGTAACTGTCATAGTGGAGGGGTACGAGCACGTTTGGCAGCCATTTGGTTTGAAAGTGTTTGAGAGACTTTTGGGGAGTTTAGGTAGGAAGGAAGGTTCGATTCGAATTCTGGAGGTGAATTTGAATTCAAAAGGGTGTGAAATTAGGGCTAGGGAAAGATATCGAAATTTTTGGCGGGAAATTCGAATTTTGGAGGGAAATTCGAATTGGAAGGAAATTTAAAATTTAAATTTTGAGGGAATTGAAATTTAAATTTGAAAAGTTTGCCAAAGGAAAAAGAGAGAGAGTTATTTGAGAGAGGTGGATTTTTGGAAGTGAATTTTGAGGAAAAAAATGAAAAAATTGAGATTTTATAGAAGGGGAGGCCTTCGGGACGCCCGTCCCGGAGGCAGGACTCCCGTCCCGCTGGACGCCCGTCCCGGGTTGCCTCGGGACGCGTGCCAATTCCGAAAATTTATTTGTTTTTTTTTCTTAATTCCTGCAAATCTCAGTATACCAAAAAAATAATCAAAGAAGGAATTGTTTGGATTTCTGGGGAAGTGTTATGTTCTACTTCGTCCAGAGTATCCTGGGCTCTCGTTCCCTTCATTTCTGAGTGCAAAGTCTGGTTAAAAATAACAAATAACAAACATAGGAAAGTGAAACAAGAAAGTAAGAAAAATATTTTTATGGATTTTAACATTTATTTAGAAAGCAGGTAAATTTCCTCAATACGGTTCTAGAATAATTTTCTAAAATTTGATTATCCTAAGTCTCTTAATTCCAGATATTTATCTAAAATTAATTAGTTATGATAATCCTATATTCAGGAAAGTGATTGTCTAACTGGTATAACATAAGTGTTAATCAAAAGTCTAGGTTACTACCGTTACCTATCATAAGTCTCTAGAATTGTGGCCAATAATCCTAAATTCATTATGATATGATCCCCGGCAACGGCACCAAAAATCTGATGCGGTTTCCGACCGACGTGCTAAATAGGTATTATTTTACCCTATGTTGATTATGAATAATT
Source organism: Asclepias syriaca (assembly GCA_027405835.1). Classification (NCBI taxonomy): domain Eukaryota; kingdom Viridiplantae; phylum Streptophyta; class Magnoliopsida; order Gentianales; family Apocynaceae; genus Asclepias; species Asclepias syriaca. Next base: position 25,465 of record JAPHNG010000655.1, read on the forward strand.
AAGGACTGTGAATTAACTAATTGTCACATTTAGTCTATGGTGTCACTTAATCAGCCAGAACCTAAGGCAGAGTACCTATCGTGTAGCTAGTCTATTGGAAAGTATCTACGATTTTATTAAATAATTATCGTACTCCCAGGGAAGTGGCAACGGGTTAGTAGTAACTAGCCTTTTATCTAATCCTATCTTATGATCCAGTTATGCAATCTTCATCAAATACTTTGATGAGGGTGATCCATTCTCCACTAGGTTCAAGTCCAATTAATCCTAAAAGTGTTTTAAAGATGAGTTCTGATTCTATGTTATACTGTTACTATACATTGATTGACCTATATTCGAGTATTTTAGACATGTCTTGGCCTGGATTGCAAACTATGTTCTGTGTCTAAAGGTTACCACATCTGAGTTTCTACGCTACCGCCCCATCGTTAAGGGTAACGACCCTACTCACGGCTCGGACAAAAGTCGGCAATGACCGCCCTATGTCACTTTGGGGATCATATGCTCGTCTCAAAACCGCCGGCATAATACTCAACTCAGCCTACCTAGACTATTTCAACCAACAGGGTGTTCCGCAGATTATTTTATCTAGTATGGCAGACACCAATACTAATTGATGTCTGTTAAACTAAACAGGTTATGAATAGACCGTGGTTAGGAATTGTCTATAACCGTAATTTCAGTTTAAAAGAACGACAATAGACATGCAGACATAATGGATATTTAAGCAGGTGGCCATTTCTAGAAAAACATAATAACTTCAACATATATCACAAATATTCATAAAAACATAATCTGGTATTCAAATCAGTATTTGGGCAAATACAATAACAACATATAAGAGAGGGACAGGGGGACCGATGCCATAAAGAATTCACCCTTTACGAAGTCTCGCCGATGGAGCGTACTGCTGTATATGCCGTATTGCTTGACCCGACTCTGCTCGTCAGAACCTTCGGAGGACGCTTCCTCAGCCTAGTAGCTGGGCTTACTTAACAACCCGGAAGCCCAGCCCTATGGACTGACTCTTCGAACGCCTCGAGCCCTCTTAGGATCTCCTAACGAAATCTCGGGTATTCTAGGAATACCAGAAACGAACCTATCATAGAAGCCTAAGATCTGAGACTATTCTCAGAAACTAAAACAAACACTAATAAGAAAGAAAACTGAGATCCGAGTCTCTGAGTGAGTTGTGTACTAGAGAATTGTACACTGGAAACAACTTAATGACTCAGATCGAGTGGAGAGGGATGAATTCAACTGCTGGAGGCCTGGGGTATTTATAGCAGCTTCCCGGAGTGAAAAATTCTGAAAAATTCGATATGGGACAGCTTCTGGCGGCTCGGGACGCCCGTCCCGGTTCGGGACGCCCGTCCTGATTCGTTGACCAGGTTCGGGACGCCCGTCCTGGCGGTTTGACCGGGTCGGGACGCCCGTCCCGGACCTTTGACCGTGTCAACATTTCCAAAAATTGCGTTTTTGCCCCAGAATTTGCTGTTTTCGTCTACTTTTCACCTGACACTTCCAAAATCATAAAAACCGTGAAATCAAGTAAATAGTAAACAATTAATGTCAATTTACTCTCAATTTCACATTAAAACATATATAAAAACATGCTAAAAATGTGATACGATTTTCGCGTATCAGTAGTTGAATCACTTTACAATGAATCTAATATAACGAATGTACAGCTTCAAAGTTCATCAAATTTAGGTCAAATTTGGTTTCAATTTCAATGCAAATAATTGACTTGAATCTTGAAATAAGATGTTATTTGGTTACTTTTTCAACATTTAAGGCAGAAAAGTAGTTAAATCACTTTACAATGAATCTAATAAAACGAATGTACCGCTTCAAAGTTCATCAAATTTAGGTCAAATTTGATTTTAATTTCAACGCAAGTAATTCACTTGAATCTTGAAATAAGAAGTTATTTGGTTTCTTTTTCAACATGTAAGGCACAAAAGTAGTTAAATCATTGTACAATGAATCTAATATAATGATTGAAACGCTTCAAAGTTCATCAAATTTAGGTCAAATTTGGTTTGAATTTCAACGCAAGTAATGCACTTGAATCTTGAAATAAGAAGTTATTTGGTTACTTTAACAACATGTAAGGCACAAAAGTAGTTAAATCACATTTCAATGAATCTAATATAAGGAATGTAACGCTTCAAAGTTCATCAAATTTATGTCAAATTTTGTTTGAATTTCAACGCAAGTTATGCACTTGAATCTTGAAATAAGAAGTTATTTGGTTACTTTAACAACATGTAAGGCACTAAAATAGTTAAATCACATTACAATGTATCAAATATAACGATAGTAATGCTTCAAAGTTCATCAAATTTAGGTCAAATTTGGTTTCAATTTCAACGCAAATAATTCACTTGAATCTTGAAATAAGATGTTATTTGGTTACTTTTTCAACATGTAAGGTAGAAAAGTAGTTAAATCACTTTACAATGAATCTAATATAACGAATGTACCGCTTCAAAGTTCATCAAATTTAGGTCAAATTTGATTTTAATTTCAACGCAAGTAATTCACTTGAATCTTGAAATAAGAAGTTATTTGGTTACTTTTTCAACATGTAAGGCACAAAAGTAGTTAAATCATTGTACAATGAATCTAATATAACGATTGAAACGCTTGAAAGTTCATCAAATTTAGGTCAAATTTGGTTTGAATTTCAACGCAAGTAATGCACTTGAATCTTGAAATAAGAAGTTTTTTTGTTACTTTAACAACATGTAAGGCACAAAAGTAGTTAAATCACATTACAATGAATCTAATATAAGGAATGTAACGCTTCAAAGTTTATCAAATTTATGTCAAAATTTGTTTGAATTTCAACGCAAGTAATGCACTTGATTCTTGAAATAACAAGTTATTTGGTTACTTTTTCAACATGTAAGGCACAAAAGTAGTTAAATCACATTACAATGAATCTAATATAATGAATGTAACGCTTCAAAGTTCATCAAATTTAGGTCAAATTTGATTTGAATTTCAACGCGAGTAATTCACTTGAATGTCAAAATAAGAAGTTATTTGGTTACTTTTTCAACATGTAAGGCACAAAAGTAGTTAAATCACTATACAATGAATCTAATATAACGATTGTAACGCTTCAAAGTTCATCGAATTTAGGTCAAATTTGGTTTGAATTTCAACGCAAATAATTCACTTCAATTTTGAAATAAGAAGTTATTTGGTTAATGTTTCCACATGTAAGGCACAAAAGTAGTTAAATCACATTACAATTAATCTAATATAATGATTGTAAAGCTTCAAAGTTCATCAAATTTAGGTCATATTTGGTTTGAATTTCAACGCCAGTAATTCACTTGAATCTTGAAATAAGGCACAAAAGTAGTTAAATCACATTACAATGAATCTAATATAACGATTGTAACGCTTCAATGTTGATCAAATTTAGGTCAAATTTGGTTTGAATTTCAACGCAAGTAATGTACTTGAATCTTGAAATAAGAAGTTATTTGGTTACTTTAACAACATGTAAGGCACAAAAGTAGTTAAATCACATTACAATGATTCTAATATAACGAATGTAACGATTCAAAGTTCATCAAATTTATGTCAAATTTTGTTTGAATTACAACAAAAGTAATGCACTTGAATCTTGAAATAAGAAGTTATTTGGTTACTTTTTCAACATGTAAGGCACAAAAGTAGTTAATTCACATTACAATGAATCTAATATAACCAGAGATGAATGTAAGTATACAAAGCATGCTTTCAGTTCCATATCAATGCTACAGCATGTCTGGTTTCACCCAGACTACTTGATCTACTAGTCTAGATCCCCGATAACATCGTCTCATGGAGTACGAAGTACCGTGGACCTAACGCAACGCTAGTCAGTGAATGTACCGCTGTTCACACAGTTTTCAATACACTGCCATATGAGTGCACTTTCGTGTTTTTACTGCTGCTCACGCAGTTCTCAAATCTAACGCCACATAATTCTAATGTAATTACATGAATAAACCAAGCATTGCTCCATACAAGCATTAAACATAAAAACAGAAAGTAATGCTACATCATACCTATCATCATAGTCAAAACAGTGTATTCAACATGCTCATACTTATCTACACCACAACATCTTCAGGTTAAAAATATGTATTATGCTGAAACGAATCATGGAAAACAAGAATCAACGTAATAGGAAAGATAGTCCCTTGGTCCGTAGTGACACCAATCAACGGAGTCAAGCCTAAGACAGAAAACAAATCACTCCCAAAATATTTTTAATAAACCCTTGAACCAAGAATCATGAAAGACAAGGACTAACGTAATAGGAAAAATAGTCCCTAGGTCCGTAGTGACACCAATCAACGGAGTCAAGCCTAAGACAGAAAACATATTACTCCCAAAACATTTTTAATCAATCCTTGAACACATGTAAACATTCTCATATTACAAAGATCATTAAATTACAAAACAGTAACAAATTGAAGAACATTCAATTACAAAACAGTAAACAACTTGAAGAAATGGAAAGAGGGTTACTCGGGTTGGAGATCACCCTACTGCCCCAAATCGGATTTAATCAAGCTGTTGCTGTCCTTCGTTTCCTCTGCGTGATGCTGCTGCCTTCGATCATGAACAGCCCGAAAAATTCCAACAAAGTCGCCCCAACTTTCTCAGGTTCGTTTCCACTCGATCTAAACTCTAAAACACTCTAAAACACACTACCCACTTCCTAAATTCTAAGCTAATACTAGATACACACATACAAACATACAAACATTATTTTCCACCCTAATCTAAGCTCAAAAACAACTTCAAAACAAATTACCTACTGCCTAAGTCCTAAGCTGCTCGTAACTAAACACAATACAATATTTCTCCTCCTCTCTTCCCGTGAACTTCTTCTCTCCTCCTCATATATATATACCTCTCTCTCTCTCTCTATATATATATATATATATATATATATATATATAGCAATTGACACCAATGCTGCCCCTTTTCTCCACCTACTCTCACAAAACCAGCCAGCAATTGAGAGTTGTCATCATGTGTATGTATATACATATATATATATATGTATACCCACTAGGGAATATGCTTCTTCTTTTTTTGTATAATACAGCTGCCACTGCACCTTTTCTCCTGAAAATCTGCCAGAAAATTGAGAGGAATCTCATCATATGTATGTATATATATGTATATATATATATATATATTGTTGGACAACAACTATCTTCTATCTTTTTGTCCACCTTGCCAATTAGCAGTCCCACAAATATATATATATATATACATATAACAAAGATTTCAGCATGTGTACTTTATATATATATGTGTATATATATATATATGTATAATGGATGGGACCAAAGAAATGAATACATAGGACCGAAAGTGTCCATCTTTAAATATGCCCAGCTGGATTTTAAGTGACAAATAGTGTGTGGGTGTATATTATATATATATATATATAGATATATACATATATATGTATAGATGCAATTTATCCACACATTCTTCACTTTCTTCTCGGTTACTTTTATCCAACTTTCTTTCAACATTGTCAACTATCCACATTCCCTTTTTACCCTTGTCACAATAAATCAATTCAAATAAATTTCCAAATAATAACAAATAATACATATCATCCACATGTTGAGAAATTTATTCAATTAAATTGACTTTTAACAATAAATCCACATTTTTTGGTAAAAAGAGAGAAAATATCATATCAACACTTTTTTATTCCATATTCCAAATAAAATCAGTTAATACAGGAATAAAATGTGGCAAATTAGATGTGACTCGTCCCGAGCAATGCTGCAGCAATGCGGAAACAACAGAAATATACATACCCGCATAAAAACTTTGTCCAGCAGTTTCAGCCAAACTTGGGACCAATGATTTCAGAAAGAGAAAATTCAAAATTCGAGTAGACATAATGTTCCATCCTTAGTGAATAACCAAATATTAACTAACCCAAGCTCAAAGAATTTCCACTCCAGTGTACGTGTGAATAGTCTTTCCTTTTCAATCTCTCATTCATAAGTCAACATATGGTAATCCTAAGGTTCATTTTGTATCCTCAAACTCATTCTATTACACCCCTCTCCACTAATGTAGCAATTTTAGCAATGAAGATCAAAGAGATCTTAAATTGGTTGTAATGTAGGCTAAGGCTAAGGTAGGAAAAATATGGATAAAAAGTAGGCTCAAAACTTAGTCCTAGTCTGCCAAGGGCTTCTACCAAATGCTATCACTTCCCAAAAAAAAATTTTTTCACTAAATCAAAATGCTGCAGCAATTCTACAACATTTTTTTTTATCAATCAACTCAAGGAGCATAAATATTTACACCCTGCTTTAGAAATACGTGCAACATTTAACCACAATCAGTATTTAGCATTTGACCTCAAAGAAGCATAACACATATTTCCTTTTTGCTCTCTTTTTTTTCTTCTTTTTTTTTTAAATAAAGAGGGTGCTTTCATTTTTTCACACATGTCTTCATACACATACCCTCAATACGTAGAGTATTTATATTAGAAATTCAAATTTTCCTTAAATACCACTAATCCCAAAAAAAAAATGATAATGCTGCAGCATTTCTATGTTCCTCCTCATAGCATTCTCAGCATACCCCCAAACTTATGTTTAACAGTGTTCATAACATACTAAGATCAAGTTTAGGGAAAACAAAGAATGGATACATGCAAAACATTTAGGATAAGTGGCTATTTAATAAGGGTGTCAAGAAATTAGGCTTAGGCTCAACTTGGGTTAACTAAGGAAGCAAAATATATTAGGGTAAGTTATAAAGGCTCAAACGGTTCAAGAACATGCCTCAATCATTTCTTTAGTACCAAATCTACTAGGATTTCGCCTCAAGGACTATAACAGATAAGTCTAAAAATTCTGAACCTTCATACCAAAGTGACTCTTTTTATAAACATGAAATTTCCAAGTAAGACTATGTGCAAAAGATAGGGAGTTGAAATAATTCTCACTTAGAGTCAACTAATACCTAATTATTCCGAAAGAAGGTACAAAGTCTACGAGAATGTACTTTTGTTTTTAAGATATCATCATAAATCGGGTCCCAAAAGTCTACGCTAATCCTGCTAAAACTAAGGTTCTAATGGGTCATATGAAAAATGCTGCCACATTCATGCAAACAGGTCTTCTATGCCAGATCAATCAATTTATAAGGCATCCTAAAACAGTTATTCAGACAAGGCGTCCATGCATTCAAATAGATCACTCAGAATTTCAGCAAAGAGGATGTTTATGCATTTAAAAGACAACATGAAAAATTTTAAATTTAGCACCATTTTTGAACTTTTTGCCACAAGAGGACACCCTCCCCCAAACTTAAGAGGAGCAATGTCCTCATTGCTGTAGCAACAGGGGGAAAACAAGCCATTGGACTGATCATAAAAAGGGAAAACTAGTTCAACATGAAGCATGGGAAACAAACGCATTAGTGGCACATAAGTTCTCAATTCCGGGTGAGAAGAAAGCAAACACAAATATACCAACATTCAGGCGGTCATTGTTACTAAGTAAAAACATGAAGACCATTAAGACATGAAATTCATTTTGAATCATAACCACCCTTTTGCCCAACACAATAAACCGAGATACACATCAACTGGCAGATCTATCATTTCTACAAGCATGCTCACACACAAGAAATCAAGTATAACTAGAACCCTAAATACAGCCAATACAATCCTCTATCCATTGGTAATGCAAAAATTGTACTCCATAAATTCTATACATGCTACTCAAGGAATGTATACTCACATAAGATTTTTTTTTAAGTACCATACACCAACTCACATTACCGAGAAGAAATAAAAATTAGAAAAGTGAGTACTAACCTGGAATCTTCTGGTTTGTTGAAGGCTGAAAAGTATCCTTTAGACAACTCCCCACTTCTTTCTCTTTTGTTTTCAATTCACACACATTCTCCACAAATAAAATATAAAAATTAAACTAACCTTTTTGGTTTCCCAACAAGTTCTAGTTGTATGCCACCCATTGAAAATTTTGAAATTGAAAGGAACTAGGGCTGCTTGCATAAGTAGTCAATTCATGGCAGTCCCTTGTTGAATGCACCGCTGAATTTGAAATTGAAATTGGACTAAGGCAGCCTTGAATGGCTTTGTCGGTGTGTGGCAGCCTGTTGTCACAACATTTCTGTCGAGAGGCAGTGGCAAGTCCCATTTCTTTAATAAAATAGCCTTGACTCCTTTTGCTCTTTGACCGTAGGCATACCTATTAACAAGCAGAAGAGTACCGATAAGAGAGAAAGAAAATGGCAGTGCAATATGAAATTGAAGTCTCAAAACCAATTCTGAAAATTCTGAAAGAAACTCAGGAGTAAACAGCCATTAATTCCGAATTGAGCACCTGAAAATAAAAGAACAACAATTAAAACAAAACAAGGAAAAGAAATAAAGCTGAAAAAAAAAAAAACAAGAAGAAATAAGAAAAACGAAATAAAAAGAAATGCAATAAATAATAGATGAAAGTGTTCACTTATAGATTGTGCTCAATTAACTACTTAGCATCGAAGTATTATAAGTGAAGAGTTTTGCACAATGTCTTCTTTAACCATGAAGTGACACTTCTTCCAATTGAGGACTAGGTTGGTGTCCTCACAACGTTTAAGCACCTTGGCCACATTCTCTAAGCATTTTTCAAAAGAGTCCCCAAATATGGAGAAGTCATTCATGAAAACCTCTAAATATTGCCACCATATCTGTGAAAATGGCCATCATATATCGTTGGAACATTGCTGGAGCATTACACAGTCTGAATGGCATTCTTCTGAATGCTAAAGTACCATAAGGAAAGTGATGGTCGTTTTGTTCTGGTCCTCTGGTGCTATAGCAATCCGATTGTAGCCAGAATACCCATCCAGAAAGCAATAAGAATCCCGTCCAGCCAACCTATCCAACATTTGATTAATAAAAGGCAGTGGGAAGCGGTCGTTGTGGCTTTGTTTATCTTCTTGTAATCCATGCAAATTCTCCATCCCCAGCGCTGTTAGATATAGGATAAATAATGCCAAAATCTGGCTACTTGATAATTTTGTTCCTTTACCACTTCCTTCGTAATTGGATTTAATCATTTCTGCCCTTCTATTAAATTTTTGGAATTGTCTTCCAAAATTATCTTGTGCATGCATAAGGTTAGTCATATACCTTTGATGTAAGCTATGGTCCAGCACATAGCTCGCTTATGCTGCTGCAAAGCTCCAAGCAATTCTCCTCCTGTTTCGCACTCAGCAGTGCTGAAATGATTACTGGCAGTGTAGATTCTGCCCCTAGAAAACCATACTTCAAATGTTGCGGCAATTGCTTCAATTCCAGCTGTGGTGGTTCTTCAACTGAAGGTTTTGTTATCTTGAAATCTCGAGAAGACAACTCCAAGGATTCAAATTGAGCTCAAAATCTGAACCTTTGGGGGTTTGCTTCTACCCAAGCTGAATGTGCTTTGGTCTCCACATTGCCATCATCATGTAGACTTTCCTCCAACAATGCATCCTTGGCATCCTCATCTTACTCTTCATCTTTTTCTTCCCAAGAATCATTGGTGGTGATCTGGAATTTCATGGCTTTGAATACGTTGGATGTGACTTTATCGTCCTGGAATCTCATGGTTAGCTCCCCTTTCTGCACATAAATAAGAGTCCTTCCCGTAGCACTCTCTGGAATATTGCATTGATGTAGTATCTCCGATGCTGCAGCATTCGGCAGTTCTGGAATGCTGTTTTGCTGCAGCATTTGCGATGCTGCAACATTTGGCTCCCCTGATTTGTTTTTTCAGCTACTGGAATTTCTGCATTCTGTCTGGACTCACTGGTCTTCTTAGCTTCTCCAGACTTTATTTTTGGCTCGTCCAGTATTCTGCCACTTCGTAGTGTTACCGCTTTGCAATGTTCATTTCTTCTCTCCTTGGATTTTCTGTATCACTTGGGAGTGATCCTTGTGGTCTGCTCCTCATCTCCTGAGCTAACTGCCTATTTGGCTTTCCAAGTTCCGCACAGTAGAGGATAATCCCTATATGGTTGTTTCCGTCCTTGCCATGAAGTCTCTCATCATGTTTTCTAAAGCGTTTGAAGGTGGTGGTTGTTGTAGAAGTCTTAGGGAGTACGGGAACAATTTCAGCCTCCACACTTCATATGCTATCCCATTTTCAACATTTGAAACATCACTGGTTTCAGCTCAAACTGGGATGCAGTCATCTCTGGTCTTCCAATGCTTGGATTCAATTCATTAAACATAGGGACAACATACTGTCAGATAGCATGGTCCCCATCATCTGCCATTACTACAGGATTGTAGACGGGTTCAGCTTGGTAACTCATTGTTCTGCCATGACCGCCTTATATGTAGTTTGCTTCTTCTTTCTTAACGATTTAGTTGTTCTCTCAATTTCTGGATCTAGTTGCAGCAATGTAGATTGAGAGTCCTTTCGCGTATTACTCATGCAAAAATCAGCACACGTTAAGAAATATATGATATACACAAGCTGAAAATTTGACAAATAATTCAGATCAATAAACTCACAAAAAACAGTTCAGCCCATGCATAATTTATTCGTCCCTCATACAATCATTTCAATAAACTCATAAGCTCAAGAATGAGTATAACATAAAACAACAAAAATATAACCAAATGCAAACAATATTTACAATCAATTGACACCAAAATCCCCTGCAACGGCGCCAAAAACTTGTTGCGTTGTGTGTGCGTGTCACAAATTGAGAAGATAATAAAATAGAATAAATCAACGCAATCTTAACAAGTGCAAGTATACACCGGTCAACAAGTAATATATGTACCTAAGTACAAGATTATCGATCCCACAGAGATTTTGTATGCCAATTATGCATGCAAACATGATTTACATTTGGTTAAAAGAATAAAAGAATAAAGAATGATGAATAAATGGGTGGAGATTCGGAGGTCAATCTACTGTAAGCTACTGCTGAGATATTGCTGCAGCAACGGAAATGCTGCAGCATCACCAATGCCGCAACAATTCTACCTAACTACTACTACAGGTCAGCCTACTGGAAAATCACCATGAGAATACAACAGGTAATACAATGCTGTAAAAATCAAGCCAAAAATGTAAGTACAAACCAGAGATGAATGTAAGTATACAAAGCATCTTTCAGTTCCATATCAATGCTACAACATGTCTGGTTTTCACCCAGACTACTTGATCTACTAGTCTAGATCCCGATAACATCGTCTATTGGAGTACGAAGTACCGTGGACCTACGCAACGCTAGTCAGAGAATGTACCGCTGTTCACGCAGTTTTCAATTCACTGCCATATGATGCACTTTCGTGTTTTTACCTGCTGTTCACGCAGTTCTCAAATCTAACGCCACATAATTCTAATGTAATTACATGAATAAACCAAGCATTGCTCCATACAAGCATTAACATAAAAACAGAAAGTAATGTTGCATCATACCTATCATCATAGTCAAAACAGTGTATTCAACATGCTCATACTTAACTACACCACAACATCTTCAGGTTAAAAAATATGTATTATGCTGAAACGAATCATGGAAAACAGAATCAACGTAATAGGAAAGATAGTCCCTAGGTCCGTAGTGACACCAATCAATGGAGTCAAGCCTAAGACGAAAACAAATCACTCCCCAAAACATTTTTAATCAACCTTGAACCAAGAATCATGAAAGACAAGGACTACGTAATAGGAAAAATAGTCCCTAGGTCCGTAGTGACACCAATCAACGGAGTCAAGCCTAAGACGGAAAACATATTACTCCCAAAACATTTTTAATCAATCCTTGAACACTTGTAAACATTCTCATATTACAAAGATCATTAAATTACAAAACAGTAACAAATTGAAGAACATTCAATTACAAAACATTAAACAACTTGAAGAAATGGAAAGAGGGTTACTCGGGTTGGAGATCACCCTACTGCCCCAAATCGGATTTAATCAAGCTGCTGCTGTCCTTCGTTTCCTCTGCGTGATGCTGCTGCCTTCGATAATGAACAGCCCGAAAAATTCCAGCAAAGTCGCCCCAGCTTTCTCAGGTTCGTTTCCACTCGATCTAGACTCTAAAACACTCTAAAACACACTACCCACTACCTAAATTCTAAGCTAATACTAGATACACACATACAAACATACAAACATTATTTTCCACCCTAATCTAAGCTAAAAAACAACTTCAAAACAAACTACCTACTGCCTAAGTCCTAAGCTGCCCGTAACTAAACACAAAACATTATTTCTCCTCCTCTCTTCCCGTGAACTTCTTCTCTCCTCCTCATATATATATACCTCTATATATATATATATATATATATAGGAATTGACACCAAGGCTGCCCCTTTTCTCCACCTACTCTCACAAAACCAGCCAGAAATTGAGAGTTGTCATCATGTGTATGTATATACATATATATATATGTATACCCACTAGGGAATATGCTTCTTCTTTTTTTGTATAATGCAGCTGCCACTACACCTTTTCTCCTGAAAATCTGGCAGAAAATTGAGAGGAATCTCATCATATGTATGTATATATATGTATATATATATATATATATATATTGTTGGACAACAACTATCTTCTATCTTTTTGTCCACCTTGCCAATTATCACTCCCACAAATATATATATATATACATATAACAAAGATTTCAGCATGTGTACTTTATATGTATATGTATATATATATATATATATATGTATGTATAATGGATGGGAACAAAGAAATGAATACATAGGACCGAAAGTATCCATCTTTAAATATGCCCAGCTGGATTTTAAGTGACAAATAGTGTGTGGGTGTATATTATATATATATAGATAGATAGATAGATATATGCATATATATGTATAGATGCAATTTATCCACACATTCTTCACTTTCTTCTCAGTAACTTTTATCCAACTGTCTTTCAACATTGTCAACTATCCACATTCCCTTTTTACCCTTGTCACAATAAATCAATTCAAATAAATTTCCAAATAATAACAAATAATACAGATCATCCACATATTGAGAAATTTATTCAATTAAATTGACTTTTAACAATAAATCCACATTTTTAGGTAAAAAGAGAGAAAATATCAAATCAACACATTTTTATTCCATATTCCAAATAAAATCAATCAATACAGGAAACAAATGTGGCAAATTAGATGTGAATAACTCTATTATTTTAGAGTTATCAATCACATTACAATGAATCTAATATAACGATTGTAAAGCTTCAAAGTTCATCAAATTTAGGTCAAATTTGGTTTGAATTTCAACGCAAGTAATGCACTTGAATCTTGAAATAAGAAGTTATTTGGTTACTTTTTCAACATGTAAGGCACAAAAGTAGTTAAATCACATTACAATGAATCTAATATAACGAATGTAAGGCTTCAAAGTTCATAAAATATAGGTCAAATTTGTTTTGAATTTCAACGCAAGTAATTCACTTGAATCTTAAAATAAGAAGTTATTTGGTTACTTTTTCAACATGTAAGGCACAAAAGTAGTTAAATCAAATTACAATGAATCTAATATAAGTATTGTAACGCTTCAAAGTTCATCAAATTTAGGTCAAATTTGGTTTGAATTTCAACGCAAGTAATTCACTTGAATCTTGAAATAAGAAGTTATCTGGTTACTTTAACAACATGTAAGGCACAAAAGTAGTTAAATCATATTACAATGAATCTAATATAACGAATGTAACGCTTCAAAGTTCATCAAATTTATGTCAAATTGTGTTTGAATTTCAATGCAAGTAATGCACTTGAATCTTGAAATAAGAAGTTATTTGGTTACTTTTTCAACATGTAAGGCACAAAAGTAGTTAAATCACATTACAATGAATCTAATATAACGAATGTAAGGCTTCAAAGTTCATAAAATTTAGGTAAAATTTGGTTTGAATTTCAATGCAAGTAATTCACTTGAATCTTGAAATAAGAAGTTATTTGGTTACTTTTTCAACATGTAAGGCACAAAAGTAGTTAAATCACATTACAATGAATCTAATATAACGAATGTGAGGATTAAAAGTTCATCAAATTTAGGTCAAAGTTGGTTTGAATTTCAACGCAAGTAATTCACTTGAATCTTGAAATAAGAAGTTATTTGGTTACTTTTTCAACATGTAAGGCACAAAAGTAGTTAAATCACATTACAATGAATCTAATATAACGAATGTAAGGATTAAAAGTTCATCAAATTTTGGTCAAATTTGGTTTGAATTTCAACGCAAGTAATTCACTTGAATCTTGAAATAAGAAGTTATTTGGTTACTTTTTCAACATGTAATGCACAAAAGTAGTTAAATCACATTACAATGAATCTAATATAACGAATGTAAGGCTTCAAAGTTCATAAAATATAGGTCAAATTTGTTTTGAATTTCAACGCAAGTAATTCACTTGAATCTTAAAATAAGAAGTTATTTGGTTACTTTTTCAACATGTAAGGCACAAAAGTAGTTAAATCAAATTACAATGAATCTAATATAAGTATTGTAACGCTTCAAAGTTCATCAAATTTAGGTCAAATTTGGTTTGAATTTCAACGCAAGTAATTCACTTGAATCTTGAAATAAGAAGTTATCTGGTTACTTTAACAACATGTAAGGCACAAAAGTAGTTAAATCATATTACAATGAATCTAATATAACGAATGTAACGCTTCAAAGTTCATCAAATTTATGTCAAATTGTGTTTGAATTTCAATGCAAGTAATGCACTTGAATCTTGAAATAAGAAGTTATTTGGTTACTTTTTCAACATGTAAGGCACAAAAGTAGTTAAATCACATTACAATGAATCTAATATAACGAATGTAAGGCTTCAAAGTTCATAAAATTTAGGTAAAATTTGGTTTGAATTTCAATGCAAGTAATTCACTTGAATCTTGAAATAAGAAGTTATTTGGTTACTTTTTCAACATGTAAGGCACAAAAGTAGTTAAATCACATTACAATGAATCTAATATAACGAATGTGAGGATTAAAAGTTCATCAAATTTAGGTCAAAGTTGGTTTGAATTTCAACGCAAGTAATTCACTTGAATCTTGAAATAAGAAGTTATTTGGTTACTTTTTCAACATGTAAGGCACAAAAGTAGTTAAATCACATTACAATGAATCTAATATAACGAATGTAAGGATTAAAAGTTCATCAAATTTTGGTCAAATTTGGTTTGAATTTCAACGCAAGTAATTCACTTGAATCTTGAAATAAGAAGTTATTTGGTTACTTTTTCAACATGTAATGCACAAAAGTAGTTAAATCACATTACAATGAATCTAATATAACGAATGTAACGCTTCAAAGTTCATCAAATTTAGGTCAAATTTTATTTGAATGTCAACGCAAGTAATTCACTTGAATCTTGAAATAAGAAGTTATTTGGTTACTTTTTCAACAAGTATGGCACAAAAGTAGTTAAATCACATTACAATGAATCTAATATAACAAATGTATGGATTAAAAGGTCATCAAATTTAGGTAAAATTTTGTTTGAATGTCAACGCAAGTAATGCACTTGAATCTTGAAATAAGAATTTATTTGGTTACTTTTTCAACATGTAAGGCACAAAAGTAGTTAAATCACATTAAAATGAATCTAATATAACGAATGTAATGATTAAAAGTTCATCAAATTTAGGTCAAATTGGGTTTTAATTTCAACTCAAGTAATTCACTTGAAACTTGAAATAAGAAGTTATTTGGTAACTTTTTCAACATGTACGGCACAAAAGTAGTTAAATCACATTACAATGAATCTAATATAACGATTGTAACTTTTCAAAGTTCATCAAATTTAGGTCAAATTTGGTTTGAATTTCAGCGCAAGTAATGCACTTGAATCTTGAAATAAGAAGTTATTTGGTTACTTTAACAACATGTAAGGCACAAAAGTAGTTAAATCACATTACAATGAATCTAATATAACGAATGTATGGATTAAAAGTTCATCAAATTTAGGTCAAATTTGGTTTGAATTTCAACGCAAATAATTCACTTGAATCTTGAAATAAGAAGTTATTTGGTTACTTTTTCAACATGTAATGCACAAAAGTAGTTAAATCACATTACAATGAATCTAATATAACGAATGTAACGCTTCAAAGTTCATCAAATTTAGGTCAAATTTTATTTGAATGTCAACGCAAGTAATTCACTTGAATCTTGAAATAAGAAGTTATTTGGTTACTTTTTCAACATGTAAGGCACAAAAGTAGTTAGATCACATTACAATGAATCTAATATAACGAATGTATGGATTAAAAGTTCATCAAATTTAGGTCAAATTTGGTTTGAATTTCAACGCAAGTAATTCACTTGAATCTTGAAATAAGAAGTTATTTGGTTATTTTTTCAACATGTAAGGCACAAAAGTTGTTAAATCACATTACAATGAATCTAATATAATGATTGTAACCCTTCAAAGTTCATCAAATTTAGGTCAAATTTGGTTTGAATTTCAACGCAAGTAATGCACTTGAATCTTGAAATAAGAAGTTATTTGGTTACTTTAACAACATGTAAGGCACAAAAGTAGTTAAATCACATTACAATGAATCTAATATAACGAATGTAACGCTTCAAAGTTCATCAAATTTAGGTTAAATTTTGTTTGAATTTCAACGCAAGTAATGCACTTGAATCTTGAAATAAGAAGTTATTTGGTTACTTTTTCAACATGTAAGGCACAAAAGTAGTTAAATCACATTAAAATGAATCTAATATAACGAATGTAATGATTAAAAGTTCATCAAATTTAGGTCAGATTGGGTTTGAATTTCAACGCAAGTAATTCACTTGAATCTTGAAATAAGAAGTTATTTGGTAACTTTTTCAACATGTAAGGCACAAAAGTAGTTAAATCACATTACAATGAATCTAATATAACAATTGTAACTTTTCAAAGTTCATCAAATTTAGGTCAAATTTGGTTTGAATTTCAACGCAAGTAATGCACTTGAATCTTGAAATAAGAAGTTATTTGGTTACTTTAACAACATGTAAGGCACAAAAGTAGTTAAATCACATTACAATGAATCTAATATAACGAATGTAACGCTTCAAAGTTCATCAAATTTATGTCAAATTTTGTTTGAATTTCAACGCAAGTAATGCACTTGAATATTGAAATAAGAAGTTATTTGGTTACTTTTTCAACACGTAAGGCACAAAAGTAGTTAAATCACATTACAATGAATCTAATATAAGGAATGTAAGGATTAAAAGTTCATCAAATTTAGGTCAAATTTGGTTTGAATTTCAACGCAAGTAATTCACTTGAATCTTGAAATAAGAAGTTATTTGGTTACTTTTTCAACATGTATGACACAAAAGTAGTTAAATCACTGTACAATGAATCTATTATAACGATTGTAACGCTTCAAAGTTCATCGAATTTAGTTCAAATTTGGTTTGAATTTCAACGCAAATAATTTACTTGAATTTTGAAATAAGAAGTTATTTGGTTAAGTTTTCCACATATAAGGCACAAAAGTAGTTAAATCACATTACAATGAATCTAATATAACGATTGTAACGCTTCAAAGTTCCTCAAATTTTGGTCAAATTTGGTTTGAATTTCATAGCAAATAATTCACTTGAATTTTGAAATAAGAAGTTATTTGGTTACTTTTTCAACATGTAAGGCACAAACGTAGTTAAATCACTTTACAATGAATCTAATATAACGAATGTACCGCTTCAAAGTTCATCAAATTTAGGTCAAATTTGGTTTTATTTTCAACGCAAGTAATTCACTTGAATATTGAAATAAGTTATTTGGTTACTTTTTCAACATGTCAGGCACAAAAGTAGTTAAATCACATTACAATGAATCTAATATAACGAATGTAACGCTTCAAAGTTTATCAAATGTTGGTCAAATTTGGTTTGAATTTCAACGCAAGTAATGCACTTGAATCCTGAAATAAGAAGTTATTTGGTTACTTTTTCAACATGTAAGTGATGCAACTCACCAAGTCAACTATGGAGATGAATACTGGAAGATGCCATTCGGTCCAATTACAAGGTCACATAGCAACAAGCTTATAGCACAATTTCAGAATTATGTTCAATCTTTGATTTCTCAAGAACTTCAAGAAATCACATTGGTCAAGCGTGGAGAAGAGTTTAAGGAGATGCCAACATACTTATGCACATTAGAGCACTCAAGTCCTGAAGGCTAATAAATGGGCATAATTCAAGAAGTTAAAGGCTTATTTTAGGCTGTTTGTTTTAGGCCAACGTTTTAAAAGGAAGGGCCTTATTTGGGAATATGTTTAAATTCTTTTTTTTAGTGGGTTTTTAAATTATATTTTTAGTGGGATATTAAATTCTATTTTCAGTGGTCTTTACTAAAAGACTCAGTCCAACATATCTATTGTAGAATTAGGTCATCTTCTCTTCTATAAATAGAATAAGATGGGGCTGTTTTGAGGGAGGAGAGAAAAATGAAATTTGTGAGTCTTTTTTAAACAAATCAGATTCAGGTTTGTTTTACCTTAAGGATTGATTCAACTTATCAAGTAAGTAAACTTGTGGTGTTAATTCAATTCTCTTTCTCTTTGATTTCTCTTTGTTACCATTTCCTTGCTGATTTGGGGGTGAAGAAATTCGGGGAGTTTATTACCTTAAGGATTGATTCAACTTATCAAGTAAGTAAACTTGTGGCGTTAATTCAATTCTCTTTCTCTTTGATTTCTCTTTGTTACCATTTCCTTGCTGATTTGGGGGTGAAGAGATTCGAGGAGTTTTACAAGGGTTGATTGAGTTTAGATCAGGCACAATTTTTGATGCGAAGGTGATTCTTGCTCAGTTCTTGAATTATTGCTGTATCATTTTTGGTATCAGAGCTAAGTTCAAATTCAATCTATATATCCTTTAAATTTCTGTTTATTTTTTATTATTATTGTTAGTTTCTTATTTAGAAAAAAAAAAGTTGTGTTCTTTATCTCGGAATTTCAGATCTGAGATATATATATATATATATATATAAAAGTTGTGTTCTTTATCTCGGAATTTCAGATCTGAGATATATATATATATATAGATATAAAAAGTTGTGTTCTTTATCTCGGAATTTCAGATCTGAGATATATATATTTATATATATATATATATATATATATAAAAGTTTTGTTCTTTATGTCTGAATTTCAGATCTGAGATATATATATATATATAAAGTGGTGGTCTTTATCTCTTAATTTTAGACCTGATATATATATATATAAAAAAAGGAACTTTCCAAAATTTATGTGCCCACAAATCAGATTTCATTCCAAATTCGTCATCTCTTGCCTCTTTACATCATATTACATCTAGTTTTGTGACATCTTTCTTTCTTTAGGGTTTATTTGTTTTCCATTGAATTAAGGTTGCTAATTTGATTATTTGGTATTGTTTGATTGGTCCGGACAAGCAAAACTACTGCTTGAATCTAGAGTGGAAAAAGGCAGAAAATTGTGAGCACATTAAAGGGTAAAAGCCAATACTTTGAGTGAAACACGAGGGTTTCCAATCAAATTTGAGTGAAACACGTGAGGGAGTGTTTGTGAGGATTGCTAACAATTGTTTTGCAGGTTTTACATCATGACAAAATCAAACGAAAGCAAAGAAAGTGATGAGAAAGGTAATGTTACTGAACATAACCTAGCCTTCACTTTACAGGCTATGCAACAACAATTTCAAAGGTTTGAAAACCTTTTTAGAGATGTTAGTGATAGATTTGAGAAGCAAGACCAGGTCATTAGAGAATTTCAAGAGGGGACAATGAATGGTGGTGCAACAAGAAGGCATAATTTAAGAGAGCCAAATACTCATCATTTTGGGTATGAAGGTGATGGCTTTGATGATGGAGATGATGAGGGAGAATGGCATGTGGTCAGGATGGGTGGAAGAGAAGGACAAAATTATAGAATAAGAGGTCGAGGTAATAGAGTCCAAAACTTTGCAAGGGAGGAAGAAAGGGCTGATCGTGTTGATAGGAATATTGGTAGTATAAAAATGAAAATTCCATCTTTCCAAGGTAAGAATGATGCTGAAGCTTACTTGGAATGGGAGAGGAAAGTGGAGCTGATTTATGATTGTCATAACTATTCTGAAGAGAAGAAGGTAAAGCTTGCTGCAGTGGAATTTAAAGATTATGCACTTGTTTGGTGGGATCAACTAGTTTTAAATAGGAGAAGAAATGGAGAGGAACCTGTCAATACTTGGGCAGAAATGAAGAGAATTATGAAAAAGAGATTTGTACCTAGTTATTTTTATAGAGAGCTACATCAAAAAATTCAAACATTGAGACAAGGCTATATGAGTGTTGAAGAGTACCATAAGGAGATGGAGATAGTCATGATAAGGGCTAATGTTGAAGAAGATAGGGAGGCTACCATGGCACGTTTCTTGGCTGGTTTGAACAAGGATATTGCAAATGTTATCGAATTATACCATTATGTGGAGTTGGAAGAAATGGTAAACATGGCAATGAAAGTGGAGAAACAACTCAAGTAAAAAGGGTCCAGCAAGACTTGGAACTCCAAATGGTCTAAGAAGGTTGAGAAGGCCAAGGACAAGCCAAAAGAAGTGAAGAGCAATTCAGACCCAAAAGGTAACTTAAAACCTTCAAGTTCTTCTACTTCTAATTCTGATAAGCATAGAAATATTAAGTACTTTAAATGTCTTGGTATTGGTCATATTGCTTCTCAATGTCCCAATAATAAAACAATGGTTTTGAGGGGTGCTGAAGTTATTTCTGAAGATGAGGATCATTATGAGAGTGATTCTGATTCCATGCTTGAATTAGAGAATTGTTCTGATGTAGAAGCTGAAAATGCAGCTAAGGGTGAATTACTTGTTACTAGGTGTGTACTAAATGCTCAAGTAAAAGAGGATGAAATTGGGCAAAGGGAGAATATCTTTCATTCAAGATGCTTAGTGAATGGGAAGATTTGTAGCATTATAATTGATGGTGGGAGCTGCACAAATGTAGCTAGCACATTAATGGTGGAGAAGCTAGGGCTGGATTGTTTGAGGCACCCTAGGCCATATAAGCTACACTGGCTTAATGATATGGGAGAAATCAAGGTGAATAAACAAGTTATTGTATCTTTCTCCATTGGTAAGTATTCTGATCAAGTTCTTTGTGATGTTGTGCCTATGAATGCTAGTCATTTATTGCTTGGAAGACCTTGGCAATATGATAGGAAGGTGTTGCATGATGGTTTTAAGAATAGGTACTCATTCTTTATGGGAGATCAGAAAGTTATTCTTGTTCCTTTAGCTCCAAGCGAGGTGTATGAAGACCAAATGCAATTAAAAATGACTATTGAAGCTATGCAGCAAAGAGGGATAGAAACACCTCAGAAAAAACAAGTGGAATCAAATTTAAAAGAAAAGGCTGAGAGCCTTGCAAAAGGAGAGCTGAGATCAAAAATAGAGGGGAAGGCTGATAGCCTTGCAAAAGGAGAGTTGAGCTCAAAATACAAGAAAAAAGAGTGAGTGAGGTTGAGAGTGTGAAAAGAAAAGAGGGGAAAGAGGCCTTAAAAGAAAGTCAATTTAAGGGCCCAAATGAGAGAGAGGGCAAAAAGAAACAAAACTTTTATGCAAAAATGAGAGATGCATGGGTTGCTTGTGAGGAAGGGAGATGCTTAGTTGTACCTTTTTACAAAGAAGCTTATCTTAATGAATCTGACCTTAACCCTTGTTTGCCTAGTGGTGTTGTTTCTCTTTTGCAGGAATATGGTGATGTCTTCCCTGAAGAATTACCTAAGGAGTTGTATGCATTGGTGAGAGCTCTACAAACTTGGCAGCATTATTTATGGCCTAAAGTGTTTGTAATTCATACTGATCATGAGAGTTTGAAGCATTTAAATGGCCAAGGTAAGTTAAATCAAAGGCATGCTAAGTGGCTAGAGTATATTGAGACATTCCCATATGTTGTGCAATACAAGCAAGGTAAGGAAAATGTGATTGCAAATGCATTATCTAGGAGGTATGCTCTGATCTCCTCACTAAGTTCTAAGTTAATTGGATTTGAATATATTAAGGATTTGTACAAATCTGATTCTGACTTCGCAAATGTTTTTGTTGCATGTGAACAAGTTGATTTTCAAAAGTTTTATAGAACTGATGGATATTTGTTTAGAGATAATAAACTTTGTGTTCCTTCTTGTTCTATGCGTGAATTTCTTGTTAGGGAGTCTCATAATGGTGGATTAATGGGACATTTTGGCATTGCTAAGACACTTGATATTTTGCAAGAGCATTTTTATTGGCCTAACATGAAAAAGGATGTTGAGAGAATTTGTTCTAGTTGTGTTGCATGTAGGCAGGCCAAGTCTAAGGTGCAACCTCATGGGTTGTACACTCCACTACATGTTCCTAATAGTCCTTGGATTGATATATCTATGGACTTTGTGTTGGGATTGCCTAGGACTAGGAAAGGACGTGATAGCATCTTTGTTGTAGTTGATAGATTTAGCAAAATAGCTCATTTTATTGCATGTCATAAATCTGATGATGCCACTCATGTCGCTGATTTGTTCTTTAGGGATGTGGTAAGGTTGCATGGAATTTCTAGAACAATTGTTTCTGATAGGGACTCTAAATTCTTAAGTCATTTTGGCGTGTTTTATGGAGTAAATTGGGGACTAAATTGTTGTTTTCTACTACTTGTCATCCTCAAACTGATGGCCAAACTGAAGTGGTTAATAGAACTTTAGGATCCTTATTACGAGCTGTTGTGGGAAAGAATTTAAAAACTTGGGAAGATTGTTTGCCTTTGATCGAGTTTGCATATAATAGAAGCATTCATTCTTCTACTGGTTACTCCCCATTTGAAATTGTGTATGGTTTTAATCCACTAACACCATTGGAATTATTACCTTTACCATTAAATGAGGTCGTTAATGTAGATGGACAGCACATGGCAGATTTGGTTAAGTCCATACATAACAAAGCTAGTCAGCATATTGAGGAAAAAAATAAAAAGTATGCTCAAAGAGCTAATCAAGGGCGAAGAGTGATGAAGTTTAAACCCGCAGATTGGATTTGGGTACACTTTAGGAAGGAAAGATTCCCTAAACAACGGATGTCCAAACTTGATCCTAGAGGCGATGGACCATTTCAAGTGGTTGAACGCATCAATGATAACGCCTATAAAGTGGACTTGCCAGGTGAGTACGGTGTTAGTGCAACTTTTAATGTTTCTTATCTATCTCCATTTGATAACATAGGTTTTGATTCGAGGACGAATCCTTTTGAAGGCAACTATGGAGATGGATACTTGACGATGCCATTGGGTCCAATTACAAGGTCACACACCAACATGCTTAAAGCACAATTTTAGAATTATGTTCAATCTTTGATTTCTCAAGAACTTCAAGAAATCACATTGGTCAAGCGTGGAGAAGAGTTTAAGGAGATGCCAACATACTTATGCACATTAGAGCACTCAAGTCTTGAAGGCTAATAAATGGGCATAATTCAAGAAGTTAAAGGCTTATTTTGGGCTGTTTGTTTTAGGCCCAACGTTTTAAAAGGAAGGGCCTTGTTTGGAAATATGTTTAAATTGTTTTTTTAGTGGGTTTTTAAATTCTATTTTTAGTGGGCATTACTAAAAGACTCAGCCCAACATATCTATTGTAGAATTAGGTCATCTTCTCTTCTATAAATAGAATAAGATGCGGCTGTTTTGAGAGGAGAGAAAAATGAAATTTGTGAGTCTTTTTTAAACAAATCAGATTCAGGTTTGTTTTACCATAAGGATTGATTCAACTTATCAATTAAGTTAACTTGTGGCGTTAATTCAATTCTCTTTCTCTTTGATTTCTCTTTGTTACCATTTCCTTGCTGATTTGGGGGTGAAGGGATTCGGGGAGTTTACCATCTTTGATTTCTCTTTGTTACCATTTCCTTGCTGATTCGGGGGTGAAGAGATTCAAGGAGTTTACCAAGGGTTGATTGAGTTTAGATCATGGACAATTTTTGATGCAGAGGTGATTCTTGCTAAGTTCTTGAATTGTTGCTGTATCATATAACGAATGTAACGCTTCAAAGTTCATCAAATTCAGGTCAAATTTGATTTGAATTTCAACACAAGTAATGCACTTGAATCTTGAAATAAGAAGTTATTTGGTTACTTTTTCTACATGTAAGTCACAAAAGTAGTTAAATCACATTACAATGAATCTAATATAACGAATGTAACATTTCAAATTTCATCAAATTTAAGTCAAATTATGTTTGAAATTCCACACAATTTCATTCACCTAAATCTTGAAATAAAATATAACGAATGTATTGTTTTAAAGTTTATCAAATTTAAGTCAAATTTTGTTTCAATTTCAACGCAAGTAAATTCATTTGAATCTTGAAATAACAAGTTGTTTGGTATCTTTTACAACATGTAAGGCACAAAAGTAGTTAAATTACATTACAATGAATCAAATATAACGAATGTGACGTTTTAAAGTTGATCAAATTTAAGTCATATTTGGTTTTAATTTCAACGCAAGTAATGCACATGAATCTTAAAATAAGAAGTTATTAGGTTACTTTTTCAACATGTAAGGCACAAAAGTAGTTAAATCACATTACAAAAAATCTAATATAACGAATGTAACGCTTCAAAGTTCATCAAATTTAGGTCAAATTTGGTTTGAATTTCAACGCAAGTAATTCACTTGAATCTTGAAATAAGAAGTTATTTGGTTACTTTTTCAACATGTAAGGCAGAAAAGTAGTTAAATCACATTACTATGAATCTAATATAACGATAGTAACGCTTCAAAGTTCATCAAATTTAGGTCAAATTTGGTTTGAATTTCAACGCAAACAATTCACTTGAATTTTGAAATAAGAAGTTATTTGGTTACTTTTTCAACATGTAAGGCAGGAAAGTAGTTAAATCACATTACAATGAAATCTAATATAACGAATGTAACGCTTCAAAGTTCATCAAATTTAGGTAAAATTTGGTTTGAATTTCAACGCTAGTAATGCACTTGAATCTTGAAATAAGAAGTTATTTGGTTACTTTTTCAACATGTAAGGTAGAAAAGTTGTTAAATCACATTACAATGAATCTAATATAACGAATGTAACGCTTCAAAGTTCATCAAATTTAGGTCAAATTTGGTTTGAATTTCAACGCTAGTAATGCACTTGAATCTTGAAATAAGAAGTTATTTGGTTACTTTTTCAACATGTAAGGCACAAAAGTAGTTAAATCACATTACAATGAATCTAATATAACGAATGTAAAGCTTTCAAGTTCATCAAATTTAGGTCCAATTTGGTTTGAATTTCAACGCAAGTAATGCACTTGAATCTTGAAATAATTAGTTATTTGGTTACTTTTTCAACATGTAAGGCACAAAAGTAGTTAAATAACATTTAAATGAATCAAATATAATGCATGTAACGTTTTAAAGTTGATCAAATTAAAGTCATATTTGGTTTTAATTTCAACGCAAGTAATGCACTTGAATCTTGAAATACGAAGTTATTTGGTTACTTTTTCAACATGTAAGGCACAAAAGTAGTTAAATCACATTACAATGAATCTAATATATCGAATGTAATGCTTCAAAGTTCATCAAATTTAGGTCAAATTTGGTTTGAATTTCAACGCTTGTAATGCACTTGAATCTTGAAATTAGAAGTTATTTGGTTACTTTTTCAACATGTAAGGCACAAAAGTAGATAAATCACATTACAATGAATCTAATCTAACGAATAACGATTTTAAGTTCATCAAATTTAGGTCAAATTTGGTTTGAATTTCAACGCAAATAATTCACTTGAATCTTGAAATAAGAAGTTATTTGGTTACTTTTTCAACATGTAAGGCAGAAAAGTTGTTAAATCACATTACAATGAATCTAATATAACGAATGTAACGCTTCAAAGTTCATCAAATTTAGGTCAAATTTTGTTTGAATTTCAACTCTAATAATGCACATGAATCTTGAAATAAGAAGTTATTTGGTTAATATTTCAACATGTAAGTAACAAAAGTAGTTAAATCACATTACAATGAATCTAATATAACGAATGTAACGTTTCAAAGTTCATCAAATTTAGGTGAAATTTGATTTGAATTTCAACGCAAGTAATGCACTTGAATCTTAAAATAATTAGTTATCTGGTTACTTTTTCAACATGTATGGCACAAAAGTGGTTACATAACATTTAAATGAATCAAATATAATGAATGTAACGTTTTAAAGTTGATCAAATTTAAGTCATACTTGGTTTTAATTTCAACGCAAGTAATGCACTTGAATCTTGAAATAAGAAGTTATTTGGTTACTTTTTCAACATGTAAGGCACAAAAGTAGTTAAATCACATTACAATGAATCTAATATAACGAATGTAACGATTCAAAGTTCATCAAATTTAGGACAAATTTGGTTTGAATTTCAACGCTAGTAATGCACTTGAATCTTGAAATAAGAAGCTATTTGGTTACTTTTTCAACATGTAAGGCACAAAAGTAGGTAAATCACATTACAATGAATCTAATATAATGAATGTAACAGTTCAAAGTTCATCAAATTTAGGTCTAATTTGGTTTGATTTTCAACGCTAGTAATGCACTAGAATCTTGAAATAAGAAGTTATTTGGTTACGTTTCAACATGTAAGGCAGGAAAGTAGTTAAATCACATTACAATGAATCTAATATAACTAATGTAACACTTTAAAGTTCATCAAATTTAGGTCAAATTTGGTTTGAATTTCAACGCTAGTAATGCACTTGAATCTTGAAATAAGAAGTTATTTGGTTACTTTTTCAACATGTAAGGCATAAAAGTAGTTAAATCACATTACAATGAATCTAATATAATGAATGTAAAGCTTACAAGTTCATCAAATTTAGGTCCAATTTGGTTTGAATTTCAACGCAAGTAATGCACTTGAATCTTGAAATAATTAGTTATTTGGTTACTTTTTCAACATGTAAGGCACAAAAGTAGTTAAATAACATTTAAATGAATCAAATATAATGAATGTAACGTTTTAATGTTGATCAAATTTAAGTCATATTTGGTTTTAATTTAAACGCAAGTAATGCACTTGAATCTTGAAATAAGAAGTTATTTGGTTACTTTTTCAACATGTAAGGCACAAAAGTAGTTAAATCACATTACAATGAATCTAATATATCGAATGTAACGCTTCAAAGTTCATCAAATTTAGGTCAAATTTGGTTTGAATTTCAACGGTTGTAATGCACTTGAATCTTGAAATAAGAAGTTATTTGGTTACTTTTTCAACATGTAAGGCACAAAAATAGGTAAATCACATTACAATGAATCTAATCTAACGAATGTAACGATTTTAAGTTCATCAAATTTAGGTCAAATTTGGTTTGAATTTCAACGCAAATAATTCACTTGAATCTTGAAATAAGAAGTTATTTGGTTACTTTTTCAACATGTAAGGCAGAAAAGTTGTTAAATCACATTACAATTAATCTAATATAACGAATGTAACGCTTCAAAGTTCATCAAATTTAGGTCAAATTTTGTTTGAATTTCAAGGCTAATAATGCACATGAATCTTGAAATAAGAAGTTATTTGGTTAATTTTTCAACATGTAAGTAACAAAAGTAGTTAAATTACATTACAATGAATCTAATATAACGAATGTAACGTTTCAAAGTTCATCAAATTTAGGTCAAATTTGATTTGAATTTCAACGCAAGTAATGCACTTGAATCTTGAAATAAGAAGTTATTTGGTTACTATTTCAACATGTAAGGCACAAAAGTAGTCAAAACACATTACAATGAATCTAATATAATGAATGTAACATTTCAAATTTCGTCAAATTTAAGTCAAATTATGTTTGAAATTAAACGCAATTTCAATCACCTAAATCTTGAAATAACAAGTTATTTGGTTACTTTTTCGACATGTAAGGCACAAAAGCAGTTAAATAACATTTAAATGAATCAAACATAATGAATGTAACGTTTTAAAGTTGATCAAATTTAAGTCATATTTGGTTTTAATTTCAACGCAAGTAATGCACTTGAATCTTGAAATAAGAAGTTATTTGGTTACTTTTTCAACATGTAAGGCACAAAAGTAGTTAAATCACATTACGATAAATCCAATATAACGAATGTAACGCATAAAAGTTCATCAAATTTAGGTCAAATTTTGTTTGAATTTAACCCAAGTATTGCACTTGAATCTTCACATAAGAAATTATTTGGTTAATTTTTTAACATGTAAGTCACAAAAGTAGTTAAATCACATTACAATGAATCTAATATAACAAATGTAACGTTTCAAATTTCATCAAATTTAAGTCAAATTATGTTTGAAATTCAACGTAATTTCATTCACCTAAATCTTGAAATAACAAGTTATTTGGTTACTTTTTCGACATGTAAGACACAAAAGTAGTTAAATAACATTTAAATGAATCAAATATAAAGAATGTAACGTTTTAAAGTTGATCAAATTTAAGTCATATTTAGTTTTAATTTCAACCCAAGTAATGCACTTGAATCTTGAAATAAGAAGTTATTTGGTTACTCTTTCAACATGTAAGGTAGAAAAGTAGTTAAATCACATTACAATGAATCTAATATAACGAATGTAACGCTTCAAAGTTCATCAAACTTAGGTCAAATTTGGTTTGAATTTCAACGCAAGTAATTCACTTGAATCTTGAAATAAGAAGTTATGTGGTTACGTTTTCAACATGTAAGGCACAAAAGTAGTTAAATCACATTACAATGAATCTAATATAACGAATTTAACGTTTACAAGTTCATCAATTTTAGGTCAATTTTGGTTTGAATTTCAACGCAAGTAATGCTCTTGAATCTTTAAATAATTAGTTATTTGGTTACTTTTTCAACATGTAAGGCACAAAAGTAGTTACATAACATTTAAATATATCAAATATAATGAATGTAACGTTTTAAAGTTGATCAAATTTAAGTCATATTTGGTTTTAATTTCAATGCAAGTAATGCACTTGAATATTGAAATAAGAAGTTATTTGGTGACTTTTTCAACTTGTAAGACACAAAAGTAGTTAAATCACATTACAATGAATCTAATATAACGAATGTAACGATTCAAAGTTCATCAAATTTATGTTAAATTTCGTTTGAATTTCAACGCTAGTAATGCACTTGAATCTTGAAATAAGAAGTTATTTGGTTACTTTTTCAACATGTAAGGCACAAAAGTAGGTAAATCACATTACAATGAATCTAATATAATGAATGAAACGCTTCAAAGTTCATCAAATTTAGGTCAAATTTGATTTGAATTTCAACGCAAGTAATGCACTTGAATCTTGAAATAAGAAGTTATTTGGTTACTTTTTCAACATGTAAGGCACAAAAGTAGTTAAATCACATTGCAATGAATCTAATATAACGAATGTAACCCTTCAAAGTTCCTCAAATTTAGGTCAAATTTGGTTTGATTTTCAACGCTAGTAATGCACTAGAATCTTGAAATAATAAGTTATTTGCTTACTTTTTCAAAATGTAAGGCAGGAAAGTAGTTAAATCACATTACAATGAATCTAATATAACGAATGTAACGCTTCAAAGTTCATAAAATTTAGGTCAAATTTGGTTTGAATTTCTGATAACTCTAAAATAATAGAGTTATTCACATCTAATTTGCCACATTTTATTCGGTAATTAATTGACTTTCTTTGGAAAATGGAATAAAAATGTGTTGATTTGATATTTTCTCCCTTTTTACCCAAAAATGTGGATTTATTGTTAAAAGTCAATTTAATTGAATAAATTTCTCAACATGTGATGAGCTGTAGTATTTGTTATTATTTGGGAATTTATTTGAATTGACTTGTTGTGACAAGGGTAAAAAAAGGGAATGTGGATGGTTGACATTGTTGGATAATTGTGACCGAGAAGGAAGTGAAGAAAGTGTGGATAAATTGCATCTATACATATATATATATATATATATATATATCTATATCTATATATATCTATATGTATGTATATATATATATATATTTTACACATCCACACACACTATTTGTCACTTAAAAATCTAGCTAGGCATATCAAAGGTCAACCTGTGGTACTATGCATTTAATTCCTTTGTCCTATCCGTTTTACATATATATATATACATATATATATATATGTATATTTGTGTATATATATATGTGTGTGTGTGTTTGCTTCTTTGTATGGCGACAAAGGGGACAAAAAGGTTGAAGACAAAGTCAAAAATTTTAGAAATGGCAGCTGAAATGTTGCTGCTGCCCCTGCAGCCGCCAGAGGAAAAAGACAAAAGCTCTGCAGAAAGTACCTGAAGTTCTGCTGCAAATCCTGCAGCTGTTAGAGGAAAAGACAAAAATTCTGCTAACAATGCTGCAGCATCAGAGGAAAACGACAAAAACTCCAGAATACAGCTGGGATTTATTTTGACTATTTACTGGAATTTTTGGAGAAAATTCCAGAAACATGGACACGTGGCAGCTTGGCAATGGGTCTCGGTGCACAAGAGGCTACATATGTATATGAAAAACCGAGAGAAGAACACAACAACATAGAGTAGTTTTAGTTTTGGCTTTTGGCCATCTTAGAGAGTTTGTTTTTCTTCTTAGTTCTCTTAGGATAGTTTAGTTTTTTCTCTTAGTTTTAGACTAACTCTTAGGAAGGGAAGAACACAAGAGGGAGCATGGTGACTTGCTGAAGCATTCATCAGCTGAGTAGTAGAGAAGCAGCAGCATCCAGCAGAGGAAACGAAGTGCAGCAGATTAATTAAACCGATTTGGGCAGTAGGGTGACTTCCGGCCAGAGTAATCCTCTCTCCATTTCCTTAATTTACTACTATTTTTGTAACTAAATGTTCTTTGTAATATGAGAATGTTTTCATGAGTTCAAGGATTAATTAAATATGTTTTGGGAAGTGATATGTTTTCCTTCTTAGGCTTGACTCCGTTGATTGGTGTCACTATGGATCTAGGGACTATTTTTTCTTATTACTTTAGTCTTTGTCCTTCATGATTCGTGGTTCAAGGGTTGATTAAAAATGTTTTGGGGAGTAATATGTTTTCCGTCTTAGGCTTGACTCCGTTGATTTGTTTGTCACTATGGACCTAGGGGCTGTTTTTCCCATTACGTTGTTCCTTGTTTTCCATGATTCGTTTCAGCATAATATATATTTTTAACCTGAAGATGTTGTGGTGTAGTTAAGTATGAGCATGTTGAATACACTGTTTTGACTATGATGATAAGTATGCTGCAGCATTACTTTCTGTTTTTATGTTTAATACTTGTATGGGGCAATGCTTGGTTTATTCATGTAACTACATTAGAATTATGTGGCGCTATATTTGAGAACTGCGTGAACAGCGGTAATCATATGGCAGTGGATCTGAGAACTGTGTGAACAGCGATACATTCACTACCTAGTGTTGCGCTAGGTCCACGGTATGTTATCGGGGATCTAGACTAGTAGATCAAGTAGTCTGGGTGAAACCAGACATGATGTAGCATTGATATGGAACTGAAAGCATGCTTTGTATACTTAGATTCATTTCTGGTTTGTACTTACATTTTTTGCGTGAATGCCGCAGCATTGTATTACCTGCAGTACTCTTGTGGTTATTTCCAGTAGGCTAACCTTTAACTGTTAGTTTAGTTAGGAATAGGAATGCTGTAGCATTAGACCAATCTCAGTTTCATGATTTATCATTCTTTATTCTTTTATTCTTTTATGATTCATTATTCTTTATTCTTTTAACCATTTATACAATCATATTTGCATTTGTAATTGGCATACATAGTCCTTGTGGGAACGATAATCTTGTACTTAGGTACATATATTACTTGTTGACCGGTGTATACTTGCACTTGTTAGGATTGCGTTGATTTATTCTATATTCTTATCTTCTCAATTTGTGACACACGCACACAACGCAACAAGTTTTTAGTGCCGATGCCGGGGACTTTGGAGTCAATTGTTTGTAAATATTGATTGTTTGCATTTGGTTACTTTTATTTTTCAGTTTGTTTTTATACTCATTCTTGAGCTTATGAGATTATTTAAATGATTGTATGAGGTACGAATAAATTATGCATGAGCTGAACTATTTTTGTGGATTTATTAACTTGAATTATTTGCTAAATTTCAGCTTGTGTCTCATTCCTTCCTTAACATGTGCTGTTTTGCATGAGTAAAACGCGCAAGGGCTCTCAATCTTCATTGCTGCCACTTGATCCGGAAATTGAGAAAACAACCAAGGCGTTAAGGAAGAAGAAGAAGCAAACCACGGTTAGGGCAGCCATGGAAGACCCGCGGGATACACAACCTGAACCTGCCCATAATCCAGTGGTGATGGCAGATGATAGGGATCATGCCATTCGGTAGTATGCAGTCCCTATGTTTAATGCATTGAAACCAAGTATTGTGCAACCAGAGCCGAAACCGGTGATGTTTCAGATGCTGCAAACAGTAGGGCAGTTCAGTGGATTACCTGCTGAAGATCCACACATGCACCTACGGTTATTCTTGGAGGTAAGCGATGATTTTAAGCTAACAGGGGTGACGGACGATGCTTTGAGGCTGAAATTGTTTCCATATTCTCTGAGAGACAAAGCAAGAGAATGGCTTAATTCTCTACCCTCTGGTAGTGTGACTTCATGGCAGCAGCTTACCGAGAAATTTTTGATGAAATATTTTCCTCCAACGAAAAATGCTAAGTTGAGAAATGAAATCACCTCTTTTCAACAATTAGAAGATGAATCATTGTATGAGGCATGGGAACAATTCAAATAGTTGTTAAGGAGATGTCCACATCACGGAATCCCACATTGTATTCAAATGGAGACATTTTACAACGGGCTGAATGCACACACCAGAATGATAGTTGATGCTTCAGCAAATGAAGCACTTTTGGCAAAGACATACAATGAAGCCTATGAAATAATTGAGAGGATTGCCAACAACAACTATCAATGGCCTACAACAAGACTGCCAAGCGGAAGAAGAGTGGCTGGAGTGCTGGAATTAGACCCAATAACTTCACTTTCAGCCCAAGTATCATCCATGTCTAATATGCTGAAGACATTGACGATGCCGCAGCATAGCGGGCAGACTGCTGATCACCTAAATCAGTCCAATGTAAGCCAAGTGCAAGCTGTGTGCTGTGTTTATTGTGGAGAGGGGCATTTATTTGAGGATTGTGCTCACAATCCCGCATCAATCTGCTACATGGGGAATCAAAACCGAGGTAATGGTCTTCAATCAAACACTCACAACCCTACTTGGAGGCAGCATCCAAATGTTTCTTGGAGCAATCAAGGGATGCACCCCACGCAAGGTATGAACCCAAGACCACTGCTCTAGTAGCAACAACAGTACCCCCAGTAGCAGCAACAACAACTCAATAATCAACAAAAACCTCTACAACAACAACCACCCTCAAATGCTTTAGAAAGCATGATCAGAGATTTTATGGCAAGGACAGAAACCACCATGCAAGGACTATCATCTACTGTTCGTAACTTGGAGAACCAGGTAGGACAGTTAGCCCAAGAGATGAGGAGCAGACCACAAGGATCACTTCCGAGCGATACAGAAAATCCAAGAAGAGAGGAAAAGAACATTGCAAGGTTGTATCATTGCGAAGTGGCAGACTATTGGATGAGCCAAAAATGAAGTCTGGAGCAGCTGAGAAGACCATTGAGCCCAGCAGAAATGTGGAAATTCCAGTAGCTGAACCAAAACCAGTGGACCCAAATGCTGCAACATCGTCAATGCCACAGCAACGAACCAGTTTAGAACAGCCGGATGCTGCAACCTCAGCATCGCCAATGCCGCAGCAATGTAATGTTCCAGAGAGCAAACCAGTACAGCAAAGGATGCCGTTTCCACGGAGGTTTGCCAAAAATAAGCAAGATGAGCAGTTCAAGAAATTCTTAGACATGTTGAAACAGCTGCACATCAACATTCCATTGGTGGAAGCCATAGAACAAATGCCCAACTATGCGAAATTCATGAAAGATATCCTTACAAAGAAGAGAAAGTTGGGAGAATATGAAATTGTTGCACTAACCAAAGAATGTAGTTTCTTTTTGCAGGATAAATTGCCCCCTAAAATGAAAGATCCAAAGAGTTTCCATATTCCTTGTTCTATTGGAGACTCATATTGTGGCATGGCCTTGTGTGATCTTGGTGCTAGCATCAAATTGATGCCTATGTTAGTTTTCAAACAATTGGGCATAGGAAAAGGTAAGACCTACGACGATAACATTGCAACTGGCGGATAGGTCTCTAGCTCACCCCGATGGGAAAATTGAGGATGTCCTGGTAAGAGTGGATAAGTTTATTTTTCCAACTGACTTTATTGTTCTTGACTATGAAGCAGATAGGGAAGTTCCCATCATTTTAGGAAGACCTTTCCTAGCTACGGGAAGGACTCTTATTGATGTGCAAAAAGGGGAGCTAACCATGAGATTCCAGAATGAAAGAGTCACATTCAACGTTTTCAAGGCCATGAAATTCTATGATGAAGGAGAGGAGTGTTTTCATATTACCACCCGTGACTCTTGGGAAGAAAGAGATGAAGAGCAAGGCGAGGATGCCACGGAGGCATTAATGGAGGAAGGTTTGCATGAGGATGGCAATATGGAGACCAAAGCACATTCAGCTTGGGTAGATTTCGAGCTCAATATGAATCCTTGGAGCTGTCTTCTAGAGATATAAAGATAACAAAACCTTCAGTTGAAGAACCACCACAGCTGGAATTGAAGCAGTTGCCGCAGCATTTGAAGTACGGGTTCTTAGGGGCAAATTCAACGCTGTCATTGATCATTTCAGCCTTCCTTGATGCTTCACAAGAGGAGAAATTGCTTGGAGTACTAAGGCAACACAAGAGAGCTATGGGCTGGACCTTAGCTGACATTAAAGGCATAAGTCCAACCTTATGCATGCACAAAATCAGGGAAGAAGCTTCCAAAAATTCCATAGAAGGGCAGCGAAGATTGAATCCAATTATGAAGGAAGTGGTGAAGGAACAAATCATCAAGTGGCTGGATTTTGGAATCATCTACCCCATCTTCGACAGTTCTTGGGTAAGTCCTATTCAATGTGTGCCCAAGAAAGGAGGAATCACTGTGGTAACAAATGAAGACAACGAGTTGATTCCCACAAGAACAGTCACGGGATAGCGCATATGCATTGATTATAGGAAACTCAACAAAGCCACGAGGAAGGACCACTTTCCATTGCCTTTCATTGACCAAATGTTGGATAGGTTAGTTGGACACGAGTATTATTATTTTCTGGATGGTTATTCAGGTTACAACCAGATTGCTGTAGCACCAGGGGACCAAGACAAAACTACTTTCACTTGTCCCTATGGTACATTTGCTTTTAGGAGGATGCCATTCGGGTTATGCAATACTCCAGCAACGTTCCAGCGCTGTATGATGGCCATTTTCACAGATATGGTGGAGCAGTACTTAGAGGTTTTTATGGATGACTTTTCCATATTTGGGGATTCTTTTGATAAGTGTTTAGAAAATTTGGCCAATGTACTTAAACGTTGTGAGGAAACTAACTTAGTCCTCAATTGGGAGAAGTGTCACTTTATGGTTAAAGAAGGAATTGTGTTGGGTCACAGGATTTCAAAGAAAGGTCTCGAAGTAGACCGAGCAAAGATAGAAGTGATTGAAAAGTTACCAACCCCAACAATTGTGAAACACATTCGGAGCTTCTTGGGACATGTGGGCTTCTACCGGAGATTCATCAAGGACTTTTCTAAGGAGTCTAAGCCTTTATGTCAATTATTAGAAAAAGATAATGTGTTTTCTTTTGATGCAGCTTGTGCCGCAGCATTTGAGGAGATCAAGCAAAAGCTTATTTCAGCCCCCGTTATCATAGCACCTGATTGGAATTTACCATTTGAACTGATGTGTGATGCAAGTGACTTTGCAGTAGGTGCTGTTTTGGGGCAGCGGCATAAAAAAAATTTTCATTCCATATATTATGCAAGCAAGACACTCACGGAGGCTCAGGTAAATTACACTGTTACTGAAAAAGAGTTACTTGCTGTTGTGTTTACCTTTGATAAATTCAAGTCCTATTTGGTGGGCACTAAAGTGATAGTCTACACCGATCATTCTGCCATCAAATACCTACTGGCAAAGAAGGACTCAAAACCAAGACTTATTAGATGGATTCTTGATGGGGTTTCCGACCGATGTGCTAAATAGGTGTTATTTTACCCTATGTTGATTAGGAATAATTAAGGACTGTGATTGACTAATTGTCACATTTAGTCTCTATGGTGTCACTTAATCAGCCAGAACATAAGGCAGAGTACCTATTGTGTAGCTAGTCTGTTGGAAAGTATCTACGATTTTATTAAGTTAAATATCGTACTCCCAGGGAAGTGGCAACGGCTTAGTAGTAACTAGCCTTTTATCCTAACTCCTATCTTATGATCCAGTTATGCAATCTTCATCAAATACTTTGATGAGAGGGTGATTTATTCTCCACTAGGTTTCAGTCTAATTAATCCTAGAAGTGTTTTATAGATGAGTCCTGATTCTATGTTATACTGTTCCTATATGTTGTTTGACCTATATTCGAGTATTTTAGATATATCTTAGCCTGGATTGCAACTATGTTCTGTGTCTAAAGGCGTACCACATCCGAGGTCTCTAATAAACCGCCCTACCTTAATGACGGCCCTACTCACGGTTCGGGACGAAGGCATCCATGAAAGCCCTATGTCACTTCGGGGATCATACCGCTTGCCCTAGCCACCGGCATAATCAGACTCAGCTCGGACCCTACCTAGACTACTTTAACAAGCAGGGTGTTCAACATTGATACAACAACAATTCAAGAACTGAGCAAGAATCACCTCTGCATCAAAAATTGTCCCTGATCTAAACTCAACCAACCCTTGGTAAACTCCCCGAATCCCTTCACCCCCAAATCAGCAAGGAAATGGTAACAAAGAGAAATCAAAGAGAAAGAGAATTGAATTAACGCCACAAGTTTACTTACTTGATAAGTTGAATCAATCCTTAAGGTAAAACAAACCTGAATCTGATTTGTTAAAAAAAATCTCACAAATTTAATTTTTCTCCTCCCCCTCAAAACAGCCCCATCTTATTCTATTTATAGAAGAGAAGATGACCTAATTCTACAATAGATATGTTGGGCTGAGTCTTTTAGTAAAGCCCACTAAAAAATAAAATTTAAAAGCCCACTAAAATAAAATTTAAAAACCCCTAAAAATATAATTTAAAACCTACTAAAAAAGAATTTAAACATATTCCCAAACAAGGCCCTTCCTTTTAAAACGTTGGCATCTTCAAGTATCCATCTCCATAGTTGCCTTGGTTAGTTGCATCATTCTCTCCCTCTTCAAAAGGATTCGTCCTCGAATCAAAACCTGAGTAATACTTGTAGGTCTTGGCCATTCCTTTATTGCCTTGACTTTTTCTTGATCCATCTCAATTCCATTAGAAGAAACAACATAACCAAGAAATATGACTCGATCCATGCAAAATGTGCACTTTTTCAGTTTAGCATACAACTTTTCTGCCCTAAGTGCATCTAAGACAAGTCTAAGATGTTCAACATGCTCTTCAATGCTTTTGCTAAAGATCAGAATGTCATCAAAGTAAACCACAACAAACTTACCAATAAATGATCTCAAAACATGATTCATCAAGCGCATAAAGGTACTAGGAGCATTAGATAAACCAAAAGGCATCACAAGCCACTCATATAAACCATGTTTTATTTTAAAAGCAGTTTTCCATTCATCACCAACCTTCATTCTAATTTGATGGTAACCACTCATAAGATCAATTTTGGAAAACACATGCGCCATGCAATTCATCAAGCATATCATCCAGTCTAGGAATAGGATGGCGATACTTTACCGTAAGTTTGTTAACAGCCCTACAATCAACACACATACGCCAACTCCTATCCTTCTTTGGGACCAAAATGACTGGTACGACACAGACTCAAGCTTTCTCTTATGTGTCCCTTTTGTAGTAACTCTTCCACTTGCTTTTGGAGTTCCTTAGTCTCTTCTGGATTTGCTCTATAGGCTGGCCTATTTGGAATTTGTGCTCCTGGAATGAAATCAATTTGATGCTCTATCCCTCTAATAGGCGGCAACTCCTTAGGTAATTCGTCAGGGAAGACATCGCCATATTCCTGCAAAAGAGAAACAACACCACTAGGCAAACAAGGGTTAAGGTCAGATTCATTAAGATAAGCTTCTTTGTAAAAAAGTACAACTAAGCATCTCCCTCCTCACAAGCAACCCTTGCATCTCTCATTTTTGCATAAAAGTTTTGTTTCTTTTTGCCCTCTCTTTTAAATTGACTTTCTTTTAAGACCTCTTTCCCCTCTTTTCTTTTCACACTCTCAACCTCACTCACTCTTTTTTCTTGTATTTTTGAGCTCAACTCTCCTTTTGCAAGGCTATCAGCCTTCCCCTCTATTTTTGATCTCAGCTCTCCTTTTGCAAGGCTCTCAGCCTTTCCTTCAAAATTTGATTCCACTTGTTTTTTCTGAGGTGTTTCTGTCCCTCTTTGATGCATAGCTTCAATACTCCTTTTTAATTGCATTTGGTCTTCATACACCTCGCTTGGAGCTAGAGGAGCAAGAATAACTTTCTGATCTCCCATAAAGAATGAGTACCTATTCTTAAAACCATCATGCAACACCTTCCTATCATATTGCCAAGGTCTTCCAAGCAATAAATGACTAGCATGCATAGGCACAACATCACAAAGAACTTGATCAGAATACTTACCAATGGAGAAAGATACAATAACTTGTTTATTCACCTTGATTTCTCCCATATCATTAAGCCATTGTAGCTTATATGGCCTAGGGTGCCTCAAACAATCCAGCCCTAGCTTCTCCACCATTAATGTGCTAGCTACATTTGTGCAGCTCCCACCATCAATTATAATGCTACAAATCTTCCCATTCACTAAGCATCTTGAATGAAAGATATTCTCCCTTTGCTCAATTTCATCCTCTTTTACTTGAGCATTTAGTACACGCCTAGTAACAAGTAATTCACCCTTAGGTGCATTTTCAGCTTCTACATCAGAACAATCCTCTAATTCATGCATGGAATCAGAATCACTCTCAACATGATCCTCATCTTCAGAAATAACTTCAGCACCCCTCAAAACCATTGTTTTCTTATTGGGACATTGAGAAGAAATATGACCAATACCAAGACATTTAAAGCACTTAATATTTCTATGCTTATCAGAATTAGAAGTAGAAGAACTTGAAGGTTTTAAGTTACCTTTTGGGTCTGAATTGCTCTTCACTTATTTTGGCTTGTCCTTGGTCTTCTCATTATTCTTAGACCATTTGGAGTTCCAATTTGTAGTAGAACTAGAATAGGAATTCTTGTTGGACCCTTTGTACCTGAGTTGTTTCTCCACTTTCATTGCCATGTTTACCATTTCTTCCAACTCCACATAATGGTGTAATTCGATAACATTTGCAATATCCTTGTTCAAACCAGCCAAGAAACGTGCCATGGTAGCCTCCCTATCTTCTTCAACATTAGCCCTTATCATGACTATCTCCATCTCCTTATGGTACTCTTCAACACTCATATAGCCTTGTCTCAAAGTTTGAAGTTTTTTATGTATCTCTCTATAAAAATAACTAGGTACAAATCTCTTTTTCATAATTCTCTTCATTTCTGCCCAAGTATTGACAGGTTCCTCTCCATTTCTTCTCCTATTTAAAACTAGTTGATCCCACCAAACAAGTGCATAATCTTTAAATTCCACTGCAGCAAGCTTTACCTTCTTCTCTTCAGAATAGTTATGACAATAAAAAATCAGCTCCACTTTCCTCTCCCATTCCAAGTAAGCTTCAGCATCATTCTTACCTTGGAAAGATGGAATTTTCATTTTTATACTACCAATATTCCTATCAACACGATCAACCCTTTTTTCCTCCCTTGCAAAGTTTTGGACTCTATTACCTCGACCTCTTATTCTATAATTTTGTCCTTCTCTTCCACCCATCCTGACCCCATGCCATTCTCCCCCATCATCTCCATCATCAAAGCCATCACCTTCATACCCAAAAGGATGAGTATTAGGCTCTCTTAAATTCTGCCTTCTTGTTGCAACCACCATTCATTGTCCCCCTTGCATTCTCTAATGACCTGGTCTTGTTTCTCAAATCTATCACTAGCATCTCTAAAAGGATTCAAACCTTCGAAATTGCTGTTGCATAACCTGTAAAGTGAAGGCTAGGTTATGTTCAGTAACATTAACTTTCTCATCACTTTCTTTGCTTTCGTTTGATTTTGTCATAATGTAAAACCTGCAAAAAAATTGTTAGCAATCCTCACAAACACTCCCTCACGTGTTTCACTCAAATTTGATTGGAAACCCTCGTGTTTCACTCAAAGTATTGGCTTTTACCCTTTAATGTGCTCACAATTTTCTGCCTTTTTCCACTCTAGATTCAAGCAGTAGTTTTACTTTTCCGGATCAATCAAACAATACCAAATAAGCAAATTAGCAACCTTAATTCATTGGAAAACAAAAAAATCCAAAAGAAAGAAAGATGTCAGAAAACTAGATGTAATATGATGTAAAGAGGCAAGAGATGACGAATTTGGAATGAAATCTGATTTGTGGGCACATAAATTTTGGAAAGTTCCCTTTTTTTTAGACCACCACTTTTATATATATATATATATATATATATATATATATCTCAGATCTGAAATTCAGAGATAAAGAACACAACTTTATATATATATATATATATCAGATCTGAAATTCAAAGATAAAGAACACAATTTTTATATATATATATATATCTCAGATCTAAAATTCAGAGATAAAGAACACAACTTTTTTTTTAATATATATATCTCAGATTTGAAATTCAGAGATAAAGAACACAACTTTTTATATATATATATATATCTCATATCTGAAATTCAGAGATAAAGAACACAATTTTTTTATATATATATCTCAGATATGAAATTCAGATATAAAAAAACACAACTTTTTTTTTCTTTTACGAAATGAGAAAATGACAATAATATTCAAAAATAAACAGAAATTTAAAGGATATATAGATTGAATTTGAACTTAGCTCTGATACCAAAAATGATACAGCAACAATTCAAGAAATGAGCAAGAATCACCTCTGCATCAAAAATTGTCCCTGATCTAAACTCAACCAACCCTTGGTAAACTCCCCGAATCCCTTCACCCCCAAATCAGCAAGGAAATGGTAACAAAGAGAAATCAAAGAGAAAGAGAATTGAATTAACGCCACAAGTTATTTACTTGATAAGTTGAATCAATCCTTAAGGTAAAACAAACCTGAATCTGATTTGTTAAAAAAAATCTCACAAATTTAATTTTTCTCCTCCTCCTCAAAACAGCCCCATGTTATTCTATTTATAGAAGAGAAGATGACCTAATTCTACAATAGATATGTTGGGCTGAGTCTTTTAGTAAAGCCCACTAAAAAATAAAATTTAAAAGCCCACTAAAATAAAATTAAAAAACCCCTAAAAATATAATTTAAAACCCACTAAAAAAGAATTTAAACATATTCCCAAACAAGGCCCTTCCTTTTAAAACGTTGGCATCTTCAAGTATCCATCTCCATAGTTGCCTTGGTTAGTTGCATCAAACATGTTATTTTATCTAGCATAGCAGACACCAATACTAATTGATGCATGTTAAACTAAACAGGTTATGATTAGACCGTGGTTAGGAATTGTCTATAACCTTA
The DNA here is from genome assembly GCA_027405835.1 of Asclepias syriaca. NCBI lineage: Eukaryota > Viridiplantae > Streptophyta > Magnoliopsida > Gentianales > Apocynaceae > Asclepias > Asclepias syriaca. Next base: position 67,340 of record JAPHNG010000655.1, read on the forward strand.
ACTTTAGACCGTGGTTAGGAATTGTCTATAACCTTAACTTTAGACCGTGATTAAATTGGCTATTTCCGGAAAAACATAATAACGTCAACATATAAAACAACTATTCATAAACATCGTAATCTCGTATTCATAATATGTATTTAGAACAAAATAATAACAACATATAAGAGAGGGACATGGGGACTGATGCCATAAAGAAATCACCCTTTACGTAGTCTCGCCGACGGAGCGTACTGCTGTATATGTCGTATTGCTCACCCTGACTCTGCTCGCTAGGACCTTCAAAGGACGCTTCCTCATCCTAGTAACTAGGCTTTACCTTAATACCCAACTTAAGCCCAGCCCTGTAGACTGACTCTTTGAATGCCTAGAGCCCTCTTAGGATCTCCTAACGAAATCCCGGGTATTCTATGAATACCAGAAACGAACCTATCTATAGAAACCTAAGATCTGAGACTATTTCTCATAAACTAAAACAAAACACTAATAAGAAAGAAAACTGAGATCCGAGTCTCTAAGTGAGTTGTGTACTAGAGAAGAGTACACTGGAAACCACTAAATGACTCAGAACGAGTGGAGAGGAATGAATTCAACTGCTGGAGGCCTGAGGTATTTATAGCAGCTTCCCGGGGTGATTTTTCAGCAAAAATTCGATGTGGGACTGGTTCTGGGGGTTCGGGACGACCGTCCCGGATTGGGATGCCCGTCCTGATCTGTTGACCAGGTCGGGACGCCCGTCCCGAGCCCTGGACGCCCGTCCCGGCGGGTTGACTGGGTCGGGACGCCCGTCCTGACCCGTTGACTAAGTCAATATTTCCAAAAATTGCGTTTTTACCCCAAAATTTGTTGTTTTCGTCTACTTTTCACCTGACACTTCCAAAATCAGAAAAACTGTGAAATTACGTAAATAATGAACAATTAAGATCAATTTACCCTTAATTTTACCCAAATTCATACATAAAAACATGCTAAAAAGGTGATACGATTTTCGCGTATCAATTCTAGTCCTACAAGAATTTGATGTGAAAATCAAGGACAAAAAGGGAGTGGAAAACCAAGTGGCTGATCATTTGTCTCGATTGGAGCAACAAGGGGGATGTGAAATCCCAATTAATGAACATTTTCCTGATGAACAATTGTTGGAAATTTCAGAAGACATGAAGCTGTCGTGGTATGCAGATTTTGCTAACTTTCTAGCCAGCGGTGCAATGCCGCCGGACCTCTCATACCATGAACGAAAGAAGTTTCTCCATGATGTCAAAAGTTATTTTTGGGAGGAACCCTTTCTGTTCAAGCCATGTAAAGACCAAGTGATTCGGAGATGTGTAAAGGATGATGAAATTGAGGACATCATTTTTCAATGTCATAACTCACCATGTGGAGGACATTTTGGAGGGTCAAGAACTGCAGCAAAGGTACTACAATCTGGTTTCTTTTGGCATTCATTATTTAAAGATTGTTATGAGTTTGTGGCAAGGTGTGATCGCTGCCAACGAGTGGGTAACATCTCAAGAAGAAACGAAATGCCTCTCACCAACATTTTGGAAGTGGAACTTTTTGATGTATGGGGCATTGATTTTATGGGACCTTTCCCACCTTCTTTTGGGAATTCATACATTTTAATGGCAGTAGATTATGTGTCTAAGTGGGTGGAAGCTGCAGCATTCCCCACTAATGATTCCAAAGTGGTGATCAATTTCCTTCAAAAGAATATTTTCTCACTGATACGCGAAAATCGTATCACCTTTTTAGCATGTTTATACGTATGAATTTGGGTGAAATCAAGGGCAATTTTATCTTGATTGTGCATTATTCACTTAATTTCACAGTTTTTATGATTTTGGAAATGTCAGGTGCAAAGTAGAGGAAAACAGCAAATTTCGGGGCAAAAACGCAATTTTTGGAAATGTTGACTCGGTCAAAGGTCCGGGACGGGCGTCCCGACCAAGCCAAGCCAGAGGGACGGGCGTCCAGCACCAGGGATGGGCGTCCCGACCTGGTCAACAGACCAGGACGGGCGTCCCAGTCCGGGACGGGCGTCCCGGGCTGCCAGAAGCTGTCCCACATCGAATTTTTCAGAGATTTTCACTCCGGGAAGCTGCTATAAATACCCCAGGCCTCCAGCAGTTGAATTCATTCCTCTCCACTCGATCTGAGTCATTTAGTGGTGTCCAGTGTACAATTCTCTAGTACACAACTCACTTAGAGACTCGGATCTCAGTTTTCTTTCTTGTTAGTATTTTGTTTTAGTTTCTGAGAAATAGTCTCAGATCTTAGGTTTCTATAGATAGGTTCGTTTCTGGTATTCATAGAATACCCGGGATTTCGTTAGGAGATCCTAAGAGGGCTCTAGGCGTTGGAAGAATCAGTCCACAGGGCTGGGCTTAAGCTGGGTATTAAGGTAAAGCCCAGTTACTAGGCTGAGGAAGCGTCCTCCGACGGTTCTGGCGAGTAGAGTCGGGTCAAGCAATACGACATATACAGCAGTACGCTCCATCGGCGAGACTTCGTGAAGGGTGAATTCTTTATGGCATCGGTCCCCCTGTCCCTCTCTTATATGTTGTTATTGTGTTTGTCCAAATAACTGTTTGAATACCAGATTATGTTTTTATGAATATTTGTTATTTATGTTGAAGTATTATGTTTTTCTAGAAATGGCCACCTGCTTAAATATCCATTATGTCTGCATGTTTATTGCCGTTCTTTTAAACTGAAATTAGGGTTATAGACAATTCCTAACCACGGTCTATTCATAACCTGTTTAGTTTAACAGACATCAATTAGTATTGGTGTCTGCCATACTAGATAAAATAATCTGCGGAACACCCCGTTGGTTGAAAGTAGTCTAGGTAGGCTGAGTAGAGTTTTATGCCGGCGGTTATGCGACGAGCAGTATGATCCCCAAAGTGACATAGGGCGGTCATTGCTGACTTTAGTCCGAGCCGTGAGTAGGGCCGTTACCCTTAACGGTGGGGCGGTAGCGTAGAAACTCAGATGTGGTAGCCTTTAGACACAGAGCATAATTGCAATCCAGGCCAAGACATGTCTAAAACACTCGAATATAGGTCAATCAACGTATAGTAACAGTATAACATAAAATCAGGATCTAATCTTTAAAACACTTTCAGGTTTAGCTAGACTTAAACCTAGTGGAGAATGAATCACCCTCTCATCAAAATTATTGATGAAGATTGCATAACTGGATTATAAGATAAGAGTTAGGAAGAAAGGCTAGTTACTACTAAGCCGTTGCCACTTCCCTGGGAGTACGATATTTTTTAATAAAATCGTAGATACTTTCCAACAGACTAGCTACACGATAGGTACTCTGCCTTAGGTTCTGGCTGATTAAGTGACACCATAGAGACTAAATGTGACAATTAGTCAATCACAGTCCTTAATTATTCATAATCAACATAGGGTAAAATAACACCTATTTAGCACATCGGTCGGAAACCGCATCAGATTTTTGGCGCCGTTGCCGGGGACATATCATAATGAATTTAGGATCCTGATCAAAATTCTAGAGGCTTATGATAGGTAACGGTAGTAACCTAGACTTTAGACCCAACACTTGTCTTATACCAGTTAGACAATCAATTTCCGAAATATAGGGTTATCATAACTAATTAATTCTAGATGTTATCTGGAATTAAGACATTTAGGATAATCAAATTTTAGAAAATTATTCTAAAACCATATTGAGGGAATTTAATTGCTTTCGAAATATTAAAAGAAAAAAAAATTTAAAATTTAAAAATCCGAAAAAATTGTACTTTTCTTGTTTAATGGTAAGTTGTCTCTTTTCCCTATCTTTTGTGTTTCTTCTTTGAATAGTTGTTTTGTTTTGTTTTCTTTCTTCCAAGTTTTTTTTAAGTTTTCACTTCCCTGTAACCCCACTAACCAGTTTGCTCAGGCTAAAACGTGTTCTTCTCTGTAGTTGCATGACTCGATCTTCAGAAGCTAACCTTGAAACACCAGTTGAAAATCCTGAACGAATCATTCGCACAGCTAATAGGCGAAGAACAGAAATGGCTGCTGAAAGACCTACCCTAGAATCCTACATCCAGCCACAGACTATCCCAGTCTCATCTGCCATCCGAATCCCTGGGAACCCTCGCTATGATCTTAAACCTAATGTGATCCAGCTGATTATAAATCGAGTTCAGTTTGGAGGAACTGCAGCCGAAATCCGCTGGAACACCTATCTGATTTCTCTTCTCTCTGCGAAGGCCTCAAGGGAGATCATACTGCAGAAATAACTAAACTCAACCTTTTTCCCTACTCACTTAGGGACAGAGCTAAGAGATGGTTGGCCCAGCTACCTACTAACTCCATACCTCTTGGGACGAGTTAAGCAAAGCCTTCCTAGAAGAGTACTACTCTGCAGCAAGAGTCCTAGAATATCGAAGGGCTCTGTCTAGTTTCACTCAAGCTGCTGATGAGACAGTGATCGAAGCTTGGGACAGATTCAAAGAACTACTCAGGCTCTGCCCCCAACATGGACTTACCGAGGCATTGCTGATTCAGCAATTTTACGGGGGTATGTCAGACATGGGTAAGCAAATTCTTGATGGACTCAATCCCCAGAGCGGTTTCAATGGAATGAGTGATGTAGATGCTAGAAACGCTCTGGAGAGACTCTACAGGAACAGCAAGAATTGGCGCACAAGTGGCCGAGCTAAGAAGCAACCAGTAAATGCGGTCGTTGCCTCCACTGATGATCAATTTGAGGCACTGAAGGCCAGCATTACTAATCAGCTGAATGCTTTCCAACAAGGGAAAACATTCAGTCAGTATACCAAGTCTGCGAGTTTTGCCAAGGACCACATTTCAGTGGGGATTGTTATGGTAATGGGATATTAACTATTCCAGAGAGATGGAACAAGTGGACGCAGTAAATTCTGCTCCTATAGGAAATACCTACAATCCCACTTGGAAGAACCATCCGGGATTTAGCTGGAGAAACAATCCGGGACTACTAACTTCCAGAAAAGAGTACCTCAGCAACTGCCATATCCGCAGAACCAGCAAGTCGCTCTGCCTGCACCAAGGAACTACATCGTTCCAGCTGACCCCATGCAAGAATTCAGAGACATGCTGAAGAGCATTTCCGACTCCAACAAGGAAATGATAGAGTCCAACAGAAAGATTCAGGAAGCTCACGGAAAGAATCCAGCAGAACGAGAATAGACAGAAGCAGACCGAGCAAACAATCAGAAACACACAAGCTGCTATACAAACTTTAGAGAGGCAGATGGGTCAACTATCCACCCATTTCTCTCACAGGTCCCAGGGAACGCTACCAAGCAACACTGAGACCAACCCTCAAACTGAATGCAAGACCATCACTCTAAGATCTGGTAAAATTCTATCTCCATCTCCACCCAAACCATCTGACCCTCCTATTCTTGTGCAGGAACCAGAAGAAGGCTCCAAGGACCCAACGCCGACGGATGTCGAGATCGAAGTAGCAAGGAAAGGGAAGACGAGTTTATTCCTGAGTACCGGCCAAAAGTACCTTACCCTGCCAGACTTATGCACAATAAAGATAAGGAGCAATTTGAAAAGTTTCTTAGGAATTTTAGTCAGATTCATGTTAATTTACCTTTACTTGATGTTATTTCTGAAATGCCAAAGTATGCTAAGTTTTTAAAAGAAGTTGTTAGTAATAAAAGAAAATTTGACATGGACAAGGTGGTTCTTAATGAAGAATGTTCGGCGGTTCTGTTGAATAAACTACCGTCTAAACAGAAAGATCCGGTTGTTTTACCTTGCCATGTACAATTGGAAATATTACTAACATGCATGCATTAGCAGACTAGGAGCTAGTATTAATCTTATGCCATCTAGTTTATTTGATAAATTAGGATTGCATGATTTGAAAACGACTAGGATGTGCATACAACTTGCAGATAGGACAGTCAAAATCCCCAAGGGAATAATTGAAGACCTCTTAGTAAAGGTCGGAAAATTTGTATTTCCTGTGGATTTCGTTGTCATGGACATGAATGGGGAAGGAGGAGTGCCCCTGATCCTAGGTCGACCATTTCTAGCTACCTCAAAGCATTAATAGACGTCAGTAATGGTCAAATCAAGTTAAGGGTAGGAAATGATGACATCACTTTTGATCTAAATGAGACCCTTAGGTATCCCATGCATTTAGATGATACTTTTTTGTGTGGATGCCATGGAACACTTGATTGCAATTAACGTGACAGACCTATGCTCAAACTATCAAATTCTAAGTGAGGACTCCCTAGAATTAGAGGACCTGAACTTAGCCTTCGAAAATGAAATTACTTCTGATAGTTTCACTGAGATAGGTGATGATGAGATGAAGAAAGAACGAACCTCGTTTGAAGATCCACCAGACCTGGAGCTGAAGGAACTGCCCACTCATCTGTGCTATGGATTCCTAGATGAAAACAAGAAACTTCCCATTATTCTTGCAGCTGATCTGACTGCAGAACAAAGGAAGCTGACTGTGGACATGTGCAGAAAGCATAGAAGAGCCTTTGCCTACAAAATTGCAGATATCCCAGGTATTATTCCAAGCTTTTGTTCGTTTCAGCATAATATATATTTTTAACTTGAAGATGTTGTGGTGTAGTTAAGTATGAGCATGTTGAATACACTCTTTTGACTATGATGATAAGTATGTTGTAGCATTACTTTCTGTTTTTATGTTTAATGCTTGTATGGGGCAATGCTTGGTTTATTCATGTAACTACATTAGAATTATGTGGTGCTATATTTGAGAACTGCGTGAACAGCGGTAATCATATGGCAGTGGATCTGAGAACTGTGTGAACAGCGGTACATTCACTACCTAGCGTTGCGCTAGGTCCACGGTATGTTATCGGGGATCTAGACTAGTAGATCAAGTAGTCGGGGTGAAACCAGACATGCTGTAGCATTCATATGGAACTGAAAGCATGCTTTGTATACTTAGATTCATTTCTGGTTTGTACTTACATTTTTGGCGTGAATACCGCAGCATTGTATTACCTGCAGTACTCTTGTGGTTATTTCCAGTAGGCTAACCTTTAACTGTTAGTTTAGTTAGGAATAGGAATGCCGGAGCATTAGACCAATCTCAGTTTCATGATTTATCATTCTTTATTCTTTTATTCTTTTATGATTCATTATTCTTTATTTTTTAACCATTTGTACAATCATTTTTGTATTTGTAATTGGCATACATAGTCCCTGTGGGATCGATAATCTTGTACTTAGGTACATATATAAACTTGTTGACCGGTGTATACTTGCACTTGTTAAGATTGCGTTGATTTATTCTATATTCTTATCTTCTCAAATTGTGACACACGCACACAACGCAACAATTTCAACGCTAGTAATGCACTTGAATCTTGAAATAAGAAGTTATTTGGTTACTTTTTCAACATGTAAGGCACAAAAGTAGTTAAATCACATTACAATGAATCTAATATAACGAATGTAACGCTTCAAAGTTCATCAAATGTAGGTCAAATTTTGTTTGAATTTCAACGCAAGTAGTTCACTTGAATCTTGAAATAAGAAGTTATGTGGTTACTTTTTCAACATGTAAGGCACAAAAGTAGTTAAATCACATTACAATGAATCTAATATAACGAATGTAATGCTTACAAGTTCATCAAATTTAGGTCAAATTTGGTTTGAATTTCAACTCAAGTAATGCACTTGAATCTTAAAATAATTAGTTATTCGGTTACTTTTTCAACATGTAATGCACAAAAGTAGTTATATAACATTTAAATGAATCAAATATAATGAATGTAACGTTTTAAAGTTGATCAAATTTAAGTCATATTTGGTTTTAAATTCAACGCAAGTAATGCGCTTGAATCTTGAAATAAGAAGTCATTTGGTTACTTTTTCAACATGTAAAACACAAAACTAGTTAAATCACATTACGATGAATCTAATATAACGAATGTAACGCTTCAAAGTTCATCAAATTTAGGTCAATTTTGGTTTGAATTTAACCCCAAGTATTGCACTTGAATCTTGACATAAGAAATTATTTGGTTACTTTTTCAACATCTAAGTCACAAAATTAGTTAAATCACATTACAATGAATCTAATATGACGAATGTAACGTTTCAATTTTCATCAAATTTAAGTCAAATTATGTTTGAAATTCAACTTAATTACATTCACCGAAATCTTGAAATAAGAAGTTATTTGGTTACTTTTTCGACATGTAAGGCACAAAAGTAGTTAAAAACATTTAAATAAATCAAATATAATGAATGTAACGTTTTAAAGTTGATCAAATTTAAGTCATATTTGGTTTTAATTTCAACGCAAGTAATGCACTTGAATATTGAAATAAGAAGTTATTTGGTTACTTTTTCAACATGTTAGGCACAAAAGTAGTTAAATCACATTACAATGAATCTAATACAACGAATGTAACGCTTCAAAGTTCATCAAATTTAGGTCAAATTTGGTTTTAATTTCAACTCAAATAATGCACATGTATATTGAAATAAGAAGTTATTTGGTTTCTTTTTCAACATGTAAGGCACAAAAGTAGTTAAATCACATTACAATGAATCTAATATAGCGAATGTAACGCTTCAAATTTCATCAAATTTAGGTCAAATTTGGTTTGAATTTCAACGCTAGTAATGCACTAGAATAATGAAATAAGAAGTTATTTGGTTACTTTTTCAACATGTAAGGCACAAAAGTAGTTAAATCACATTACAATGAATCTAATATAACGAATGTAACGATTTAAAGTTCATCAAATTTAGGTCAAATTTGGTTTGAATTTCAACGCAAATAATTTACTTGAATCTTGAAATAAGAAGTTATTTGGTTACTTTTTCAACATGTAAGGCAGAAAATGAGTTAAATCACATTACAATGAATCTAATATAACGAATGTAACGCTTCAAAGTTCATCATATTTAGGTCAAATTTGATTTGAATTTCAACGAAAGTAATACACTTGAATCTTGAAATAAGAAGTTATTTAGGTCAATGTAAGTCACAAAAGTAGTTAAATTACATTACAATGAATCTAATATAACGAATGTAACATTTCAAATTTCAACAAATTTTAGTCAAATTATGTTTGAAATTCAACGCAATTTCAATCACCTTAACCTTGAAATAACAAGTTATTTGGTTACTTTTTCGACATGTAAGGCACAAAAGTAGTTAAATAATATTTAAATAAATCAAATATAATGAATGTAACGTTTTAAAGTTGATCAAATTTAAGTCAAATTTGGTTTTAATTTCAACGCATGTAATGCACTTGAATCTTGAAATATGAAGTTATTTGGTTTCTTTTTTATCATGTAAGCCACAAAAGTAGTTAAATCACATTACAATGAATCTAATATAACGAATGTAACGCTTCAAAGTTCATCAAATTTATGTCAAATTTTATTTGAATTTCAACGCAAGTAATGCACTTGAATCACGAAATAAGAAGTTATTTGGTTACTTTTTAACCATGTAAGTCATAAAAGTAGTTAAATCACATTACAATGTATCTAATATAACGAATGTAACATTTCAAATTTCATCAAATTTAAGTCAAATTATGTTTGAAATTCAACGCAATTTAATTCACCTAAATCTTGAAATAACAAGTTATTTGGTTACTTTTTCGACCTGTAAGGCACAAAAGTAGTTAAATAACATTTAAATGAATCAAATATAATGAATGTAACGCTTTAAAGTTGATCAAATTTAAGTCAAATTTGGTTTTAATTTCAACGCAAGTAATGCACTTGAATCTTGAAATATGAAGTTATTTGGTTTCTTTTTCAACATGTAAGGCACAAAAGTAGTTAAATTACATTACAATAAATCTAATATAACGAATGTAACGCTTCAAAGTTCATCAAATTTAGGTCAAATTTTGGTCAAATTTGGTTTGAATTTCAACGCAAGTAATGCACTTGAATCATGAAATAAGAAGTTATTTGGTTACTTTTTCAACATGTAAGGCACAAAAGTAGTTAAATAACATTTAAATGAATCAAATATAACGAATGTACCGCTTCAAAGTTCATTAAATTTAGGTCAAATTTGGTTTTAATTTCAACGCAAGTAATGCACTTGAATCTTGAAATAAGAAGTTATTTGGTAACTTTTTAAACATGTAAGGCACAAAAGTAGTTAAATCACATTACAATGAATCTAATAGAACGAATGTAACGCTTCAAAGTTCATCAAATGTAGGTCAAATTTGGTTTGAATTTCAACGCAAGTAATTCACTTGAATCTTGAAATAAGAAGTTATGTGGTTACTTTTTTAACATGTAAGGCACAAAAGTAGTTAAATCACATTACAATGAATGTAATATAACGAATGTAAAGCTTACAAGTTCATCAAATTTAGGTCAAATTTGGTTTGAATTTCAATGCAAGTAATGCACTTGAATCTTGAAATAATTAGTTATTTGGTTACTTTTTCAACATGTAAGGCACAAAAGTAGTTAAATAACATATAAATGAATCAAATATAATGAATGTAAACGTTTTAAAGTTGATCAAATTTAAGTCATATTTGGTTTTAATTTCAACGCAAGTAATGAACTTGAATCTTGAAATAAGAAGTTATTTGTTTACTTTTTCAACATGTAAGACACAAAAGTAGTTAAATCACATTACAATGAATCTAATATATCGAATGTAACGCTTCAAAGTTCATCAAATTTAGGTCAAATTTGGTTTGAATTTCAACGCAAGTAATGCACTTGAATCATGAAATAAGAAGTTATTTGGTTACTTTTTCAACATGTAAGGCACAAAAGTAGGTAAATCACATTACTATGAATCTAATCTAAGTAATGTAACGATTTTAAGTTCATCAAATTTAGGTCAAATTTGGTTTGAATTTCAATGCAAAGAATTAACTTGAATCTTGAAATAAGAAGTTATTTGATTACTTTTTCAACATGTAAGGCAGAAAAGTTGTTAAATCACATTACAATGAATCTAATATATCGAATGTAACACTTCAAAGTTCATCAAATTTAGGTCTAATTTGGTTTGAATTTCAACGCTTGTAATGCACTTGAATCTTGAAATAAGAAGTTATTTGGTTACTTTTTCAACATGTAAGGCACAAAAGTAGGTAAATAACATTACTATGAATCTAATCTAAGTAATGTAACGATTTTAAGTTCATCAAATTTAGGTCAAATTTGGTTTGAATTTCAACGCAAAGAATTCACTTGAATCTTGAAATAAGAAGTTATTTGATTACTTTTTCAACATGTAAGGCAGAAAAGTTGTTAAATCACATTACAATGAATCTAATATAACGAATATAACGCTTCAAAGTTCATCAAATTTAGGTCAAATTTGGTTTGCATTTCAAGGATAGTAATGCACTTGAATCTTGAAATAAGAAGTTATTTGGTTACTTTTTCAACATGTAAGACACAAAAGTAGTTAAATCACATTACAATGAATCTAATATATCGAATGTAACACTTCAAAGTTCATCAAATTTAGGTCTAATTTGGTTTGAATTTCAACGCTTGTAATGCACTTGAATCTTGAAATAAGAAGTTATTTGGTTACTTTTTCAACATGTAAGGCACAAAAGTAGGTAAATAACATTACTATGAATCTAATCTAAGTAATGTAACGATTTTAAGTTCATCAAATTTAGGTCAAATTTGGTTTGAATTTCAACGCAAAGAATTCACTTGAATCTTGAAATAAGAAGTTATTTGATTACTTTTTCAACATGTAAGGCAGAAAAGTTGTTAAATCACATTACAATGAATCTAATATAACGAATATAACGCTTCAAACTTCATCAAATTTAGGTCAAATTTGGTTTGCATTTCAACGCTAGTAATGCACTTGAATCTTGAAATAAGAAGTTATTTGGTTACTTTTTCAACATGTAAGTCACAAAAGTAGTTAAATCACATTACAATGAATCTAATATAACGAATGTAACATTTCAAATTTCATCAAATTTAAGTCAAATTATGTTTGAAATTCAACGCAATTTCATTCACCTAAATCTTGAAATAAAATATAACGATTGTAATATTTTAGAGTTTATCAAATTTAAGTCAAATTTTGTTTGAATTTCAACGAAAGTAAATTCATTTGAATCTTGAAATAACAAGTTATTTGGTTACTTTTTCGGAATGTAAGACATAAAAGTAGTTAAATCACATTACAATGAATCTTATCTAACGAATGTAACGCTTCAAAGTTCTTCAAATTTAGGTCAAATTTGATTTGAATTTCAACCCAAGTAATTCACTTGAATCTTGAAATAAGAAGTTTTTTGGTTAATGTTTCCACATGTAAGGCACAAAAGTAGTTAAATCACTTTACAATGAATCTAATATAACGAATGTACCTATTCAAAGTTCATCAAATTTAGGTCAAATTTGGTTTTAATTTCAACGCAGGTAATTAACTTGAATCTTGAAATAAGAAGTTATTTGGTTACTTTTTCAACATGTAAGGCACAAAAATTGTTAAATCACATTACAAAAAATCTAATATAACGAATGTAACGCTTCAAAGTTCATCAAATTTAGGTCAAATTTGGTTTTAATTTCAACGCAAGTAATTCACTTGAATCTTGAAATAAGAAGTTATTTGGTTACTTTTTCAACATGTAAGGCACAAAAGTAGTTAAATCACATTACTATGAATCTAATATAACGAATGTAACGTGTCAAAGTTTATCAAATTTAGGTCAAATTTGATTTGAATTTCAACGCAAGTAATGCACTTGAATCTTGAAATAAGAAGTTATTTGGTTACTTTTTCAACATGTAAGTCACAAAAGTAGTTAAAACACATTACAATGAATCTAATATAATGAATGTAACATTTCAAATTTCATAAAATTTAAGTCAAATTAAGTTTGAAATTAAACGCAATTTCAATCACCTAAATCTTGAAATAACAAGTTATTTGGTTACTTTTTCGACATGTAAGGCACAAAAGCAGTTAAATAACATTTAAATGAATCAAATATAATGAATGTAACATTTTAAAGTTGATCAAATTTAAGTCAAATTTGGTTTTAATTTCAACGCAAGTAATGCACTTGAATCTTGAAATATGAAGTTATTTGGTTTCTTTTTCAACATGTAAGGCACAAAAATAGTTAAATCACATTACAATGAATCTAATATAACGAATGTAATGCTTCAAAGTTCATCAAACTTAGGTCAAATTTGGTTTGAATTTCAACGCAAGTAACGCACTTGAATCTTGAAATAGGAAGTTATTTGGTTATTTTTTCAACATGTAAGACACAAAAGTAGTTAAATAACATTTAAATGAATCAAATATAATGAATGTAACGTTTTAAAGTTGATCAAATTTAAGTCATATTTGTTTTAATTTCAACGCAAGTAATTCACTTGAATCTTTGATACGCGAAAATCGTATCACCTTTTTAGCATGTTTTTATGTATGATTTCGGGTGAAATTGAGGGCAAATTGATCTTAATTGTTTGTTATTTACTCAATTTCACAGTTTTTATGATTTTGGAAGTGACAGGCGAAAAGTAGACGAAAACAGCAAATTTTTGGGCAAAAACGCAATTTTTGGAAATGCTGACTCGGTCAAAGGCTCGGGACGGGCGTCCCGACTTGGTCAATAGACCAGGACGGGCATCCCGATCCGGGACGGGCGTCCCGAACCCCTAGATCAAGTCCCACATCGAATGTTTGATGAAAAATCAACCCAGGAAGCTGCTATAATACCCCAGGCCTCCAGCAGTTGATTTCATTACTCTCCACTCGATCTGAGTCATTAAGTGGTTTTCAGTGTACACTTCTCTAGTACACAATTCACTCAGAGTCTCGGATCTCAGTTTTCTTTCTTGTTAGTGTTTTGTTTTAGTTTCTGAGAAATAGTCTCAGATCTTAGGCTCCTATAGATAGGTTCGTTTCTAGTATTCATAGAATACCCGGGATTTCATTAGGAGATCCTAAGAGGGCTCTAGGCGTTCGAAGAGTCAGTCCACAGGGCTGGGCTTAAGCTGGGTATTAAGGTAAAGCCCAGTTACTAGGCTGAGGAAATGTCCTCCGAAGGTTCTGGCGAGCAGAGTTGGGGCGAGCAATACGACATATACACCAGTACGCTTCGTCGGCGAGACTACGTAAAGGGTGATTTCTTTATGGCATCAGTCCCCATGTCCCTCTCTTATATGTTGTTATTGTGTTGTCCAAAATATTTATTATGAATACGAGATTACGATTTTTCTGAATATTTGTTTTATATGTTGACGCTGTTATGTTTTTCCAGAAATAGCTACCTGCTAAATATTCACTATGTCTGCATGTTTAATGTGCTCTTTTAAACAAACGTTAGGGTTATAGACAATTCCTAACCACGGTCTAATCATAACCTGTTTAGTTTAATAGGCATCAATTAGTATTGGTGTTTGCCATGCTAGATAAAATAACCTGTTGAACACCCTCTTTGTTAGAGTAGTCTAGGTAAGTCGAGCCGAGTCCGATTATGCCGGCGGCTAGGGCAAGCGGTATGATCCCCGAAGTGACATAGGGCTTTAATGGATGCCTTCATCCCGAACCGTGAGTAGGGTCGTCATAAAGGTAGGGCGGTTTATTAGAAACCTCGGATGTGGTACGCCTTTAGACACATAACATAGTTGCAATCCAGGCTAAGACAGGTCTAAAATACTCGAATATAGGTCAATCAACATATAGGAACAGTATAACATAAAATCAGGACCTCATCTATAAAACACTTTTAGGATTAATTAGACTTAAACCTAGTGGAGAATGGAACACCCTCTCATCAAAGTATTTGATGAAGATTACTGATACGCGAAAATCGTATCACCTTTTTAACATGTTTTTATGTATGATTTCGGGTGAAATTGAGGGCAAATTGATCTTAATTATTTGTTATTTACTCAATTTCACAGTTTTTATGATTTTGGACGTGTCAGGTGAAAAGTAGACGAAAACAGCAAATTTTGGGGCAAAAACGCAATTTTTTGAAATGTTGACTTGGTCAAAGGGTCAGGACGGGCGTCCAGGACTCGGGACGGGCGTCCCAACCTGGTCAACAGATTAGGACGGGCGTCCCAATCCAGGATGGGCGTCCCGAACCCCCAGATCCAGTCGCACATCGAATTTTTGATGAAAAATCACCTCGGGAAGCTGCTATAAATAACCCAGGCCTCCAGCAGTTGAAATCATTGCTCTCCACTCGATTTGAGTCATTTAGTGGTTCCAGTGTAGACTTCTCTAGTACACAACTCACTCAGAGACTCGGATCTCAGTTTTCTTTC
This sequence comes from Asclepias syriaca, assembly GCA_027405835.1. Lineage (NCBI taxonomy): Eukaryota > Viridiplantae > Streptophyta > Magnoliopsida > Gentianales > Apocynaceae > Asclepias > Asclepias syriaca. Next base: position 82,634 of record JAPHNG010000655.1, read on the forward strand.
TTATTAGTGTTTTGTTTTAGTTTCTGAGAAATAGTCTCAGATCTTAGGCTTCTATAGATAGGTTAGTTTCTGGTATTCATAGAATGCCCTGGATTTCTTTAGGAGATCCTAAGAGGGCTCTAGGCATTCGAAGAGTCAGTCCACAGGGCTGGGATTAAGTTGGGTATTAAGGTACAGCAAAGTTACTAGGCTGAGGAAGCGTCCTCCGAAGGTTCTGACGAGCAGAGTCAGGGCGAGCAATACGACATATACAGCAGTACGCTCCGTAGGCAAGACTACGTAAAGGGTGATTTCTTTATGGCATCAGTCCCCATGTCCCTCTCTTATATGTTGTTATTGTGTTGTTCTAAATATTTATTATGAATACGAGATTAAGATTTTTGTGAATAGTTGTTTTATATGTTGACGTTATTATATTTTTCTGGAAAGAGCCACCTGCTTAACATTCACTATGTCTGCATGTCTAATGTGCTCTTTTAAACTAAAGTTAGGGTTATAGACAATTCCTAACCACGGTCTAATCATAACTTGTTTAGTTTAACAGGCATCAATTAGTATTGGTGTCTGCCATGCTAGATAAAATAACATGCTCAACACCCTGTTTGTTAGAGTAGTCTAGGGTAAGTCGAGCCGAGTCTGATTATGCCGGCGGCTAGGGCAAGCGGTATGATCCCCGAAGTGACATAGGGCTTTAATGGATGCCTTCATCCCGAACCGTGAGTAGGGTCGTCATAAAGGTAGGGCGGTTTATTAGAAACCTCGGATGTGGTACGCCTTTAGACACATAACATAGTTGCAATCCAGGCTAAGACAGGTCTAAAATACTCGAATATAGGTCAATCAACATATAGGAACAATATAACATAGAATTAGGAGTCATCTATAAAACACTTCTAGGATTAATTAGACTTAACCCTAGTGGAGAATGGATCACCCTCTCATCAAAATCATTGTTGAAGATTGCATAACTGGATCATAAGATAGGAATTAAGATAAAAGGCTAGTTACTACTAAGCCGTTGCCACTTCCCTGGGAGTACGATAATTAACTTAATAAAATCGTAGATACTTTCCAACAGACTAGCTACACGATAGGTACTCTGCCTTAGGTTCTTGTTGATTAAGTGACAATAATTGAATGCTAAGTGACAGTTAGTAAGACTCAGTCCTTAATTACTCATAATCGACATAGGTAAATAAAACCTATCTTTTAGCATACCAATCGGAACTGCTTCAGATTTTTGGCGCAGTAACCGGGGAAATATCATTATGAATTTAGGATTCCTGATCAAAATTCTAGAGGCTTATGATAGGTAACGGTAGTAACTTAGACTTTAGACCCAACACTTATGTTATACCAGTTAAACAATCAATTTCCGAAATATAGGGTTATCATAACTAATTAATTTTAGATGTTATCTGGAATTAAGACACTTAGGATAATCAAATTTTATAAAATTATTCTAGAACCATATTGAGGGAATTTAATTGCTTTCAAAAAAAAAAAAAAAATTGTTTAAATTTAAAAATCCGAAAAAAATTGTACTTTTTCTTGTTTAATGGTAAGTTGTTCTCTTTTCCCTATCTTTGTGTTCTCCTTTGAATAGTTATTTTGTTTTGTTTTCTCTTTCTTCCAAGTTAAGTTTTCACTTTCCCTGTAACCCCACTAACCAGTTTGCTCAGGCTAAAACGTGTTCTTCTCTGTAGTTGCATGACTCGATCTTCAGAAGCTAACCTTGAAACACCAGTTGAAAATCCTGAACGAATCATTCGCACAGCTAATAGGCGAAGAACAAAATGGCTGAAAGACCTACCCTTGAATCCTACATCCAGCCACAGACTATCCCAGTCTCATCTGCCATCCGAATCCCTGGGAACCCTCGCTATGATCTTAAACCGAATGTGATCCAGCTGATTATAAATCGGGTTCAGTTTGGAGGAACTGCAGCCGAGAATCCGTTGGAACACCTATCTGATTTCTCTTCTCTCTGCGAAGGCCTCAAGGGAGATCATACTGCAGAACTAAACTCAACCTTTTTCCCTACTCACTTAGGGACAGAGCTAAGAGATGGTTGGCCCAGCTACCTACTAACTCCATCACCTCTTGGGACGAGTTAAGCAAAGCCTTCCTAGAAGAGTACTACTCTGCAGCAAGAGTCCTAGAATATCGAAGGGCTCTGTCTAGTTTCACTCAAGCTGCTGATGAGACAGTGATCGAAGCTTGGGACAGATTCAAGGAGCTACTCAGGCTCTGCCCCCAACATGGACTTACCGAGGCATTGCTGATTCAGCAATTTTACGGGGGTATGTCAGACATGGGTAAGCAAATTCTGATGGACTCAATCCCAGAGCGGTTTCAATGGAATGAGTGATGTAGATGCTAGAAACGCTCTGGAGAAGCTCTACAGGAACAGCAAGAATTGGCGCACAAGTGGCCGAGCTAAGAAGCAACCAGTAAATGCGGTCGTTGCCTCCACTGATGATCAATTTGAGGCACTGAAGGCCAGCATTACTAATCAGCTGAATGCTTTCCAACAAGGGAAAAGCATTCAGTCAGTATACCAAGTCTGCGAATTTGCCAAGGACCACATTTCAGTGGGGATTGTTATGGTAATGGGATATTAACTATTCCAGAAGATGGAACAAGTGGACGCAGTGAATTCTGCTCCTATAGGAAATACCTACAATCCCACTTGGAAGAACCATCCGGGATTTAGCTGGAGAAACAATCCCGGACTACTAACTTCCAGAAAAGAGTACCTCAGCAACTGCCATATCCGCAGAACCAGCAAGTCGCTCTGCCTGCACCAAGGAACTACATCGTTCCAGCTGATCCCATGCAAGAATTCAGAGACATGCTGAAGAGCATTTCCGACTAACAAGGAAATGATAGAGTCCAACAGAAAGATTCAGAAGCTCACGCAGAAAGAATCCAGCAGAACGAGAATAGACAGAAGCAGACCGAGCAAACAATCAGAAACACACAAGCTGCTATACAAACTTTAGAGAGGCAAATGGGTCACTATCCACCCATTTCTCTCACAGGTCCCAGGGAACGCTACAAGCAACACTGAGACCAACCCTCAAACTGAATGCAAGACCATCACTCTAAGATCTGGTAAAATTCTATCTCCATCTCCACCCAAACCATCTGACCCTCCTATTCTTGTGCAGGAACCAGAAGAAGGCTCCAAGGACCCAACGCCGACGGAGTCGAAATCGAAGAAGTAGCAAGGAAAGGGAAGACGGAGTTTATTCCTGAGTACCGGCCAAAAGTACCTTACCCTGCCAGACTTATGCACAATAAAGATAAGGAGCAATTTGAAAAGTTTCTTAGGAATTTTAGTCAGATTCATGTTAATTTACCTTTACTTGATGTTATTTCTGAAATGCCAAAGTATGCTAAGTTTTTAAAAGAAGTTGTTAGTAATAAAAGAAAATTTGACATGGACAAGGTGGTTCTTAATGAAGAATGTTCGGCGGTTCTGTTGAATAAACTACCGTCTAAACAGAAAGATCCTGGTTGTTTTACCTTGCCATGTACAATTGGAAATATTACTAACATGCATGCATTAGCAGACTTAGGAGCTAGTATTAATCTTATGCCATCTAGTTTATTTGATAAATTAGGATTGCATGATTTGAAAACGACTAGGATGTGCATACAACTTGCAGATAGGACAGTCAAAATCCCCAAGGGAATAATTGAAGATCTCTTAGTAAAGGGAAAATTTGTATTTCCTGTGGATTTCGTTGTCATGGACATGAATGGGGAAGGAGGAGTGCCCCTGATCCTAGGTCGACCATTTCTAGCTACCTCAAAAGCATTAATAGACGTCAGTAATGGTCAAATCAAGTTAAGGGTAGGAAATGATGACATCACTTTTGATCTAAATGAACCCTTAGGTATCCCATGCATTTAGATGATACTTGTTTTTGTGTGGATGCCATGGAACACTTGATTGCAATTAACGTGACAGACCTATGCTCAAACTATCAATTCTAAGTGAGGACTCCCTAGAATTAGAGGAGTCTGAACTTAGCTCTTCTGAAAATGAAATTACTTCTGATAGTTTCACTGAGATAGGTGATGATGAGATGAAGAAAGAACGAACCTCGTTTGAAGATCCACCAGACTTGGAACTGAAGGAACTACCCACTCATCTGTGCTACGAATTCCTAGATGACAACAAGAAACTTCCCATTATTCTTGCAGCTGATCTGACTGCAGAACAAAGGAAGCTGACGTGGACATGTGCAGAAAGCATAGAAGAGCCTTTGCCTACAAAATTGCGGACATCCCAGGTATTAATCCAAGCTTTTTGTTCGCATAAGATTCTTCTAGAAAATGAGTATAAGCCATGAGCGCAACCTCAAAGGAGGTTGAATCCTAATGTTGGTGATTGTTAAGAAAGAAGTCATTAAACTGTTAGATGCAGGACTTATCTACCCTATCTCAGATAGTGAGTGGGTAAGCCCGGTGCAGGTAGTACCTAAGAAAGGCGGTATAATAGTTGTTAGGAATGAGCATAATGAACTAATCCCTACAAGAACTGTAACTGGTCATCGTGTATGCATAGACTATAGAAAATTGAATACGGCCACACGAAAAGATCACTTTCCCCTTCCTTTTATTGACCAAATGTTAGAGAGATTATCTGGACACATGTTTTATTGCTTTCTTGATGGGTTTTCTGGTTATTTTCAACGTTGTATGACTGCTATCTTTGAGGACATGTTAGGAAAATCTATGGAAGTATTTATGGATGACTTTTATGTTTTTGGTAATTCATTTGAGGTTTGTCTAAAGAACTTGGAGTTAATGTTGAAACGTTGTATAAAATCTAACCTGGTTTTAAATTGGGAAAAATGCCACTTCATGGTAAAAGAGGGAATCGTTTTAGGACATAAGATCTCACACCTAGGTATGGAAGTAGATAAGTCAAAAATTGAAGTTATTTCAAAACTACCTCCTCCCAAAAATATGAGAGCCGTTAGGAGTTTTTTGGGACACGCTGGCTTTTATCGTAGGTTTATAAAAGATTTTTCATTAATAGCCAGGCCGTTGACCAATTTACTCGGAAAAGATGTTCCATTTGTCTTTGATGAGAAATATCTAAAAGCTTTTAATAGACTTAAGGAACTCTTAACTACTGCACCTATCATGACGTCACCAGACTGGAGTCTACCTTTTGAGCTTATATGTGATGGTAGTGACTATGCAGTAGGAGTAGTTTTAGGACAAAGACATGATAAGAAATTTCATGTAATATATTATGCTAGAAAAACCTTAACTGATGCTCAAGAAAATTACACTACGACAGAAAAGGAATTATTAGCAGTAGTATATGCATTTGATAAGTTTCGATCTTATCTAGTCCTGTCTAAAACTATTGTTTATACTGATCATTCGGCAGTAAAATACTTGTTCAATAAAACCGACGCAAAACCAAGATTGATTAGATGGGTTTTATTGCTTCAAGAATTTGACATAGAAATTCGGGATAAGAAAGGGGCAGAAAACTTAGCTGCAGACCACTTGTCTAGGTTAGAAAATCCGACCCTAGAAGCCATTGATGAGACAATCATATCTGATAAATTTTTGGATGAGAATCTATGTGCATTATTTGCTATTTTCTCACCATCTTGGTTTGCAGATATAGCAAATTACTTGGCAGCACGGACTCTCCCTAGTGATATCAATGCTCAACAAAGAAGAAAACTCTTTGCTGACCTGAAATATTACTATTGGGAAGATCCTTTTCTATTTCGAATATGTGCATATCAGATGATCAGAAGGTGTGTATCTCAAGAAGAAGGTTTCTAAATTCTAGAACATTGTCACTGCGGACCAATAGGCGGTCACTTAGCTGCAGCTAATACCGCCCGAAAAGTATTAGAAGCAGGCTTTTACTGGCCTACCATATTCAAAGACGTCGCAGCATTTACAGGATCGTGCGATGCCTGTCAGAAAGCGGGAACCATATCTTCTCGAGACAGTCTACTGATGTGTTTCCGACCGATGTGCTAAATAGGTGTTATTTTAACCTATGTTGATTATGAATAATTAAGGACTGTGATTGACTAATTGTCACATTTAGTCTCTATGGTGTCACTTAATCAGCGAGAACCTAAGGCAGAGTACCTATCGTGTAGCTAGTCTGTTGGAAAGTATCTACGATTTTATTAAATAAATATCGTACTCCCAGGGAAGTGGCAACGGCTTACTAGTAATTAGCCTTTCTTCCTAACTCTTATCTTATAATCCAGTTATGCAATCTTCATCTATAATTTTGATGAGAGGGTGATTCATTCTCCACTAGTTTTAAGTCTAGCTAAACCTGAAAGTGTTTTAAAGATTAGATCCTGATTTTATGTTATACTGTTACTATACGTTGATTGACCTATATTCGAGTGTTTTAGACATGTCTTGGCCTGGATTGCAATTATGTTCTGTGTCTAAAGGCTACCACATCTGAGTTTCTACGCTACCGCCCCATCGTTAAGGGTAACGACCCTACTCACGGCTCGGACTAAAGTCAGCGATGACCGCCCTATGTCACTTTGGGGATCATACTGCTCGTCTCATAACCGCCGGCATAAAACTCTACTCAGCCTACCTAGACTACTTTCAACCAACGGGGTGTTCCGCAGATTATTTTATCTAGTATGGCAGACACCAATACTAATTGATGCCTGTTAAACTAAACAGGTTATGAATAGACCGTGGTTAGGAATTTTCTATAACCCTAATTTCAGTTTAAAAGAACGGCAATAGACATGCAGACATAATGGATATTTAAGCAGGTGGCGATTTCTAGAAAAACACAATACTTCAACATAAATAACAAATATTTATAAAAACATAATCTGGTATTCAAACAGTTATTTGGACAAACACAATAACAACATATAAGAGAAGCACAGGGGGACAGGGGGACCGATGCCATAAAGAATTCACCCTTCACGAAGTCTCGCCGATGGAGCGTACTGCTGTATATGACGTATTGCTTGACCCGACTCTGCTCGCCAGAATCGTCGGAGGACGCTTCCTCAGCCTAGTAACTGGGCTTTACCTTAATACCCAGCTTAAACCCAGCCATGTGGACTGACTCTTCGAACGCCTAGAGCCCTCTTAGGATCTCCTAACGAAATCCCGGGTATTCTATGAATACCAGAAAAGAACCTATCTATAGAAACCTAAGATCTGAGACTATTTCTCAGAAACTAAAACAAAACACTAAAAAGAAAGAAAACTGAGATCCGAGTCTCAGAGTGAGTTGTGTACTAGAGAATTGTACACTGGAAACCACTAAATGACTCAGATCGAGTGGAGAGGAATGAATTCAACTGCTGGAGGCCTGGGGTATTTATAGCAGCTTCCTGGAGTGAAAATCTCTGAAACATTCGATGTGGGACAGCTTCTGGCGGCTCGGGATGCCCGTCCCAGATTGGGACGCCCGTCCTGATCTATTGACCAGGTCGGGACGCCCGTCCCAGGTCCTGGACACTCGTCCCGGTGCCTTGACTTGGTCGGGACGCCAGTCCTGAACCTTTGACCGAGTCAACATTTCCAAAAATTGCGTTTTTACCCCAAAATTTGCTGTTTTCGTCTACTTTTCACCTGACACTTCCAAAATCAGAAAAACTGTGAAATTAAGTAAATAATGAACAATTAAGATTAAATTACCCTCGATTTCACCCAAATTCATACATAAAAACATGCTAAAAAGGTGATACGATTTTCGCGTATCAGATAACCCCACACTTAGCTTTTTGCTTGTCCTCAAGCAAAGTCTACCTGAAGTTACTTAAATTCCTAGTCATGTTTTTATTCCAAAAATTCTTCAGACAAGTCTTAATACAGGTCTGTCTGGTTAGGTTGCTATGACAAGGTCTCAAATGTCTCTAGTAGCTTGTTATGATCAGGCAGAAAATAAATCAACAACTAGGTTGGACTTTTTTCTTAGTCACAGGGTCTTCCTGATGTATAGTGTGTGTACTAGTCCAGACTAGATAGTCAACACAATGTACTCTTGTCTTAACTACTACCAGATAACACTTCGACCTATCGCTAGACATATTAACAACAGTCAACGTTTTGAGTTCTGGGCTTTGGTGATCATATTTTTAATGTTTTAGCATTTAGTTATTTTATAGATTCAGGATATTTTGAGTCTGCTTAGAACACGTCAACTTCAACTACCCATGTAGCGAGTCCCACTCCGATGACTCCCAGATCTACACGACCTTAGGGCATCAGGTTTTAAATTCCCCAAAGGAGTGGTGCTCGAGTAGCGAAGGCCGCTGGCAAACTATCCTTATTTGATTAACTTTGTTTTGTTTCCTTTCACTTTTAGCTCAGAGCCTCATCTAGTCTTTCTAACTGCCAATACGTCCGCAACTGGTCTAATTTTATCTAGTTAAGTCTCGAACAGGTAATTGGTTGAGGTCTCTAATCCAGACAAAGTTGTGCTTAGTTATCAGGAATTCCCTATTCCTAATCAATTAGTCCAAGATAGCTATCAATTATCTCCTACTAACCATAGCATACTACCTACATATCATAGACATAAGCAATTGTTTAACCAAGCATACTGCATTTAGAAGTCTGAAAGACGGAAAAATTTTGAAATTTTTTTTGGAAGGGTGTGAAAATACGGGGAAAAACAAGCAAAAGCATACAAAAACTGCTACAGTGCACCGTGCACTGCTACCCCACACTTAAGTCTGACACTATCCTCAGTGTTCATGCATAGCTAAACTACCCCACATTTATTTGCAAACAAGAAGAAATGAAAACAAAACAGAAATTTCTTACCCCACACTTATTCGACTAACTAAGGGTAAGAGAGAAAATAAGGCAACAAAACAAGAAGGATAGCAAAACAGAACACAAAACAAATAAAATAAAAGTAAAGTAAAGGAATATGAGGATTAGAAAAACTCCCTTCATGTCGCGAGCAGAAAGGTCTTCTCTTATCTGTCAATTGTCTCTTCACCTTAGCCATGTGCTATTGCTGAGGTGTTCTTGACTCTACAAGCTCTAGATACTGGAACGGATAACGTCAGCTTCGATCCTTCATCGTCGAGCTCTAGGTAGTGGCCTATTCATTTGATGAATGGCTCGAGCCCCACGGACCGCTTCCTCGAATCATTTGTAAGATTTCTCACAATCATAGCAACGTGTCCAGGAGGAACGTGTCTAGGAATGAGATTTCTTTGGATTGGTGTGCCTACCTGCCAATGTTAGTGAAGGTATGGAATGCAAGTCTCGAATGGAAGAAAAGATATCTGAAGCTTTGGCCAAGCCGTGGTGGTAGGAGGCTCCAGTGGTGTAGATCTGGGCCCAAGTATTTGAAACTTCCTCGGGGAAGTTTCTCACAACTGATTGGTATGCAGGGAATGCAAGCTCCTCCATTGCTATGCTCCTGATACAACGCCAAATTCCTCTATATCCTTCGACCCTTCGTTACCTCTTGGTAGATCACTTGCTTGCACTGGTCTGACTTTAATTGTTGCCAGTATCTCATCTGTTGATTCTGCGGGTAGGGGTTTTGATGTGGTGGTATCTTTTGAAAGTTTCTAGCTTCCAAATTATTCCTCAGCTAAATCCCGTATGATTCCTCTAGTTGGGATTGTATGCATTTCCCATTGGAGCAACATTCTGCAGTAACCTACTCCTACCTCTTTTGGAATGGTCAGTCATTCCCATAGCAATCCCTGCTAAAGTGTGGTACTTAGCAGACTTCACAGATTTGATACACAGGCTGAACATTTCTTCCCAAAACATTGGCACTCTGAATCTGGAAAACAACTAGAATCTGCACATGACTTTGACATCATTAGTAGGTAATGCCTGTGGTTCAGGCAATTTTCGAAAAGTGTTCCACGGCTACTATGATGTAATTATTTTGAAAGGAAAGAAAAAGAAAGGATTTAATGAATACCCCCAGATATCAAAAAGATTGTAAAACTTTGTGTACCATGTTGGGGTAGATGATCTCTGAAGGATGTGTTACCTGTTATTTGGCAAGCATCGCATGACTGTATCAGAGATACAAAAGTCCTTGAATACGGTGGGTCAACAAGATCCTGCTTTCAACACTTTCCGGACAGTGTTGATAGTAGTCAATTGGTCTCCCGTAGATTCTTTTGGGCAATGCTCCAAACTCTTGTGGCCTTCGTCTTCTGAGACACATCTTCTGATCAACTGATCTGCAAAAATTTGAAATATAAGAGAAACTGCCCAGTAGTAATATTTCAAATCAGCAAAGAATTTCTTTTGCTGATAAGTCATATCACTTGGAACTTATTCAGTGACTAGATAATTTGTAATAAACCACAGATGAGAATTATTATACATAGCAAACAATGCAAATAAGTTTTCATCCAAAAATTTATCAGTATTACACTAGCCTCTAACTCAGGGTTTTCTAATCTAGACCAATGGTTTGCTTTCTAGATTTTCAACCCTTTTTCTTATCCCTTTATTCTATATCAAGTTCAAGTAACAATAAAACTTAACTTAATCAGGTATGGTTCAGCATTAGTTTTATTGAACACAGATATCTTGGAGTGATCAGTGTCACCTATTGTTTCTAGACAAGACTAGATAAGATCGGAATGCATGAACTTTCTTATCATGTTTCTGTCCTAAAACAATTCTTATTACATCACATATTCATTCAAAAAGCAGATTTCAATCAGGTGATGTCATAATGGGTGCAGTAATCCCTTTTGGTTTAAAAGATCTCATGCAATTATCAACAAAATAAAAGGAACATCCTTTTTTCAATAGAGCATTCAAAGGTCAAGCTATTAAGGAAAAATTATTTCATAACTCGTCCTAATAAAGCCGGTATGACTCTAAGAAAATTCTAAAATGGAGTTTCTTCCAAATAAAAAAAATCTAAGCCAAAATTTTACAACTCTGAAGAAAACATATTTTATCCTCATTTCCATTTTTATTCGAAATTAAATAATAGAAGAAAAACACGAAAAAGAGCAACTAAGAAAACAATTAAGAAAGAACAAGAGATGGGGAAAAGAACAACTTACCATTGAGCAAGAAAAATACAATTTTTTTTTCGGTTTTTAAATTTTTTTTCTTTTTTTTTTCGAAAGCAGTTAAATTTCCTTACTATGGTTTTAGAATGATTTTCTAAAATTTGATTATCCTAAGTGTCTTAATTCCAGATAATATCTAAAATCAATTAGTTATGATAATCCTATATTTAGGAAAGTGATTGTCTAACTAGTATAAGATAAGTGTAGGTCTAAGGTCTAGGTTACTACCGTTACCTATCATAAGTCTCTAGAATTGTGGCCTTTAATCCTAAATTCATTATGATATTTCCCCGGCAACGGCGCCGACCGATGTGCTAAATAGGTGTTATTTTACCCTATGTTGATTATGAATAATTAAGGACTGTGATTGACTAATTGTCACATTTAGTCTCTATGGTGTCACTTAATCAGCGAGAACCTAAGGCAGAGTACCTATCGTGTAGCTAGTCTGTTGGAAAGTATCTACGATTTTATTAAATAAATATCGTACTCCCAGGGAAGTGGCAACGGCTTAGTAGTAACTAGCCTTTCTTCCTAACTCTTATCTTATAATCCAGTTATGCAATCTTCATCAATAATTTTGATGAGAGGGTGATTCATTCTCCACTAGTTTTAAGTCTAGCTAAACCTGAAAGTGTTTTAAAGATTAGATCCTGATTTTATGTTATACTATTACTATACGTTGATTGACCTATATTCGAGTGTTTTAGACATGTCTTGGCCTGGATTGCAATTATGTTATGTGTCTAAAGGCTACCACATCTGAGTTTCTACGCTACCGCCCCATCGTTAAGGGTAACGGCCCTACTCATGGCTCGGACTAAAGTCAGCAATGACCGCCCTATGTCACTTTGGGGATCATACTGCTCGTCTCATAACCGCCGGCATAAAACTCTACTCAGCCTACCTAGACTACTTTCAACCAACGGGGTGTTCCGCAGATTATTTTATCTAGTATGGCAGACACCAATACTAATCGATGCCTGTTAAACTAAACAGGTTATGAATAGACCGTGGTTAGGAATTGTCTATAACCCTAATTTCAGTTTAAAAGAACGGCAATAGACATGCAGACATAATGGATATTTAAGCAGGTGGCCGTTTCTAGAAAAACATAATACTTCAACATAAATAACAACTATTTATAAAAACATAATCTGGTATTCAAACAGTTATTTGGACAAACACAATAACAACATATAAGAGAGGGACAGGGGGACCGATGCCATAAAGAATTCACCCTTCACGAAGTCTCACCGATGGAGCGTACTGATGTATATGCCGTATTGCTTGACCCGACTCTGCTCGCCAGAACCGTCGGAGGACGCTTCCTCAGCCTAGTAACTGGGCTTTACCTTAATACCCAGCTTAAACCCAGCCCTGTGGACTGACTCTTCGAACGCCTAGAGCCCTCTTAGGATCTCCTAACGAAATCCCGGGTATTCTATGAATACCAGAAACGAACCTATCTATAGAAACCTAAGATCTGAGACTATTTCTCAGAAACTAAAACAAAACACTAACAAGAAAGAAAACTGAGATCCGAGTCTCTGAGTGAGTTGTGTACTAGAGAATTGTACACTGGAAACCACTAAATGACTCAGATCGAGTGGAGAGGAATGAATTCAACTGCTGATGGCCTGGGGTATTTATAGCAGCTTCCTGGAGTGAAAATCTCTGAAAAATTCAATGTGGGATAGCTTTTGGCGGCTCGGGACGCCCGTCCTGATCTGTTGACTAGGTCGGGACGCTCGTCCCGGGTCCTGGACGCCCGTCCCGGGTTCGGGACGCCCGTCCTGAACCTTTGACCGAGTCAACATTTCCAAAAATTACGTTTTTGCCCCAAAATTTGCTGTTTTCGTTTACTTTTCACCTGAAATTGTGCCTCAGAAAATTTGACATGGATAAGGTGGTTCTTAATGAAGAATGTTCGGCGGTCCTGTTGAATAAACTGCCATCTAAACAGAAAGATCCTGGTTGTTTTACCTTGCCATGTACAATTGGAAATATTACTAACATGCATGCATTAGCAGACTTAGGATCTAGTATTAATCTTATGCCATCTAGTTTATTTGATAAATTAGGATTGCATGATTTGAAAATGACTAGGATGTGCATACAACTTGTAGATAGGACAATCAAAATCCCCAAGGGAATAATTGAAGATCTCTTAGTAAAGGTCAGAAAATTTGTATTTCCTGTGGATTTCGTTGTCATGGATATGAATGGGGAAGGAGGAGTGCCCCTGATCCTAGGTCGACCATTTCTAGCTACCTCAAAAGCATTAATAGACGTCAGTAATGGTCAAATCAAGTTAAGGGTAGGAAATGATGACATCACTTTCGATCTAAATGAAACCCTTAGGTATCCCATGCATTTAGATGACACTTGTTTTTGTGTGGATGCCATGGAACACTTGATTGCAATTAACGTGACAGACCTATGCTCAAACTATCAAGTTCTAAGTGAGGACTCCCTAGAATTAGAGGAGCCTGAACTTAGCTCTTCTGAAAATGAAATTACTTCTGATAGTTTCACTGAGATAGGTGATGATGAGATGAGAAGAAAGAACGAACCTCGTTTGAAGATCCACCAGACTTGGAACTGAAGGAACTACCCACTCATCTGTGCTACGAATTCCTAGATGACAACAAGAAACTTCCCATTATTCTTGCAGCTGATCTGACTGCAGAACAAAGGAAGCTGACTGTGGACATGTGCAGAAAGCATAGAAGAGCCTTTGCCTACAAAATTGCAGATATCCCAGGTATTAATCCAAGCTTTTGTTCGCATAAGATTCTTCTAGAAAATGAGTATAAGCCATGTGTGCAACCTCAAAGGAGGTTGAATCCTAATGTGTGTGATGTTGTTAAGAAAGAAGTCATTAAACTGTTAGATGCAGGACTTATCTACCCTATCTCAGATAGTGAGTGGGTAAGCCCGGTGCAGGTAGTACCTAAGAAAAGTTATGGTTATAACAGTTGTTAGGAATGAGCATAATGAACTAATCCCTACAAGAACTGTAACTGGTCATCGTGTATGCATAGACTATAGAAAATTAAATACGGCCACACGAAAAGATCACTTTCCCCTTCCTTTTATTGACCAAATGTTAGAAAGATTATCTGGACACATGTTTTATTGCTTTCTTGATGGGTTTTCTGGTTATTTTCAAATTCCTATTTCCCCTGAGGACCAGCATAAAACTACATTCACATGCCCTTTTGGAACATTTGCATATAGAAGGATGCCTTTTGGTTTGTGTAATGCACCTGCTACATTTCAACGTTGTATGACTATCTTTGAGGACATGTTAGGAAAATCTATGGAAGTATTTATGGATGACTTTTCTTTTTTGGTAATTCATTTGAGGTTTGTCTAAAGAACTTGGAGTTAATGTTGAAACGTTGTATAAAATCTAACCTGGTTTTAAATTGGGAAAAATGCCACTTCATGGTAAAAGAGGGAATCGTTTTAGGACATAAGATCTCACACCTAGGTATGGAAGTAGACAAGGCAAAAATTGAAGTTATTTCAAAACTACCTCCTCCCAAAAATGTGAGAGCCGTTAGGAGTTTTTTGGGACACGCTGGCTTTTATCGTAGGTTTATAAAAGATTTTTCATTAATAGCCAGGCCGTTGACCAATTTACTCGGAAAAGATGTTCCATTTGTCTTTGATGAGAAATGTCTAAAAGCTTTTAATAGACTTAAGGAACTCTTAACTACTGCACCTATCATGACGTCACCAGACTGGAGTCTACCTTTTGAGCTTATGTGTGATGCTAGTGACTATGCAGTAGGAGTAGTTTTAGGACAAAGACATGATAAGAAATTTCATGTAATATATTATGCTAGTAAAACCTTAACTGATGCTCAGGAGAATTACACTACGACAGAAAAGGAATTATTAGCAGTAGTATGCATTTGATAAGTTTCGATCTTATCTAGTCCTGTCTAAAACTATTGTTTATACTGATCATTCTGCACTAAAATACTTGTTCAATAAAACCGACGCAAAACCAAGATTGATTAGATGGGTTTTATTGCTTCAAGAATTGACATAGAAATTCGGGATAAGAAAGGGGCAGAAAACTTAGCCGCAGACCACTTGTCTAGGCTAGAAAATCCGACCCTAGAAGCCATTGATGAAACAATCATATCTGATAAATTTCCGGATGAGAATCTATGTGCATTATTTGCTATTTTCTCACCCCCTTGGTTTGCAGATATAGCAAATTACTTGGCAGCCCGGACTCTCCCTAGTGATATCACTGCTCAACAAAGAAGAAAATTCTTTGCTGACTGAAATTACTATTGGGAAGATCCTTTTCTATTTCGAATATGTGCAGATCAGATGATCAGGAGATGTGTATCTCAAGAAGAAGGTTTCCAAATTCTGGAACATTGTCACTGCGGACCAACAGGCGGTCACTTAGCTGCAGCTAATACCGCCCGAAAAGTATTAGAAGCAGGCTTTACTGGCCTACCATATTCAAAGATGCCGCAGCATTACAGGATCGTGCGATGCCTGTCAGAAAGCGGGAACCATATCTTCTCGAGACATCTACCCCAACAGGCAATTCAAAGTGTAGAAATATTTGACATATGGGGTATAGATTTCATGGGTCCGTTTCCTTCCTCTTTTGGTATGAAGTACATCTTAGTAGCCGTAGAATATTTTTCAAAATGGCCTGAGGCACAGGCCCTACCTACTAATGATGCTAGAGCCGTATGCAAATTCCTTAAGCAGATTTTCGCCAGGTTTGGATGTCCAAAAGCCCTAATCAGTGATCGAGGTACGCACTTCTGCAACTCTCAATTGCAGGAATACTCCAGCAGTACGGATTCAGCATCGCATTTCCACAGCCTACCATCCTCAAACCAACGGGCAGGCTGAGGTAACCAATAGGGGAATAAAGAGAATCCTAGAAAAGACCGTGGGTGTTAACCGTAAGGATTGGGCCAATAAACTGGAGGATGCATTATGGGCCTTCCGTACAGCATACAAGACCACTATGGGGTTCTCACCCTATCGACTAGTCTACGGAAAAGCATGCCACCTTCCAGTTGAACTTGAACATAGAGCTTACTAGGCAGTGCAAAAATGCAATCTCGACGATAATTTAACTAAGGAACGCCGGATTCTACAACTCAACGAACTGGATGAGTGGAGGCTCAAAGCCTATGAGAACTCACATCAGTTCAAGATGACAAGTAAACTCTGGCATGACAGACGACTCAGAGCGCAGAAAAATTTTGAACTTGGCGATAAGGTATTGTTGTACAACTCACGTTTCAAATCTTTCCCAGGAAAGCTGCGTAGCTGTTGGTCAAGACCGTTCACAATCAAGGAAGTATCACCTTTCGGAGCATGTGACATCATGGATTCTGACGGCAAGAGTCGTTTGACTCGTCCGAGCAGTCTGTGGACTTCACAGACTAAGGGAGTATCTCTTTCATTTTGTTTCTTGTTTTGTTATTTCTATGTTCCTTCTTACCCGTAGTTAGTTGAATAACTGTGGGGTAAGAATATTTTCTTTGTGTTTTATTTCTTGTTTTCAAATAAGTGTGGGGTAATTAGATATGCATGAACACTGAGGACAGTGCCAGAATTAAGTGTGGGGTAGCAGTGCACGGTGCACTGTAGCAGTTTGCAAAATTTTTTGCATGCTTTTGCTTGTTTTCCCCATATTTTCACACCCTTCCAAAATTTTTCAAAATTTTCCGTCTTTCAGACTTCTAAATGCAGTATGCTTGGTTAAACAATTGCTTATGTCTATGATATGTAGGTAGTATGTTATGGTTAGTAGGAGATAATTGATGACTATTGCTGAACCTATTGATTAGAAATAGGGAAGTCCTGATAATTGAGCACAACTTAGTCTGGATTAGAGACCTCGGCCAATTACCTTATCAAAACTGAACTAGATAAAATTAGACCAGTTGTAGGATGCATTGACAATTAGAATGACTAGATGAGACTCTGATCCAAAAGTGAAAAAGAAAAAAAAGTGAGCTAATTAAAATAGGGTAGTTTGCCAGCGGCCTTCGCTACTCGAGCACCACTCCTTCGGGGAACTTAAAGCCTGATGCCCTAAGGTCGTGTAGATCTGGGAGTCATCGGAGTGGGACTCGCTACATGGGTAGTTGAAGTTGACGTGTTCTAAGCAGACTCAAAATACCATAGAAAATCTATAAACGAAAGAAATCAATAAATGCTAAATAGAATCTGATCACCAAAGCTCAGAACTCGGAAAGTTATCTATTGTCAGTGTGTCTATCAATAGGTCGAAGTGTTATCTGGTAACAGTTAAGACAAGAGTTTATTGTGTTGACTATCTGGTCTGGACTAGTACACACACTACACATTAGGAAGACCTTATGACTAAGAGAAAAGTTCAACCTAGTTGTTAAGTTAATTTCTACTCAACCCTAACGAACTACTAGAGACATTTGAGACCTTGTCATAGCAACCTAACCAGTCAGACCTGTGTTAAGAATTATCTGAAGAATTTTTGGAATAAAAACATGACTAGGAATGAACATATGGTTTAGAATCACTAACTTCAGGTAGACTTTGCTTGAGGACAAGCAAAAAGCTAAGTGTGGGGTTATCTGATACGCGAAAATCGTATCACCTTTTTAGCATGTTTTTATGTATGATGTCGGGTGAAATTGAGGGAAAATTGATCTTAATTGTTTGTTATTTTCTCAATTTCACAGGTTTTATGATTTTGGAAGTGTCAGGCGAAAAGTAGACGAAAACAACAAATTTTGGGGTAAAAACGCAATTTTTGGAAATGTTGACTCGGTCAAAAGCTCGGGACGGGCGTCCCGACCCAGTCAAAGCACCGGGACGGGCCTCCAGGACTTGGGACGGGCGTCCCGACTTGGTCAACAGACCAGGACGGGCGTCCCGAACCCCCAGATCAAGTCCCACATCGAAGTTTTGATGAAAAATCACCCCGGGAAGCTGCTATAAATACCCCAGGCCTCTAGCAGTTGATTTCATTCGTCTCCACTCCATCCGAGTCATTAAGTGGTTTTCAATGTACACTTCTCTAGTACACAACTCACTCAGAGACTCGGATCTCAATTTTCTTTCTTGTTAGTGTTTTGTTTTAGTTTCTGAGAAATAGTCTCAAATCTTAGGCTCCTATAGATAGGTTTGTTTCTGGTATTCATAGAATACCCGGGATTTCGTTAGGAGATCCTAAGAGGGCTCTAGGCATTCGAAGAGTCAGTCCACAAGGCTGGGCTTAAGCTGGGTATTAAGGTAAAGCCCAGTTACTAGGCTGAGGATGCGTCCTCTGAAGGTTCTGGCGAGTAGAGTCGGGGCGAGCAATACGACATATACAGCAGTACGCTCCGTCGGCGAGACTACGTAAAGGGTGATTTCTTTATGGCATCAGTCCCATGTCCCTCTCTTATATGTTGTTATTGTGTTTTCCCAAATATTTATTATGAATACGAGATTACGATTTTTATTAATATTTGTTTTATTTGTTGACGTTGTTATGCTTTTCCAGAAATAGCCACCTGCTAAATATTCACTATGTCTGCATGTTTAATGTGCTCTTTTAAACTAACGTTAGGGTTATAGACAATTCCTAACCACGGTCTAATCATAACCTGTTTAGTTTAACAGGCATCAATTAGTATTGGTGTCTGCCATGCTAGATAAAATTACCAGCTGAACACCCTGTTTGTTAGAGTAGTCTAGGTAAGTCGAGCCGTGTCCGATTATGCCGGTGGCTAGGGCAAGCGGTATGATCCCCGAAGTGACATAGGGCTTTCATGGATGCCTTCGTCCCGAACCGTGAGTAGGGCCGTCAATAAGGTAGGGCGGTTTATTAGAAACCTCGGATGTGGTACGCCTTTAGACACAGAACATAGTTGCAATCCAGGCTAAGATATATCTAAAATACTCTAATATAGGTCAATCAACATATAGGAACAGTATAACATAATATCAGGACCTCATCTATAAAACACTTTTAGGATTAATTAGACTTAAACCTAGTGGAGAATGGATCACCCTCTCATCAAAGTATTTGATGAAGATTGCATAACTGGATCATAAGATAGGAGTTAGGATAAAAGGCTAGTTACTACTAAGCCGTTGCCACTTCCCTGGGAGTACGATATTTAACTTAGTAAAATCGTAGATACTTTCCAACAGACTAGCTACACGATAGGTACTCTGCCTTAGCTTCTGGTTGATTAAGAGACAATAATTGAATGCTAACTGACAGTTAACGTAAGACTCAGTCCTTAATTACTCATAATCGACATAGGTAAATAAAGCCTATCTTTTAGCATACCAATCGGAACTCCATCAATCTTGAAATATGAAGTTATTTGGTTACTTTTTCAACATGTAAGGTACAAAAGTACTAAATCACATTACGATGAATCTAATATAACGAATGTAACGCTTCAAAGTTCATCAAATTTAGGTCAAATTTTGTTTGAATTTAACCCAAGTATTGCACTTGAATCTTGACATAAGAAATTATTTGGTTACTTTTTCAACATGTAAGTCACAAAACTAGTTAAATCACATTACAATGAATCTAATATAACAAATGTAACGTTTCAAATTTCATCAAATTTAAGTCAAATTATGTTTGAAATTCAACGTAATTTCATTCACCTAAATCTTGAAATAACAAGTTATTTGGTTACTTTTTCGACATGTAAGGCACAAAAGTAGTTAAATAACATTTAAATGAATCAAATATAATGAATGTAACGTTTTAAAGTTGATCAAATTTAAGTCATATTTGTTTTTAATTTGAACGCAAGTAATGCACTTGAATCTTGAAATTAGAAGTTATTTGGTTACTCTTTCAACATGTAAGGCAGAAAAGTAGTTAAATCACATTACAATGAATCTAATATAATGAATGTAACGCTTCAAAGTTCATCAAATTTAGGTCAAATTTGGTTTGAATTTCAACGCAAGTAATGCACTTGAATCTTGAAATAAGAAGTTATTTGGTTACTTTTTCAACATGTAAGGAACAAAAGTAGTTAAATCACATTACAATGAATCTAATATAATGAATGTAACGCTTCAAAGTTCATCAAATTTAGGTCAAATTTGGTTTGAATTTCAACGCAAGTAATGCACTTGAATCTTGAAATAAGAAGTTATTTGGTTACTTTTTGAACATGTAAGGCACAAAAGTAGTTAAATAACATTTAAATGAATCAAATATAATGAATGTAACATTTTAAAGTTGATCAAATTTAAGTCATATTTGTTTTTAATTTGAACGCAAGTAATGCACTTGAATCTTGAAATTAGAAGTTATTTGGTTACTCTTTCAACATGTAAGGCAGAAAAGTAGTTAAATCACATTACAATGAATCTAATATAATGAATGTAACGCTTCAAAGTTCATCAAATTTAGGTCAAATTTGGTTTGAATTTCAACGCAAGTAATGCACTTGAATCTTGAAATAAGAAGTTATTGGTTACTTTTCAACATGTACGGCAGAAAAGTAGTTAAATCACATTACAATGAATCTAATATAATGAATGTAACGCTTCAAAGTTCATCAAATTTAGGTCAAATTTGGTTGAATTTCAACGCAAGTAATGCACTTGAATCTTGAAATAAGAAGTTATTTGGTTACTTTTTCAACATGTAAGGAACAAAAAGTAGTTAAATCACATTATAAAGAATCTAATATAATGAATTTAACGCTTCAAAGTTCATCAAATTTAGGTCAAATTTGGTTTGAATTTCAACGCAAGTAATGCACTTGAATCTTGAAATAAGAAGTTATTTGGTTACTTTTTGAACATGTAAGGCACAAAAGTAGTTAAATAACATTTAAATGAATCAAATATAATGAATGTAACGTTTTAAAGTTGATCAAATTTAAGTCATATTTGTTTTTAATTTGAACGCAAGTAATGCACTTGAATCTTGAAATTAGAAGTTATTTGGTTACTCTTTCAACATGTAAGGCAGAAAAGTAGTTAAATCACATTACAATAAATCTAATATAATGAATGTAACGCTTCAAAGTTCATCAAATTTAGGTCAAATTTGGTTTGACTTTCAACGCAAGTCATGCATTTGAATCTTGAAATAAGTAGTTATTTGGTTACTTTTTCAACATGTAAGGCATAAAAGTTGTTTAATACCATTTAAATGAATCAAATAAAAAGAATGTAACATTTTAAAGTTGATCAAATTTAAGTCATATTTGGTTTTAATTTCAACGCAAGTAATGCACTTGAATCTTGAAATAAGAAGTTATTTGGTTACTCTTTCAACATGTAAGGCAGAAAAGTAGTTAAATCACATTACAATGAATCTAATATAATGAATGTAACGCTTCAAAGTTCATCAAATTTAGGTCAAATTTGGTTTGAATTTCAACGCAAGTAATGCACTTGAATCTTGAAATAAGAAGTTATTTGGTTACTTTTTCAACATGTAAGGAACAAAAGTAGTTAAATCACATTACAAAGAATCTAATATAATGAATGTAACGCTTCAAAGTTCATCAAATTTACGTCAAATTTGGTTTGAATTTCAACGCAAGTAATGCACTTGAATCTTGAAATAAGAAGTTATTTGGTTACTTTTTGAACATGTAAGGCACAAAAGTAGTTAAATAACATTTAAATGAATCAAATATAATGAATGTAACGTTTTAAAGTTGATCAAATTTAAGTCATATTTGTTTTTAATTTGAACGCAAGTAATGCACTTGAATCTTGAAATTAGAAGTTATTTGGTTACTCTTTCAACATGTAAGGCAGAAAAGTAGTTAAATCACATTACAATGAATCTAATATAATGAATGTAACGCTTCAAAGTTCATCAAATTTAGGTCAAATTTGGTTTGAATTTCAACGCAAGTAATGCACTTGAATCTTGAAATAAGAAGTTATTTGGTTACTTTTTCAACATGTAAGGCAGAAAAGTAGTTAAATCACATTACAATGAATCTAATATAATGAATGTAACGCTTCAAAGTTCATCAAATTTAGGTCAAATTTGGTTGAATTTCAACGCAAGTAATGCACTTGAATCTTGAAATAAGAAGTTATTTGGTTACTTTTTCAACATGTAAGGAACAAAAGTAGTTAAATCACATTACAATGAATCTAATATAATGAATGTAACGCTTCAAAGTTCATCAAATTTAGGTCAAATTTGGTTTGAATTTCAACGCAAGTAATGCACTTGAATCTTGAAATAAGAAGTTATTGGTTACTCTTTCAACATGTAAAGCAGAAAAGTAGTTAAATCACATTACAATGAATCTAATATATGAATGTAACGCTTCAAAGTTCATCAAATTTAGGTCAAATTTGGTTTGACTTTCAACGCAAGTCATGCATTTGAATCTTGAAATAAGTAGTTATTTGGTTACTTTTTCAACATGTAAGGCATAAAAGTTGTTTAATACCATTTAAATGAATCAAATAAAAAGAATGTAATGTTTTAAAGTTGATCAAATTTAAGTCATATTTGGTTTTAATTTCAACGCAAGTAATGCACTTGAATCTTGAAATAAGAAGTTATTTGGTTACTCTTTCAACATGTAAAGCAGAAAAGTAGTTAAATCACATTACAATGAATCTAATATAATGAATGTAACGCTTCAAAGTTCATCAAATTTAGGTCAAATTTGGTTTGACTTTCAACGCAAGTCTTGCATTTGAATCTTGAAATAAGTAGTTATTTGGTTACTTTTTCAACATGTAAGGCACAAAATTAGTTAAATGACATTACAATGAATCTAATATAACGAATGTAACACTGCAAAGTTCATCAAACTTAGGTCAAATTTGGTTTGAATTTCAACGCAAGTAATTCACTTGAATCTTGAAATAAGAAGTTATGTGGTTACTTTTTCAACATGTAAGGCACAAAAGTAGTTAAATCACATTACAATGAATCTAATATAACGAATGTAACGTTTTAAAGTTGATCAAATTTAAGTCATATTTGGTTTTAATTTCAACGCAAGTAATGCACTTGAATCTTGAAATAAGAAGTTATTTGGTTACTCTTTCAACATGTAAAGCAGAAAAGTAGTTAAATCACATTACAATGAATCTAATATAACGAATGTAACGCTGCAAAGTTCATCAAACTTAGGTCAAATTTGGTTTGAATTTCAACGCAAGTAATTCACTTGAATCTTTAAATAAGAAGTTATGTGGTTACTTTTTCAACATGTAAGGCACAAAATTAGTTAAATCCCATTACAATGAATCTAATATAACGATTGTAACGTTTTAAAGTTGATCAAATTTAAGTCATATTTGGTTTTAATTTCAACGCAAGTAATGCACTTGAATCTTGAAATAAGAAGTTATTTGGTTACTCTTTCAACATGTAAAGCAGAAAAGTAGTTAAATCACAAAGAATGAATCTAATATAACGAATGTAACGCTTGAAAGTTCATCAAACTTAGGTCTAATTTGGTTTTAATTTCAACGCAATTAATTCACTTGAATCTTGAAATAAGAAGTTATGTGGTTACTTTTTCAACATGTAAGGCACAAAAGTAGTTAAATCACATTACAATGAATCTAATATAACGAATGTAACAATTCAAAGTTCATCAAATTTAGGTCAAATTTGGTTTGAATTTCAACGCTAGTAATGCACTTGAATCTTGAAATAAGAAGTTATTTGGTTACTTTTCAACATGTAAGGCATAAAAGTTGTTTAATACCATTTAAATGAATCAAATAAAAAGAATGTAACGTATTAAAGTTGATCAAATTTAAGTCATATTTGGTTTTAATTTCAACGCAAGTAATGCACTTGAATCTTGAAATAAGAAGTTATTTGGTTACTCTTTCAACATGTAAAGCAGAAAAGTAGTTAAATCACATTACAATGAATCTAATATAACGAATGTAACACTGCAAAGTTCATCAAACTTAGGTCAAATTTGGTTTGAATTTCAACCAAAGTAATTCACTTGAATCTTGAAATAAGAAGTTATGTGGTTACTTTTTCAACATGTAAGTCACAAAACTAGTTAAATCACATTACAATGAATCTAATATAACAAATGTAACGTTTCAAATTTCATCAAATTTAAGTCAAATTATGTTTGAAATTCAATGTAATTTCATTCACCTAAATCTTGAAATAACAAGTTATTTGGTTACTTTTTCGACATGTAAGGCACAAAAGTAGTTAAATAACATTTAAATGAATCAAATATAATGAATGTAACGTTTTAAAGTTGATCAAATTTAAGTCATATTTGTTTTTAATTTGAACGGAAGTAATGCACTTGAATCTTGAAATTAGAAGTTATTTGGTTACTCTTTCAACATGTAAGGCAGAAAAGTAGTTAAATCACATTACAATGAATCTAATATAATGAATGTAACGCTTCAAAGTTCATCAAATTTAGGTCAAATTTGGTTTGAATTTCAACGCAAGTAATGCACTTGAATCTTGAAATAAGAAGTTATTTGGTTACTTTTTCAACATGTAAGGAACAAAAGTAGTTAAATCACATTACAATGAATCTAATATAATGAATGTAACGCTTCAAAGTTCATCAAATTTAGGTCAAATTTAGTTTGAATTTCAACGCAAGTAATGCACTTGAATCTTGAAATAAGAAGTTATTTGGTTACTTTTTCAACATGTACGGCAGAAAAGTAGTTAAATAACATTTAAATGAATCAAATATAATGAATGTAACATTTTAAAGTTGATCAAATTTAAGTCATATTTGTTTTTAATTTGAACGCAAGTAATGCACTTGAATATTGAAATTAGAAGTTATTTGGTTACTCTTTCAACATGTAAGGCAGAAAAGTAGTTAAATCACATTACAATGAATCTAATATAATGAATGTAACGCTTCAAAGTTCATCAAATTTAGGTCAAATTTGGTTTGAATTTCAACGCAAGTAATGCACTTGAATCTTGAAATAAGAAGTTATTTGGTTACTTTTTCAACATGTACGGCAGAAAAGTAGTTAAATCACATTACAATGAATCTAATATAATGAATGTAACGCTTCAAAGTTCATCAAATTTAGGTCAAATTTGGTTTGAATTTCAACGCAAGTAATGCACTTGAATCTTGAAATAAGAAGTTATTTGGTTACTTTTTCAACATGTAAGGAACAAAAGTAGTTAAATCACATTATAAAGAATCTAATATAATGAATTTAACGCTTCAAAGTTCATCAAATTTAGGTCAAATTTGGTTTGAATTTCAACGCAAGTAATGCACTTGAATCTTGAAATAAGAAGTTATTTGGTTACTTTTTGAACATGTAAGGCACAAAAGTAGTTAAATAACATTTAAATGAATCAAATATAATGAATGTAACGTTTTAAAGTTGATCAAATTTAAGTCATATTTGTTTTTAATTTGAACGCAAGTAATGCACTTGAATCTTGAAATTAGAAGTTATTTGGTTACTCTTTCAACATGTAAGGCAGAAAAGTAGTTAAATCACATTACAATAAATCTAATATAATGAATGTAACGCTTCAAAGTTCATCAAATTTAGGTCAAATTTGGTTTGACTTTCAACGCAAGTCATGCATTTGAATCTTGAAATAAGTAGTTATTTGGTTACTTTTCAACATGTAAGGCATAAAAGTTGTTTAATACCATTTAAATGAAAATAAAAAGAATGTAACGTTTTAAAGTTGATCAAATTTAAGTCATATTTGGTTTTAATTTCAACGCAAGTAATGCACTTGAATCTTGAAATAAGAAGTTATTTGGTTACTCTTTCAACATGTAAGGCAGAAAAGTAGTTAAATCACATTACAATGAATCTAATAATGAATGTAACGCTTCAAAGTTCATCAAATTTAGGTCAAATTTGGTTTGAATTTCAACGCAAGTAATGCACTTGAATCTTGAAATAAGAAGTTATTTGGTTACTTTTTCAACATGTAAGGAACAAAAGTAGTTAAATCACATTACAATGAATCTAATATAATGAATGTAACGCTTCAAAGTTCATCAAATTTACGTCAAATTTGGTTTGAATTTCAACGCAAGTAATGCACTTGAATCTTGAAATAAGAAGTTATTTGGTTACTTTTTGAACATGTAAGGCACAAAAGTAGTTAAATAACATTTAAATGAATCAAATATAATGAATGTAACGTTTTAAAGTTGATCAAATTTAAGTCATATTTGTTTTTAATTTGAACGCAAGTAATGCACTTGAATCTTGAAATTAGAAGTTATTTGGTTACTCTTTCAACATGTAAGGCAGAAAAGTAGTTAAATCACATTACAATGAATCTAATATAATGAATGTAACGCTTCAAAGTTCATCAAATTTAGGTCAAATTTGGTTTGAATTTCAACGCAAGTAATGCACTTGAATCTTGAAATAAGAAGTTATTTGGTTACTTTTTCAACATGTAAGGAACAAAAGTAGTTAAATCACATTACAATGAATCTAATATAATGAATGTAACGCTTCAAAGTTCATCAAATTTAGGTCAAATTTGGTTTGAATTTCAACGCAAGTAATGCACTTGAATCTTGAAATAAGAAGTTATTTGGTTACTCTTTCAACATGTAAAGCAGAAAAGTAGTTAAATCACATTACAATGAATCTAATATAATGAATTTAACGCTTCAAAGTTCATCAAATTTAGGTCAAATTTGGTTTGACTTTCAACGCAAGTCATGCATTTGAATCTTGAAATAAGTAGTTATTTGGTTACTTTTTCAACATGTAAGGCATAAAAGTTGTTTAATACCATTTAAATGAATCAAATAAAAAGAATGTAACGTTTTAAAGTTGATCAAATTTAAGTCATATTTGGTTTTAATTTCAACGCAAGTAATGCACTTGAATCTTGAAATAAGAAGTTATTTGGTTACTCTTTCAACATGTAAAGCAGAAAAGTAGTTAAATCACATTACAATGAATCTAATATAATGAATGTAACGCTTCAAAGTTCATCAAATTTAGGTCAAATTTGGTTTGACTTTCAACGCAAGTCATGCATTTGAATCTTGAAATAAGTAGTTATTTGGTTACTTTTTCAACATGTAAGGCACAAAATTAGTTAAATGACATTACAATGAATCTATAACGAATGTAACACTGCAAAGTTCATCAAACTTAGGTCAAATTTGGTTTGAATTTCAACTCAAGTAATTCACTTGAATCTTGAAATAAGAAGTTATGTGGTTACTTTTTCAACATGTAAGGCACAAAAGTAGTTAAATCACATTACAATGAATCTAATATAACGAATGTAACGTTTTAAAGTTGATCAAATTTAAGTCATATTTGGTTTTAATTTCAACGCAAGTAATGCACTTGAATCTTGAAATAAGAAGTTATTTGGTTACTCTTTCAACATGTAAAGCAGAAAAGTAGTTAAATCACATTACAATGAATCTAATATAACGAATGTAACGCTGCAAAGTTCATCAAACTTAGGTCAAATTTGGTTTGAATTTCAACGCAAGTAATTCACTTGAATCTTGAAATAAGAAGTTATGTGGTTACTTTTTCAACATGTAAGGCACAAAATTAGTTAAATCACATTACAATGAATCTAATATAACGATTGTAACGTTTTAAAGTTGATCAAATTTAAGTCATATTTGGTTTTAATTTCAACGCAAGTAATGCACTTGAATCTTGAAATAAGAAGTTATTTGGTTACTCTTTCAACATGTAAAGCAGAAAAGTAGTTAAATCACAAAGAATGAATCTAATATAACGAATGTAACGCTTGAAAGTTCATCAAACTTAGGTCTAATTTGGTTTTAATTTCAACGCAATTAATTCACTTGAATCTTGAAATAAGAAGTTATGTGGTTACTTTTTCAACATGTAAGGCACAAAAGTAGTTAAATCACATTACAATGAATCTAATATAACGAATGTAACAATTCAAAGTTCAACAAATTTAGGTCAAATTTGGTTTGAATTTCAACGCTAGTAATGCACTTGAATCTTGAAATAAGAAGTTATTTGGTTACTTTTCAACATGTAAGGCATAAAAGTTGTTTAATACCATTTAAATGAATCAAATAAAAAGAATGTAACGTATTAAAGTTGATCAAATTTAAGTCATATTTGGTTTTAATTTCAACGCAAGTAATGCACTTGAATCTTGAAATAAGAAGTTATTTGGTTACTCTTTCAACATGTAAAGCAGAAAAGTAGTTAAATCACATTACAATGAATCTAATATAACGAATGTAACACTGCAAAGTTCATCAACTTAGGTCAAATTGGTTTGAATTTCAACCAAAGTAATTCACTGAATCTTGAATAAGAAGTTATGTGGTTACTTTTCAACATGTAAGGCATAAAAGTAGTTAAATCACATTACAATGAATCTAATATAACGAATGTAACGTTTTTTAAAGTTGATCAAATTTAAGTATATTGGTTTTAATTTCAACGCAAGTAATACACTTGAATCTTGAAATAAGAAGTATTTGGTTACTCTTTCAACATGTAAAGCAGAAAAGTAGTTAAATCACATTACAATGAATCTAATATAACGAATGTAACGCTGCAAAGTTCATCAAACTTAGGTCAAATTTGGTTTGAATTTCAACGCAAGTAATTCACTTGAATCTTGAAATAAGAAGTTATGTGGTTACTTTTTCAACATGTAAGGCACAAAATTAGTTAAATCACATTATAATGAATCTAATATAACGATTGTAACATTTTAAAGTTGATCAAATTTAAGTCATATTTGGTTTTAATTTCAACGCAAGTAATGCACTTGAATCTTGAAATAAGAAGTTATTTGGTTACTCTTTCAACAAGTAAAGCAGAAAAGTAGTTAAATCACATTACAATGAATCTAATATAATGAATGTAACGCTTGAAAGTTCATCAAACTTAGGTCTAATTTGGTTTTAATTTCAACGCAATTAATTCACTTGAATCTTGAAATAAGAAGTTATGTGGTTACTTTTTCAACATGTAAGGCACAAAAGTAGTTAAATCACATTACAATGAATCGAATATAACGAATGTAACAATTCAAGTTTATCAAATTAGGTCAAATTTGTTTGAATTTCAACGCTAGTAATGCACTTGAATCTTGAAATAAGAAGTTATTTGGTTACTTTTTCAACATGTAAGGCACAAAAGTAGGTAAATCACATTACAATGAATCTAATATAACGAATGTAACGATTTAAAGTTCATCAACTTTAGGCCAAATTTGGTTTGAATTTCAACGCAAATAATTCACTTGAATCTTGAAATAAGAAGTTATTTGGTTACTTTTTCAACATGTAAGGCAGGAAAGTAGTTAAATCACATTACAATGAATTTAATATAACGAATGTAACGCTTCAAGGTTCATCAAATGTTGGTCAAATTTTGTTTGAATTTCAACGCAAGTAATTCACTTGAATCTTGAAATAAGAAGTTATGTGGTTACTTTTTCAACATGTAAGGCACAAAAGTAGTTAAATCACATTACAATGAATCTAATATAACGAATGTAACGCTTACAAGTTCATCAAATTTAGGTCAAATTTGGTTTGATTTCAAGGCAAGTAATGCACTTGAATCTTAAAATAATTAGTTATTTGGTTAGGTTTTCAACATGTAAGGCACAAAAGTAGTTACATAACATTTAAATTAATCAAATATAATGAATGTAACGTTTTAAAGTTGATCAAATTTAAGTCATATTTGGTTTTAATTTCAACACAAGTATTGCGTTTGAATCTGGAAATAAGAAGTTATTTGGTTACTTTTTCAACATGTAAGGCACAAAAGTAGTTAAATTACATTACAATGAATATAATATAACGAATGTAATGCTTCAAAGTTCATCAAATTTAGGTCAAATTTGGTTTTAATTTCAACGCATGTAATGCACTTGAATCTTGAAATAAGAAGATATTTGGTTACTTTTTCAACATGTAAGGCACAAAAGTAGTTAAATCACATTACAATGAATCGAATATAATGAATGTAACGCTTCAAAGTTGATCAAATTTAGGTCAAATTTGGTTTGACTTTCAACGCAAGTCATGCATTTGAATTTTGAAATAAGTAGTTATTTGGTTACTTTTTCAACATGTAAGGCATAAAAGTAGTTTAATACCATTTATATGAATCAAATAAAAAGAATGTAACGTTTTAAAGTTGATCAAATTTAAGTCATATTTGGTTTTAATTTCAACGCAAGTAATGCACTTGAATCTTGAAATAAGAAGTTATTTGGTTACTCTTTCAACATGTAAAGCAGAAAAGTAGTTAAATCACATTACAATGAATCTAATATAACGAATGTAACGCTTCAAAGTTCATCAAATGTTGGTCAAATTTGGTTTGAATTTCAACGCAAGTAATTCACTTGAATCTTGAAATAAGAAGTTATGTGGTTACTTTTTCAACATGTAAGACACAAAAGTAGTTAAATCACATTAGAATGAATCTAATATAACGAATGTAACGCTTACAAGTTCATCAAATTTAGGTCAAATTTGGTTTGATTTCAACGCAAGTAATGCACATGAATCTTAAAATAAATAGTTATTTGGTTACTTTTTCAACATGTAAGGCACAAAAGTAGTTACATAACATTTAAATGAATCATATATAATGAATGTAACGTTTTAAAGTTGATCAAATTTAAGTCATATTTGGTTTGAATTTCAACGCAAGTAATGCATTTGAATCTTGAAATAAGAAGTTATTTGGTTACTTTTTCAATATGTAAATCACAAAAGTAGTTAAATCACATTACAATGAATCTAATATAATGAATGTAACGCTTCAAAGTTCATCAAATTTAGGTCAAATTTGGTTTGACTTTCAATGCAAGTCATGCATTTGAATCTTGAAATAAGTAGTTATTTGGTTACTTTTTCAACATGTAAGGCATAAAAGTTGTTTAATACCATTTAAATGAATAAAATAAAAAGAATGTAACGTTTTAAAGTTGATCAAATTTAAGTCATATTTGCTTTTAATTTCAACGCAAGTAATGCACTAGAATCTTGAAATAAGAAGTTATTTGGTTACTTTTTCAACATGTACGACAGGAAAGTAGTTAAATCACATTACAATGAATCTAATATAACGAATGTAACGCTTCAAAGTTCATCAAATTTAGGTCAAATTTGGTTTGAATTTCAACGCTAGTAATGCACTTGAATCTTGAAATAAGAAGTTATTTGGTTACTTTTTCAACATGTAAGGCACAAAAGTAGTTACATAACATTTAAATAAATTAAATATAATGAATGTAACGTTTTAAAGTTGATCAAATTTAAGTCATATTTGGATTGAATTTCAACGCAAGAAATGCACTTGAATCTTGAAATAAGAAGTTATTTGGTTACTTTTTCAACATGTAAATCACAAAAGTAGTTAAATCACATTACAATGAATCTAATATAACAAATGTAACATTTCAAATTTCATCAAATTTAAGTCAAATTATGTTTGAAATTCAACGTAATTTCATTCACCTAAATCTTGAAATAACAAGTTATTTGGTTACTTTTTCGACATGTACGGCATAAAAGTAGTTAAATTACATTTAAATGAATCAAATATAAAGAATGTAACGTTTTAAAGTTGATCAAATTTAATCATATTTGGTTTTAATTTCAACGCAAGTAATGCACTTGAATCTTGAAATAAGAAGTTATTTGGTTACTTTTTCAACATGTAAGGCACAAAAGTAGTTAAATCACATTACAATGAATCTAATATAACGAATGTAACGCTTCAAAGTTCATCAAATTTAGGTCAAATTTGGTGTGATTTTAACCGCAAGTATTGCACTTAAATCTTGACATAAGAAATTATTTGGTTACTTTTTCAACAAGTAAGTCACAAAACTAGTTAAATCACATTACAATGAATCTAATATAACGAATGTAACGCTTCAAAGTTCATCAGTTTTAGGCCAAATTTGATTTGAATTTCAACGCAAGTAATGCACTTGAATCACGAAATAAGAAGTTTAGTTAAATCATATTACAATGAATCTAATATAACGAATGTAACACTTCAAATTTTATCAAATTTAAGTCAAATTATGTTTGAAATTCAACGCAGTTTCATTCACCTAAATCTTGAAATAACAAGTTATTTGGTTACTTTTTCGACCTGTAAGGCACAAAAGTAGTTAAATAACATTTAAATAAATCAAATATAAAGAATGTAAAGCTTTAAAGTTGATCAAATTTAAGTCAAATTTGGTTTTAATTTCAATGCAAGTAATGCACTTGAACCTTGAAGTATGAAGTTATTTGGTTTCTTTTTCAACATGTAAGGCACAAAGGTAGTTAAATTACATTACAATAAATCTTATATAACGAATGTAACGCTTCAAAGTTCATCAAATTTAGGTCAAATTTGGTTTGAATTTCAACGCAAGTAATGCACTTGAATCATGAAATAAGAAGTTATTTGGTTACTTTTTCGACATGTATGGCACAAAAGTAGTTAAATAACATTTAAATGAATCAAATATAATGAATGTAACATTTTAAAGTTGATCAAATTTAAGTCATATGTGGTTTTAATTTCAACACTAGTATTGCACTTGAATCTTGAAATAAGAAGTTATTTGGTTACTTTTTCAACATGTAAGGCAGGAAAGTAGTTAAATCACATTACAATGAATCTAATATAACGAATGTAACGCTTCAAAGTTTATCAAATTTAGGTCAAATTTTGTTTGATTTTCAACGCAAGTAATGCACTTGAATCATGAAATAAGAAGTTATTTGGTTACTTTTTCAACATGTAAGGAACAAAAATAGTTAAATCACATTACAATGAATCAAATATAACGAATGTAACGGGTTAAAAGTTCATCAAATTTAGGTCAAATTTGGTTTGAATTTCAACGCTAGTAATGCACTAGAATCTTGAAATAAGAAGTTATTTGGTTACTCTTTCAACATGTACGACAGGAAAGTAGTTAAATCACATTACAATGAATCTAATATAACGAATGTAATGCTTCAAAGTTCATCAAATTTAGGTCAAATTTGGTTTGAATTTCAACGCTAGTAATGCACTTGAATCTTGAAATAAGAAGTTATTTGGTTACTTTTTCAACATGTAAGGCACAAAAGTAGTTAAATCACATTACAATGAATCTAATATAACGAATGTAACGCTTCAAAGTTCATCAAACTTAGGTCAAATTTGGTTTGAATTTCAACGCAAGTAATTCACTTGAATCTTGAAATAAGAAGTTATGTGGTTACTTTTTCAACATGTAAGGCACAAAAGTAGTTAAATCACATTACCATGAATCTAATATAACGAATGTAACGTTTTAAAGTTGATAAAATTTAAGTCATATTTGGTTTTAATTTCAACGCAAGTAATGCACTTGAATCTTGAAATAAGAAGTTATTTGGTTACTCTTTCAACATGTAAAGCAGAAAAGTAGTTAAATCACATTACAATGAATCTAATATAACGAATGTAACGATTCAAAGTTCATCAAACTTAGGTCACATTTGATTTGAATTTCAACGCAAGTAATTCACTTGAATCTTGAAATAAAAAGTTATGTGGTTACTTTTTCAACATGTAAGGAACAAAAGTTGTTAAATCACATTACAATAAATCTAATATAACGAATGTAACAATTCAAAGTTCATCAAATTTAGGTCAAATTTGGTTTGAATTTCAACGCTAGTAATGCACTTGAATCTAGAAATAAGAAGTTATTTGGTTACTTTTTCAACATGTAAGGCACAAAAGTAGGTAAATCACATTACAATGAATCTAATTTAACGAATGTAACGATTTAAAGTTCATCAACTTTAGGTCAAATTTGGTTTGAATTTCAACGCAAATAATTCACTTGACTCTTGAAATAAGAAGTTATTTGGTTACTTTTTCAACATGTAAGGCAGGAAAGTAGTCAAATCACATTACAATGAATCTAATATAACGAATGTAACGCTTCAAAGTTCATCAAATGTAGGTCAAATTTTGTTTGAATTTCAACGCAAGTAATTCACTTGAATCTTGAAATAAGAAGTTATGTGGTTACTTTTTCAACATGTAAGGCACAAAAGTAGTTAAATCACATTACAATGAATCTAATATAACGAATGTAACGCTTACAAGTTCATCAAATTTAGGTTAAATTTGGTTTGATTTCAATGCAAGTAATGCACTTGAATCATAAAATAATTAGTTATTTGGTTAGGTTTTCAACATGTAAGGCACAAAAGTAGTTACATAACATTTAAATAAATCAAATATAATGAATGTAACGTTTTAAAGTTGATCAAATTTAAGTCATATTTGGTTTTAATTTCAAAACAAGTAATGCGCTTGAATCTGGAAATAAGAAGTTATTTGGTTACTTTTTCAACATGTAAGGCACAAAAGTAGTTAAATCACATTACAATGAATATAATATAACGAATGTAACGCTTCAAAGTTCATCAAATTTAGGTCAAATTTAGTTTTAATTTCAACGCAAGTAATGCATTTGAATCTTGAAATAAGAAGTTATTTGGTTACTTTTCAACATGTAAGGCAGGAAAGTAGTTAAATCACATTACAATTAATCTAATATAACGAATGTAACGCTTCAAAGTTCATCAAATTTTGGTCAAATTTGGTTTGAATTTCAACGCTAGTAATGCACTTGAATCTTGAAATAAGAAGTTATTTGGTTACTTTTTCAACATGTAAGGCACAAAAGAAGTCAAATCACATTACAATGAATCTAATATAACGAATGTAACGCTTCAAAGTTCATCAAACTTATGTCAAATTTTGTTTGAATTTCAACGCAAGTAATTCACTTGAATCTTGAAATAAGAAGTTATGTGGTTACTTTTTCAACATGTAAGGCACAAAAGTAGTTAAATCACATTACAATGAATCAAATATTATGAATGTAACGTTCTAAAGTTGATCAAATTTAAGACATATTTGGTTTTAATTTCAACGCAAGTAATGCACTTGAATCTTGAAATAAGAAGTTATTTGGTTACTCTTTCAACATGTAAAGCAGAAAAGTAGTTAAATTACATTACAATGAATCTAATATATCGAATGTAACGCTTCAAAGTTCATCAAACTTAGGTCAAATTTAATTTGAATTTCAACGCAAGTAATTCACTTGAATCTTGAAATAAGAAGTTATGAGGTTACTTTTTCAACATGTAAGGCACAAAAGTAGTTAAATCACATTACAATGAATCTAATATAACGAATGTAACAATTCAAAGTTCATCAAATTTAGGTCAAATTTGGTTTGAATTTCAACGCTAGTAATGCACTTGAATCTTGAAATAAGAAGTTATTTGGTTACTTTTTCAACATGTAAGTCACAAAAGTAGGTAAATCACATTACAATGAATCTAATATAACGAATGTAACGATTTAAAGTTCATCAACTTTAGGTCAAATTTGGTTTGAATTTCAACGCAAATAATTCACTTGAATATTGAAATAAGAAGTTATTTGGTTACTTTTTCAACATGTAAGGCAGGAAAGTAGTTAAATCACATTACAATGAATCTAATATAACGAATGTAACGCTTCAAAGTTCATCAAATGTAGGTCAAATTTTGTTTGAATTTCAACGCAAGTAATTCACTTGAATCTTGAAATAAGAAGTTATGTGGTTACTTTTTCAACATGTAAGGCACAAAAGTAGTTAAATCACATTACAATGAATCTAATATAACGAATGTAACAATTCAAAGTTCATCAAATTTAGGTCAAATTTGGTTTGAATTTCAACGCTAGTAATGCACTTGAATCTTGAAATAAGAAGTTATTTGGTTACTTTTTCAACATGTAAGGCACAAAAGTAGGTAAATCACATTACAATGAATCTAATATAACGAATGTAACGATTTAAAGTTCATCAACTTTAGGTGAAATTTGGTTTGAATTTCAACGCAAATAATTCACTTGAATCTTGAAATAAGAAGTTATTTGGTTACTTTTTCAACATGTAAGGCAGGAAAGTAGTTAAATCACATTACAATGAATCTAATATAACGAATGTAACGCTTCAAAGTTCATCAAATGTAGGTCAAATTTTGTTTGAATTTCAACGCAAGTAATTCATTTGAATCTTGAAATAAGAAGTTATGTGGTTACTTTTTCAACATGTAAGGCACAAAAGTAGTTAAATCACATTACAATGAATCTAATATAACGAATGTAACGCTTACAAGTTCATAAAATTTTGGTCAAATTTGGTTTGATTTCAACGCAAGTAATGCACTTGAATCTTAAAATAATTAGTTATTTGGTTAGGTTTTCAACATATAAGGCACAAAAGTAGTTACATAATGGTGTGTTTCCGACCGATGTGCTAAATAGGTGTTATTTTACCCTATGTCGATTATGAATAATTAAGGATTGTTATTGACTAATTGTCACATTTAGTCTCTATGGTGTCACTTAATCAGCCAAAACCTAAGGCAGAGTACCTATCGTGTAGCTAGTCTGTTGGAAAGTATCTACGATTTTATTAAATAAATATCGTACTCCCAGGGTAGTGGCAACGGCTTAGTAGTAACTAGCCTTTCTTCCTAACTCTTATCTTATAATCCAGTTATGCAATCTTCATCAATAATTTTGATGAGAGGGTGATTCATTCTCCACTAGGTTTAAGTCTAGCGAAACCTGAAAGTGTTTTAAATATTAGATCCTGATTTTATGTTATACTGTTACTATACGTTGATTGACCTATATTCGAGTGTTTTAGACATGTCTTGGCCTGGATTGCAATTATGCTCTGTGTCTAAAGGCTACCACATCTAAGTTTCTACGCTACCGCCCCATCGTTAAGGGTAACGGCCCTACTCACGGCTCGGACTAAAGTCAGCAATGACCGCCCTATGTCACTTTGGGGATCATACTGCTCGTCGCATAACCGCCGGCATAAAACTCTACTCAGCCTACCTAGACTACTTTCAACCAACGGGGTGTTCCGTAGATTATTTTATCTAGTATGGCAGACACCAATACTAATTGATGCCTATTAAACTAAACAGGTTATGAATATACCGTGGTTAGGAATTGTCTATAACCCTAATTTCAGTTTAAAAGAACGGCAATAGACATGCAGACATAATGGATATTTAAGCAGGTGGCCATTTCTAGAAAAACATAATACTTCAACATAAATAACAAATATTCATAAAAACATAATCTGGTATTCAAACAGTTATTTGGACAAACACAATAACAACATATAAGAGAGGGACAGGGGGACCGATGTCATAAAGAATTCACCCTTCACGGAGTCTCGCTGATGGAGCGTACTGCTGTCTATGCCGTATTGCTTGACCTTACTCTGCTCGCCAGAACCGTCGGAGGACGCTTCCTCAGCCTAGTAACTGGGCTTTACCTTAATACCCAGCTTAAGCCCAGCCTTGTGAACTGACTATTCGAACGCCTAGAGCCCTCTTAGGATCTCCTAACGAAATTCCGGGTATTCTATGAATACCAGAAACGAACCTATCTATAGAAACATAAGATCTGAGACTATTTATCAGAAACTAAAACAAAATACTAACAAGAAAGAAAACTGAGATCCGAGTCTCTGAGTGAGTTGTGTACTAGAGAATTGTACACTGGACACCACTTAATGACTCAGATCGAGTGGAGAGGAATGAATTCAACTGCTGGAGGCCTGGGGTATTTATAGCAGCTTCCTAGAGTGAAAATCTCTGAAAAATTCGATGTGGGACAGCTTCTGGAGGCTCGGGACGCCCGTCCCGGTGCCTTGACTTAGTCGGGACGCCCGTCCCGGGTTCGTGACGCCCGTCCTGAACCTTTGACCGAGTCAACATTTCCAGAAATTGCGTTTTTGCCCCAAAATTTGTTGTTTTCGTCTACTTTTCACCTGACACTTCCAAAATCATAAAAACTGTGAAATTGAGTAAATAACAATCAATTAAGATTGATTTCCTATCAATTTCACCCTAAATCATACATAAAAACATGCTAAAACAGGTATATGATTTTCGCGTATCAGATAACCCCACACTTA
The DNA here is from genome assembly GCA_027405835.1 of Asclepias syriaca. Classification (NCBI taxonomy): domain Eukaryota; kingdom Viridiplantae; phylum Streptophyta; class Magnoliopsida; order Gentianales; family Apocynaceae; genus Asclepias; species Asclepias syriaca. The sequence goes on from JAPHNG010000655.1 coordinate 120,713, forward strand.
GCTTTTTGCTTGTCCTCAAGCAAAGTCTACTTGGAGTTAGTGATTCTAAATCATATGTGCAGTCACTTCAATTTCTAGTCATGTTTTTATTCCAAAAATTATTCAGATAATTCTTAACACAGGTCTGACTGGTTAGGTTGCTATGACAAGGTCTCAAATGTCTCTAGTAGATTGTTAGGATTGAGCATAAAACAATTTATCAACTAGGTTGAACTCTTCTCTTAGTCATAAGGTCTTCCTGATGTGTAGTGTGTGTACTAGTCCAGACCAGATAGTCAACACAATAAACTCTTATCTTAACTATTACCAGATAACACTTCGACTTGTCACTAGACACAGTGACAACAGATAACTTTTTAAGTTCTGAGCCTTGGTGATCAGATTTTAATTATTTAGCTCTTATTGATTTCTTTCGTTTATAGATTTTCTAGGGTATTTTGAGTCTGCTTAGAACACGTCAACTTCAACTACCCATGTAGCGAGTCCCACTCCGATGACTCCCAGATCTACACGATCTTAGGGCATCAGGCTTTAAGTTCCCCGAAGGAGTGGTGCTCGAGTAGCGAAGGCCGCTGGCAAACTACCCTATTTTAATTAGCTCACTCTTTTTTTTTCTTTTTCACTTTTGGCTCAGAGTCTCATCTAGTCATTCCAATTGTCAATGCATCCTGCAACTGGTCTAATTTTATCTAGTTAAGTTTTGAAAAGGTAATTGGTTGAGGTCTCTAATCCATACTAAGTTGTGCTCAATTATCAAGAATTCCCTACTTCTAATCAATGGGTTCAGCAATAGTTATCAATTATCTCCTACTAACCATAACATTCTACCTACATATCATAGACATAAGCAATTGTTTAACCAAGCATACTGCATTTAGAAGTCTGAAGGATGGAAAAAATTTTGAAAAAATTTTGGAGGTGTGAAAATACAGGGAAAAACAAGCAAAAGCATACAAAAACTGCTACAGTGCACCGTGCACTGCTACCCCACACTTAAGTCTGACACTGTCCTCAGTGTTCATGCATAGCTAAACTACCCCACACTTATTTGAAAATAAGAAATAAAACAAAATAGAAAACTCTTACCCCACACTTATTTGACTAACTAAGGGTAAGAGAGAAAATAAAACAGCCAAAGAAATAACGAAACAGGACATCAAACAAAGAAAATAAAAGTAAAGGAACATGAGGATTAGAAAAACTCCCTTCATGTCGCGAGCAGAAGGGTCTTCTCTAATCTGTCAATTGGCTCTTCACCTTAGCCATGTGCTATTGATGAGGCATTCTTGACTCTGTAAGCACTAGATACTGTAACGGATGATGTCAGCTTCGATCCTTCATTGTCGAGCTCCAGGTAGTGGCCTATTCATTTGATGAATGGTTCGAGCCCTACGGTCTGCTTCCTCGAATCATTTGTAAGATTTCTCACAATCATAGCACCGTGTCCCGGAGTAACGTGTCTAGGAATGAGACTTCTTGGGATTTGTGTGCCTTCTTGCCAATGTTAGTAAAGGTATTGCATGCAAGTCTCGAATGGAACAAAAGATACCTGAAGTTTTGGCGAAGCTGTGGTGGTAGGGGGCTCTAGTTGTGTAGATCTGGGCCCAAGTATTTGAGACTTCCTCGGGGAAGTTTCTCACAGCTGATTGGTATGTAGGGAATGCAAGCTCCTCCATTGCTATGCTCCCGATACAACGCCAAATTCCTCTATATCCTTCGACCCTTCGTTACCTCTTGGTAGATCACTTGCTTGCACTGGTCTGGCTTTAATTGTTGCCAGTATCTCATCTATTGCTTCTGCGAGTAGGGGTTTTGCTGTGGTGGTGTCTTCTGAAAGTTTCCAGCTTCCGAATTACTCCTCAGCTAAATCCCGTATGATTCCTCTAGTTGGGATTGTATGCATTTCCCATTGGAGCAGCATTCTGCAGTAACCTACTCCTACCTCTTTTGGAATGGTCAGTCATTCCCATAGCAATCCCTGCTAAAGTGTGGTACTTAGCAGACTTCACAGATTTGATACACAGACTGGATATTTCATCCTAAAACATTGGCACTCTGAATCTGGAAAACAACTAGAATCTGCACATGAGTTTAACATCATTAGTGGGTAATGCCTGTGGTTCAGGCTATTTTCGAAAAGTGTTCCACGGCTACTATGATGTAATTATTTTCAAAGGAAAGAAAAAGAAAGGATTTAATGAATACCCCTAGATATCAAAAAGATTGTAAAACTTTGTGTACCTTGTTGGGGTAGATGATCTCTGAAGGATGTGTTACTTGTTATTTGGCAAGCATCGCATGACTGTATCAGAGATACAAAAGTCCTTGAATATGGTGGGTCAACAAGATCCTGCTTTCAACACTTTCCGGACAGTGTTGATAGTAGTCAATTGGTCTCCCGTAGATTCTTTAGGGCAATGCTCCAAACTCTTGTGGCCTTCGTCTTCTGAGACACATCTTCTGATCAACTAATCTGCAAAAATTTGAAATAGAAGAGAAACTGCCCAATAGTAATATTTCAAATCAGCAAAGAATCTCTTCTTTTGCTGATAACTCATATCACTTGGAACTTATTCAGTGACTAGATAATTTGAAATAAACCACAGATGAGAATTATTATACATAGCAAACAATGCAAATAAGTTTTCATCCAAAAATTTATCAGTATTACACTAGCCTCTAACTCGGGGTTTTCTAATCTAGACAAATGGTTTGCTTACTAGATTTTCAACCCTTTTTCTTATCCCTTCTTTCTATATCAAATTCAATAGAACTTAACTAATCAATCTTGGTTCATCATTAGTTTTATTGAACGCAGATATCTCAGAGTGATCAGTGTGACCTATTGTTTTTAGACAAGACTAGATAAGATCGGAATTTATCATGCATGAACTTTCTTATCATCAAACAATTCGTACTACATCATTACATCACATTTAATTCAAAAGTAGATTTCAATCAGGTGATGCCATAATGGTGCAGTAATTCCTTTCGGTTTAAAAGTTCTCATGCAATCATCAGCAAACAAAAGGAACATCCTTTTTTCAATAGAACATTCAAAGGTCTGGCTATTAAGAAAAACTATTTCATAACTCATCCTAATAAGGCCGACATGACTCTAAGAAAATTCTAAAATAGAGTTTTCTTCCCAATAAAATCTAAGCTAAAATTTTACAACTCAGAAAAAACATATTTTATCCTCATTTCCATTTTTATTTCGAAATTAAATAATGAGAAAAACACGAAAAGAGCAACTAAGAAAACAACTAAAAAAAACAAGAGATAGGGAAAAGGAACGACTCACCGTTGAGCAAGAAAGATACATTCTTTTTGGGATTTTAAATTTTTAACATTTTTTTTTCGTTATATGTTGAAAGCAGGTAAATTTCCTTAATATGGTGTTAGAATAATTTTCTAAAATTTGATTATCCTAAGTGTCTTAATTCCAGATAACATCTAAAATTAATTAGTTATGATAATCCTATATTTCGGAAATTGATTGTCTAACTGGTATAACATAAGTGTTGGGTCTAAAGTCTAGGTTACTACCGTTACCTATCATAAGTATCTAGAATTTTGATCGGTGTCTAGAATTTTGATCAGGAGTCCTAAATTTATTATGATATTTCCCCGGCAACGGCGCCAAAAATCTGGTGTATTTCCAACCGATGTGCTAAATAGGTGTTATTTTACCCTATATCGATAATGAATAATTAAGGACTGTGATTGACTAATTGTCACATTTAGTCTGTATGGTGTCACTTTATCAGCCAAAACCTAAGGCAGAGTACCTATCGTGTAGCTAGTCTGTTGGAAAGTATTTACGATTTTATTAAATAAATATCGTACTCCCAGGGAAGTAGCAACGGCTTAGTAGTAACTAGCCTTTCTTCCTAACTCTTATCTTATAATCCAGTTATGCAATCTTCATCAATAATTTTGATGAGAGGGTGATTCATTCTCCACTAGGTTTAAGTCTAGCGAACCTGAAAGTGTTTTAAAGATTAGATCCTGATTTTATGTTATACTGTTACTATACGTTGATTGACCTATATTCGAGTGTTTTAGACATGTCTTGGCCTGGATTGCAATTATGCTCTGTGTCTAAAGGCTACCACATCTAAGTTTCTACGCTACCGCCCCATCGTTAAGGGTAACGGCCCTACTCACGGCTCGGACTAAAGTCAGCAATGACCGCCCTATGTCACTTTGGGGATCATACAGCTCGTCGCATAACCGCCGAAATAAAACTCTACTCAGCCTACCTAGACTACTTTCAACCAACGGGGTGTTCCGTAGATTATTTTATCTAGTATGGCAGACACCAATACTAATTGATGGTTGTTAAACTAAACAGGTTATGAATAGACCGTGGTTAGGAATTGTCTATAACCCTAATTTCAGTTTAAAAGAACGGCAATAGACATGCAGACATAATGGATATTTAAGCAGGTGGCCATTTCTAGAAAAACATAATACTTCAACATAAATAACAAATATTCATAAAAACATAATCTGGTATTCAAACAGTTATTTGGACAAACACAATAACAACATATAAGAGAGGGACAGAGGGACCGATGCCATAAAGAATTCACCATTCACGAAGTCTCGCCGATGGAGCGTACTGCTGTATATGCCGTATTGCTTGACCCGACTCTGCTCGCCAGAACCGTCGGAGGATGCTTCCTCAGCCTAGTAACTGGGCTTTACCTTAATACCCAGCTTAAGCCCAGCCCTGTGGACTGACTCTTCGAACGCCTAGAGCCCTCTTAGGATCTCCTAACGAAATCCCGGGTATTCTATGAATACCAGAAACGAACCTATCTATAGAAACTTAAGATCTGAGACTATTTCTCAGAAACTAAAACAAAACACTAACAAGAAAGAAAACTGAGATCCGAGTCTCTGAGTGAGTTGTGTACTAGAGAATTGTACACTGGACACCACTTAATGACTTAGATCGAGTGGAGAGGAATGAATTCAACTGCTGGAGGCCTCGGGTATTTATAGCAGCTTCCTGGAGTGAAAATCTCTGAAAAATTCGATGTGGGACAGCTTCTGGCAGCTCGGGACACCCGTCCCGGATTGGGACGCCCGTCCCGATCTATTGACCAGGTCAGGAGGCCCGTCCCGGTGCCTTGACTTGGTCGGGACGCCCGTCCTGAACCTTTGACCGAGTCAACATTTCAAAAAATTGCGTTTTTGGCCCAAAATTTGCTATTTTCGTCTACTTTTCACCTGACACTTCCAAAATCATAAAAACTGTGAAATTGAGTAAATAACAATCAATTAAGATCGATTTCCTATCAATTTCACCCTAAATCATACATAAAAACATGCTAAAAAAGGTATATGATTTTCGCGTATCACATAACATTTAAATAAATCAAATATAATGAATATAACGTTTTAAAGTTGATCAAATTTAAGTTATATTTGGTTTTAATTTCAATGCAAGTAATGCGCTTGAATCTGGAAATAAGAAGTTATTTGGTTACTTTTTCAACATGTAAGGCACAAAAGTAGTTAAATCACATTACAATGAATATAATATAACGAATGTAACGCTTCAAAGTTCATCAAATTTATGTCAAATTTGGTTTTAATTTCAACGCAAGTAATGCACTTGAATCTTTAAATAAGAAGTTATTTGGTTACTTTTTCAACATGTAAGGCACAAAAGTAGTTAAATCACATTACAATAAATCGAATATAATGAATGTAACGATCCAAAGTTCATCAAATTTAGGTCAAATTTGGTTTGACTTTCAACGCAAGTCATGCTTTTGAATCTTGAAATAAGTAGTTATTTGGTTACTTTTTCAACATGTAAGGGATAAAAGTAGTTTAATACCATTTAATGAATCAAATAAAAAGAATGTAACGTTTTAAATTTGATCAAATTTAAGTCATATTTGGTTTTAATTTCAACGCAAGTAATGCACCTGAATCTTGAAATAAGAAGTTATTTGGTTACTCTTTCAACATGTAAAGCTGAAAAGTAGTTAAATCACATTACAATGAATCTAATATAACGAATGTAACGCTTCAAAGTTCATCAAATGTTGGTCAAATTTGGTTTGAATTTCAACGCAAGTAATTCACTTGAATCTTGAAATAAGAAGTTATGTGGTTACTTTTTCAACATGTAAGACACAAAAGTAGTTAAATCACATTACAATGAATCTAATATAACGAATGTAACGCTTACAAGTTCATCAAATTTAGGTCAAATTTGGTTTGATTTCAACGCAAGTAATGCACTTGAATCTTAAAATAATTAGTTATTTGGTTACTTTTTCAACATGTAAGGCACAAAAGTAGTTACATAACATTTAAATGAATCAAATATAATGAATGTAACGTTTTAAAGTTGATCAAATTTAAGTCATATTTGGTTTGAATTTCAACGCAAGTAATGCACTTGAATCATGAAATAAGAAGTTATATGGTTACTTTTGCGCCATGTAAATCACAAAAGTAGTTAAATCACATTACAGTGAATCTAATATAACGAATGTAACATTTCAAATTTCATCAAATTTAAGTCAAATTATGTTTGAAATTCAATGTAATTTCATTCACCTAAATCTTGAAATAACAAGTTATTTGGTTACTTTTTCGACATGTAAGGCATAAAAGTAGTTAAATTACATTTAAATGAATCAAATATAAAGAATGTAACGTTTTAAAGTTGATCAAATTTAATCATATTTGGTTTTAATTTCAACGCAAGTAATGTACTTGAATCTTGAAATAAGAAGTTATTTGGTTACTTTTTCAACATGTAAGGCACAAAACTAGTTAAATCACATTACAATGAATCTAATATAACGAATGTAACGCTTCAAAGTTCATCAAATTTAGGTCAAATTTGGTGTGAATTTAACCGCAAGTATTGCACTTGAATCTTGACATAAGAAATTATTTGGTTACTTTTTCAACATGTAAGTCACAAAACTAGTTAAATCACATTACAATGAATCTAATATAACGAATGTAACACTTCAAAGTTCATCAATTTTAGGTCAAATTTGATTTGAATTTCAATGCAAGTAATGCACTTGAATCACGAAATAAGAAGTTAAGTAGTTAAATCATATTACAATGAATCTAATATAACGAATGTAACACTTCAAATTTTATCAAATTTAAGTCAAATAATGTTTGAAATTCAACGCAATTTCATTCACCTAAATCTTGAAATAACAAGTTCTTTGGTTACTTTTTCGACCTGTATGGCACAAAAGTAGTTAAATAACATTTAAATAAATCAAATATAATGAATGTAACACTTTAAAGTTGATCAAATTTAAGTCAAATTTGGTTTTAATTTCAACGCAAGTAATGCACTTGAACCTTGAAATATGAAGTTATTTGGTTTCATTTTCAACATGTAAGGCACAAAGGTAGTTAAATTACATTACAATAAATCTAATATAACTAATGTAACGCTTCAAAGTTCATCAAATTTAGGTCAAATTTGGTTTGAATTTCAACGCAAGTAATGCACTTGAATCATGAAATAAGAAGTTATTTGGTCACTTTTTCAACATGTATGGCACAAAAGTAGTTAAATAACATTTAAATGAATCAAATATAAGTCATATTAACTGAATCAAATATAAGTCAAATATAATGAATGTAACATTTTAAAGTTGATCAAATTTAAGTCATATTTGGTTTTAATTTCAACACTAGTAATGCACTTGAATCTTGAAATAAGAAGTTATTTGGTTACTTTTTCAACATGTAAGGCACAAAAGTAGTTAAATCACATTACAATGAATGTAATATAATGAATGTAACGCTTCAAAGTTCATCAAATTTAGGTCAAATTTTGTTTGATTTTCAACGCAAGTAATGCACTTGAATCTTGAAATAAGAAGTTATTTGGTTACTTTTTCAACATGTAAGGCACCAAAGTAGTTAAATAACATTTAAATGAATCAAATATAATGAATGTAACGTTTTAAAGTTGATCAAATTTAAGTCATATTTGGTTTTAATTTCAACGCAAGTAATGCACTTGAATCATGAAATAAGAAGTTATTTGGTTACTTTTTCAACATGTAAGGAACAAAATAGTTAAATCACATTACAATGAATCAAATATAACGAATGTAACGGTTCAAAGTTCATCAAATTTAGGTAAAATTTGGTTTGAATTTCAACGCTAGTAATGCACTAGAATCTTGAAATAAGAAGTTATTTGGTTAATTTTTCAACATGTAAGGCAGTAAAGTAGTTAAATCACATTACAATGAATCTAACATAACGAATGTAACGCTTCAAAGTTCATCAAATTTTGGTCAAATTTGGTTTGAATTTCAACGCTAGTAATGCACTTGAATCTTGAAATAAGAAGTTATTTGGTTACTTTTTCAACATGTAAAGCACAAAATTAGTTAAATCACATTACAATGAATCTAATATAACGAATGTAACGCTTCTAAGTTCATCAAACTTAGGTCAAATTTGGTTTGAATTTCAACGCAAGTAATTCACTGGAATCTTGAAATAAGAAGTTATGTGGTTACATTTTCAACATGTAAGGCAGAAAAGTAGTTAAATCACATTACAATGAATCTAATATAACGAATGTAACGTTTTAAAGTTGATCAAATTTAAGTCATATTTGGTTTTAATTTCAACGCAAGGAATGCACTTGAATCTTGAAATAAGAAGTTATTTGGTTACTCTTTCAACATGTAAAGCACCAAAGTAATTAAATAACAATTAAATGAATCAAATATAATGAATGTAACGTTTTAAAGTTGATCAAATTTAAGTCATATTTGGTTTTAATTTCAACGCAAGTAATGCAGTTGAATCTTGAAAGAAGAAGTTATTTGGTTACTTTTTCAACATGTGAGGAACAAAAATAGTTAAATCACATTACAATGAATCAAATATAACGAATGTAACGGTTCAAAGTTTATCAAATTTAGGTCAAATAGGGTTTGAATTTCAACGCAAGTAATTCATTTGAATCTTGAAATAAGAAGTTATTCGGTTAATTTTTGAACATGTAAGGCACAAAAGTAGTTAAATCACATTACGATGAATCTAATATAACGAATGTAACGCTTCAAAGTTCATCAAATTTAGGTCAAATTTGGTGTGAATTTAACCGTAAGTATTGCACTCGAATCTTGACATAAGAAATTATTTGGTTACTTTTTCAACATGTAAGTCACAAAACTAGTTAAATCACATTACAATGAATCTAATATAACGAATGTAGCGCTTCAAAGTTCATCAAATTTAGGTCAAATTTTGTTTGATTTTCAACGCAAGTAAAGCACTTGAATCTTGAAATAAGAAGTTATTTGCTTACGTTTTCAACATGTAAGGCACCAAAGTAGTTAAATAACATTTAAATGAATCAAATATAATGATTGTAACGTTTTAATGTTGATTAAATTTAAGTCATATTTTGTTTTAATTTCAACGCAAGTAATGCACTTGAATCATGAAATAAGAAGTTATTTGGTTACTTTTTCAACATGTGAGGAACCAAAATTGTTAAATCACATTACAATGAATCAAATATAACGAATGTATAGGTTCAAAGCTCATCAAATTTAGGTCAAATTTGGTTTGAATTTCAATGCAAGTAATTCACTTGAATCTTGAAATAAGAAGTTAATTGGTTAATTTTTGAACATGTAAGGCACAAAAGTAGTTAAATCACATTACGATGAATCTAATATTACGAATGTAACGCTTCAAAGTTCATCAAATTTAGGTCAAATTTGGTGTGAATTTAACCGCAAGTATTGCACTTGAATCTTGACATAAGAAATTATTTGGTTTCTTTTTCAACATGTAAGTCACAAAACTAGTTAAATCACATTACAATGAATCTAATATAACGAATGTAACGTTTCAAATTTCATCAAATTTAAGTCCAATTTTGTTTGAAATTCAACGTAATTATATTCACCTAAAACTTGAAATAAGAAATTATTTGGTTACTTTTTCAACATGTAAGGCACAAAAGTAGTTAAATAACATTTAAATGAATCAAATATAATGAATGTAACGTTTTAAAGTTGATCAAATTTAAGTCTTATTTGGTTTTAATTTCAACGCAAGTAATGAATTTGAATCTTGAAATAAGAAGTTATTTAGTTACTTTTTCAACATGTAAGGCACAAAAGTAGTTAAATCACATTACAATGAATCTAACATAACGAATGTAACGCTTCAAAGTTCATCAAATTTACGTGAAATTTGGTTTGAATTTCAACGCAAGTAATTCACTTGAATCTTGAAATAAGAAGTTATTTGGTTACTTTTTCAACATGTAAGGCACAAAAGTAGTTAAATCACATTACATTGAATCTAATATAACGAATGTAACGCTTCAAAGTTGATCAAATTTAGGTCAAATTTGGATTGATTTTCAACGCAAGTAATGCACTTGAATCTTGAAATAAGAAGTTATTTGGTTACTTTTTCAACATGTAAGGCACAAAAGTAGTTAAATCACATTACAATGAATCTAATATAACGAATGTAACGATTTAAAGTTCATCGAATTTACGTGAAATTTGGTTTGAATTTCAACGCAAGTAATGCACTTGAATCTTGAAATAAGAAGTTATTTGGTTACTTTTTCAACATATAAGGCACAAAAGTTGTTAAATCACATTACCATGAATCTAATATAACGAATGTAACGTTTCAAAGTTCATCAAATTTAGGTCAAATTTGGTTTTAATTTCAACGCAAATAATTCACTTGAATTTTGAAATAAGAAGTTATTTGGTTAATTTTTCCACATGTAAGGCACAAAAGTAGTTAAATCACATGATTATGCATCTAATATAACGAATGTAACGCTTCAAAGTTCATCAAATTTATGTCAAATTTGATTTGAATTTAACCGCAAGTATTGCGCTTGAATCTTGACATAAGAAATTATTTGGTTACTTTTTCAACATGTAAGTCACAAACTAGTTAAATCATATTACAATGAAATTAATATGAAGTAATTCACTTGAATCTTGAAATAAGAATTTTCTTTGAATTTCAACGCAAGTAATTCACTTGAATCTTGAAATAAGAAGTTATTTGGTTACTTTTTCAACATATAAGACACAAAAGTACTTAAATAACATTTAAATGAATGTAACATTTTAAAGTTGATCAAATTTAAGTCATATTTGGTTTTAATTTCTACACTAGTAATGCACTTGAATCTTGAAATAAGAAGTTATTTGGTTTCTTTTTCAACATGTAAGGCACAAAAGTATTTAAATTACATTACAATAAATCTAATATAACGAATGTAACGCTTCAAAGTTCATCAAATTTAGGTCATATTTGGTTTGAATTTCAACGCAAGTAATGCACTTGAATCATGAAATAAGAAGTTATTTGGGTACTTTTTCAACATCTACGGGACAAAAGTAGTAAAATAACATTTAAATGAATCAAATATAATGAATGTAACATTTTAAAGTTGATCAAATTTAAGTCATATTTGGTTTAATTTCAACACTAGCAATGCACTTGAATCTTGAAATAAGAATTTATTTGGTTACTTTTTCAACATGTAAGGTACAAAAGTAGTTAAATCACATTACAATGAATCTAATATAACGAATGTAACGCTTCAAAGTCATCAAATTTAGGTCAAATTTGGTTTGATTTTCAACGCAAGTAATGCACTAGAATCTTGAAATAAGAAGTTATTTGGTTACTTTTTCAACATGTAAGGCAGGAAAGTAGTTAAATCACATTACAATGAATCTAATATAACGAATGTAACGCTTCAAAGTTCATCAAATTTAGGTAAAATTTGGTTTGAATTTCAACGCTAGTAATGCACTAGAATCTTGAAATAAGAAGTTATTTAGTTACTTTTTCAACATGTAAGGCAAAAAAATAGTTAAATCACATTATAATGAATCTAATATAACAAATGTAACGCTTAAAAATTCATCAAATTTAGGTCAAATTTTCTTTGAATTTCAACGCAAGTAATTCACTTGAATCTTGAAATAAGAAGTTATTTGGTTACTTTTTCAACTTGTCAGGCAAAAAAGTAGTTAAATCACATTACAATGACTCTAATATAACGAATGTAACGCTTCAAAGTTCATCAAATTTAGGTCAAATTTGGTTTGAATTTCAACGCAAGTAATGCACTTGAATCATGTAATAAGAAGTTATTTGGTTACGTTTTCAACATGTAAGGCACAAAAGTAGTTAAATAACATTTAAATGAATCAAATATAATGAATGTAACATTTTAAAGTTGATCAAATTTAAGTCATATTTGGTTTTAATTTCAACACTAGTAATGCACTTGAATCTTGAAGTAAGAAGTTATTTGGTTACTTTTTCAACATGTAAGGCACAAAAGTAGTTAAATCACATTACAATGAATCTAATATAACGAATGTAACGCTTCAAAGTTGATCAAATTTAGGTCAAATTTGGATTGATTTTCAACGCAAGTAATGCACTTGAATCTTGAAATAAGAAGTTATTTGGTTACTTTTTCAACATGTAAGGCACAAAAGTAGTTAAATCACATTTAAATGAATCAAATATAATGAATGTAACATTTTAAAGTTGATCAAATTTAAGTCATATTTGGTTTTAATTTCAACACTAGTAATGCACTTGAATCTTGAAATAAGAATTTATTTGGTTTCTTTTTCAACATGTAAGGCACAAAAGTAGTTAAATTACATTACAATAAATCTAAAATAACGAATGTAACGCTTCAAAGTTCATCAAATTTAGGTCAAATTTGGTTTGAATTTCAACGCAAGTAATGCACTTGAATCATTAAATAAGAAGTTATTTGGTTACTTTTTCAACATGTAAGGGACAAAAGTAGTAAAATAACATTTAAATGAATCAAATATAATGAATGTAACATTTTAAAGTTGATCAAATTTAAGTCATATTTGGTTTTAATTTCAACACTAGTAATGCACTTGAATCTTGAAATAAGAATTTATTTGGTTACTTTTTCAACATGTAAGGTACAAAAGTAGTTAAATCAGATTACAATGAATCAAATATAATGAATGTAACGTTTTAAAGTTGATTAAATTTAAGTCATATTTGGTTTTAATTTCAACGCAAGTAATGCACTTGAATCATGAAATACGAAGTTATTTGGTTACTTTTTCAACATGTAAGGAACAAAAATAGTTAAATCACATTCCAATGAATCAAATATAACGAATGTAACGTTCATAGTTCATCAAATTTAGGTCAAATTTGGTTTAAATTTCAACGCAAATAATTCACTTGAATCTTGAAATAAGAAGTTATTTGGTTAATTTTTCCACATGTAAGGCACAATAGTAGTTAAATCACATTACGATGAATCTAATATAACTAATGTAACGCTTCAAAGTTCATCAAATTTAGGTCAAATTTGGTGTGAATTTAACCGCAAGTATTGCACTTGAATCAAATTTTTCAACATGTAAGTCACAAAACCAGTTAAATCACATTACAATGCATCTAATATAACGAATGTAACGTTTCAAATTTCATCAAATTTAAGTCAAATTATGTTTGAAATTCAACGTAATTACATTTACCTAAAACATGAAATAACAAGTTATTTGATTACTTTTTCGACAAGTAAGGCACAAAAGTAGTTAAAAACATTTAAATAAATCAAATATAATGAATGTAACATTTTAAAGTTGATCAAATTTAAGTCATATTTCGTTTTAATTTCAAGGCAAGTAATGCACTTGAATCTAGAAATAAGAAGTTATTTGGTTACTTTTTCAACATGTAGGGCACAAAAGAAGTTAAATCACATTACAATGAATCTAATATAACGAATGTAACGCTTCAAAATTCATCAAATTTAGGTCAAATTTTCTTTGAATTTCAACGAAAGTAATTCACTTGAATATTGAAATAAGAAGTTATTTTGTTACTTTTTCAACATGTCAGACAAAAAAGTAGTTAAATCACAGTACAATGACTCTAATATAACGAATGTAACGGTTCAAAGTTCATCAAATTTAGGTCAAATTTGATTTGAATTTCGACGCAAGTAATGCACTTGAATCTTGAAATAAGAAGTTATTTGGTTACTTTTTCAACATGTAAGGCACAAAAGTAGTTAAATAACATTTAAATGAATTAAATATAATGAATGTAACGCTTTAAAGTTGATCAAATTTAAGTCATATTTGGTTTTAATTTCAACGCAAGTAATGCACTTGAATCTTGAAATAAGAAGTTATTTGGTTACTTTTTCTACATGTAAGGAAGAAAAGTAGTTAAATCACATTACAATGAATCTAACATAACGAATGTAACGCTTCAAAGTTCATCAAATTTAGGTCAAATTTAGTTTGAATTTCAACGCAAGTAATGCACTTGAATCTTGAAATAAGATGTTATTTGGTAACTTTTTCAACATATAAGGCACAAAAGTAGTTAAATCACATTACAATGAATCTAATATAACGAATGTAACGATTTAAAGTTCATCGAATTTACGTGAAATTTGATTTGAATTTCAACGCAAGTAATTCACTTGAATCTTGAAATAAGAAGTTATTTGGTTACTTTTTCAACATGTACGACACAAAAGTTGTTAAATCACATTACCATGAATCTAATATAACGAATGTAACGTTTCAAAGTTCATCAAATTTAGGTCAAATTTGGTTTGAATTTCAACGCAAATAATTCACTTGAATTTTGAAATAAGAAGTTATTTGGTTAATTTTTCCACATGTAAGGCACAAAAGTAGTTAAATCACATTACAATGAATCTAATATAACGCATGTAACGCTTCAAAGTTCATCAAATTTATGTCAAATTTGGTTTGAATTTAACCGCACGTATTGTACTTGAATCTTGACATAAGAAATTATTTGGTTACTTTTTCAACATGTAAGTCACAAACTAGTTAAATCACATTACAATGAATCTAATATAACGCATGTAACGCTTCAAAGTTCATCAAATTTATGTCAAATTTGGTTTGAATTTAACCGCAAGTATTGTACTTGAATCTTGACATAAGAAATTATCTGGTTACTTTTTCAACGTGTAAGTCACAAACTAGTTAAATTACATTACAATGAAACTAATATAACGAATGTAACGTTTCAAATTTCATCAAATTTAAGTCAAATTATGTTTGAAGTTCAACGTAATTTCATTCACCTAAATCTTAAAATAACAAGTTATTTGGTTACTTTTTCGACATGTAAGGCTTAAAAGTAGTTAAATTACATTTAAATGAATCAAATATAAAGAATGTAACGTTTTAAAGTGGATCAAATTTAATCATATTTGGTTTTAATTTCAACGCAAGTAATGCACTTGAATCTTGAAATAAGAAGTTATTTGGTTACTTTTTGAACATGTAAGGCACAAAAGTAGTTAAATCACCTTACAATGAATCTAATATAACTAATGTAACGCTTCAAAGTTCATCAAATTTAGGTCAAATTTAGTTTGAACTTGAATCTTGAAATAAGAAGTTATTTGGTTACTTTTTCAACATGTAAATCACAAAAGTAGTTAAATCACATTACAGTGAATCTAATATAACGAATGTAACATTTCAAATTTCATCAAATTTAAGTCAAATTATGTTTGAAATTCAACGCAATTTCATTCACTTGAATCTTGAAATAAGAAGTTATTTGGTTACTTTTTCAACATGTAAGGCACAAAAGTAGTTAAATAACATTTAAATGAATTAAATATAATGAATGTAACGCTTTAAAGTTGATCAAATTTATGTCATATTTGGTTTTAATTTCAACGCAAGTATTGCACTTGAATCTTGAAATAAGAAGTTATTTGGTTACTTTTTCAACATGTAAGGAAGAAAAGTAGTTAAATCACATTACAATGAATCTAACATAACGAATGTAACGCTTCAAAGTTCATCAAATTTAGGTCAAATTTAGTTTGAATTTCAACGCAAGTAATGCACTTGAATCTTGAAATAAGAAGTTATTTGGTTACTTTTTCAACATATAAGGCACAAAAGTAGTTAAATCACATTACAATGAATCTAATATAACGAATGTAACGATTTAAGGTTCATCGAATTTACGTGAAATTTGATTTGAATTTCAACGCAAGTAATTCACTTGAATCTTGAAATAAGAAGTTATTTGGTTACTTTTTCAACATGTAAGACACAAAAGTTGTTAAATCACATTACCATGAATCTAATATAACGAATGTAACGTTTCAAAGTTCATCAAATTTAGGTCAAATTTGGTTTGAATTTCAACGCAAATAATTCACTTGAATTTTGAAATAAGAAGTTATTTGGTTAATTTTTCCACATGTAAGGCACAAAAGTAGTTAAATCACATTACAATGAATCTAATATAACGCATGTAACGCTTCAAAGTTCATCAAATTTATGTCAAATTTGGTTTGAATTTAACCGCAAGTATTGTACTTGAATCTTGACATAAGAAATTATTTGGTTACTTTTTCAACATGTAAGTCACAAACTAGTTAAATCACATTACAATGAAACTAATATAACGAATGTAACGTTTCAAATTTCATCAAATTTAAGTCAAATTATGTTTGAAGTTCAACGTAATTTCATTCACCTAAATCTTGAAATAACAAGTTATTTGGTTACTTTTTCGACATGTAAGGCTTAAAAGTAGTTAAATTACATTTAAATGAATCAAATATAAAGAATGTAACGTTTTAAAGTGGATCAAATTTAATCATATTTGGTTTTAATTTCAACGCAAGTAATGCACTTGAATCTTGAAATAAGAAGTTATTTGGTTACTTTTTGAACATGTAAGGCACAAAAGTAGTTAAATCACCTTACAATGAATCTAATATAACTAATGTAACGCTTCAAAGTTCATCAAATTTAGGTCAAATTTAGTTTGAACTTGAATCTTGAAATAAGAAGTTATTTGGTTACTTTTTGAACATGTAAATCACAAAAGTAGTTAATCACATTACAGTGAATCTAATATAACGAATGTAACATTTCAAATTTCATCAAATTTAAGTCAAATTAGGTTTGAAATTCAACGCAATTTCCTTCACCTAAATCTTGAAATAACAAGTTATTTGATTACTTTTTCGACATGTAAGGCACAAAAGTAGTTAAAAAACATTTAAATAAATCAAATAT
The DNA here is from genome assembly GCA_027405835.1 of Asclepias syriaca. NCBI lineage: Eukaryota > Viridiplantae > Streptophyta > Magnoliopsida > Gentianales > Apocynaceae > Asclepias > Asclepias syriaca. The sequence continues at coordinate 137,863 of JAPHNG010000655.1, forward strand.
AATGAATGTAACGTTTAAAGTTGATCAAATTTAAGTCATATTTTGTTTTAATTTCAAGGCAAGTAATTCACTTGAATCATGAAACAAAAAGTTATTTGGTTACTTTTTCAACATGTCAGGCAAAAAAGTAGTTAAATCACATTACAATGACTCTAATATAACGAATGTAACGCTTCAAAGTTCATCAAATTTAGGTCAAATTTGGTTTGAATTTCAACGCAAGTAATGCACTTAAATCTTGAAATAAGAAGTTATTTGGTTACTTTTTCAACATGTAAGGCACAAAAGTAGTTAAATAACATTTAAATGAATTAAATATAATGAATGTAACGTTTTAAAGTTGATCAAATTTAAGTCATATTTGGTTTTAATTTCAACGCAAGTAATGCACTTGAATCTTGAAATAAGAAGTTATTTGGTTACTTTTTCAACATGTAAGGCACAAAAGTAGTTAAATCACATTACAATGAATCTAACATAACGAATGTAACGCTTCAAAGTTCATCAAATTTAGGTCAAATTTTGTTTGAATTTCAACGCAAATAATGCACTTGAATCTAGAAATAAGAAGTTATTTGGTTACTTTTTCAACATGTAAGGCACAAAAGTAGTTAAATCACATTACAATGAATCAAATATAACGAATGTAACGATTTAAAGTTCATCGAATTTACGTGAAATTTGGTTTCAATTTCAACGCAAGTAATTCACTTGAATCTTGAAATAAGAAGTTATTTGGTTACTTTTTCAACATGTAGGCACAAAAGTAGTTAAATCACATTACAATGAATCTAACATAACGAATGTAACGCTTCAAAGTTCATCAAATTTAGGTCAAATTTAGTTTGAATTTCAATGCATGTAATGCACTTGAATCTTGAAATAAGAATTTATTTGGTTACTTTTTCAACATATAAGGCACAAAAGTAGTTAAATCACATTACAATGAATCTAATATAACGAATGTAACGATTTAAAGTTCATCGAATTTACGTCAAATTTGGTTTGAATTTCAACGCAAGTAATTCACTTGAATCTTGAAATAAGAAGTTATTTGGTTACTTTTTCAACATGTAGAACACAAAAGTTGTTAAATCACATTTCCATGAATCTAATATAACGAATGTAACGTTTCAAAGTTCATCAAATTTAGGTCAAATTTAGGTCAAATTTGGTTTAATTTCAACGCAAATAATTCACTTTAATTTTGAAATAAGAAGTTATTTGGTTAATTTTTCCACATGTAAGGCACAAAAGTAGTTAAATAACATTATTATGAATCTAATATAACGAATGTAACGCTTCAAAGTTCATCAAATTTATGTCAAATTTGATTTGAATTTAACCGCAAGTATTACACTTGAATCTTGACATAAGAAATTATTTGGTTACTTTTTCAACATGTAAGTCACAAAACTAGTTAAATCACATTACAATGAATCTAATATAACGAATGTAACGTTTCAAATTTCATCAAATTTAAGTTAAATTATGTTTGAAATTAAACGTAATTACATTCACCTAAAACTTGAAATAACAAGTTATTTGATTACTTTTTCGACAAGTAAGGCACAACAGTAGTTAAAAAACATTTAAATAAATCAAATATAATGAATGTAACATTTTAAAGTTGATCAAATTTAAGTCATATTTCGTTTTAATTTCAAGGTAAGTAATGCACTTGAATCTAGAAATAAGAAGTTATTTGGTTACTTTTTCAACATGTAAGGCACAAAAGTAGTTAAATCACATTACGATGAATCTAATAAGACGAATGTAACGCTTCAAAATTCATCAAATTTAGGTCAAATTTTCTTTGAATTTCAATGAAAGTAATTCACTTGAATCTTGAAATAAGAAGTTATTTGGTTACTTTTTCAACATGTCAGGCACAAAGTAGTTAAATAACATTTAAATGAATTAAATATAATGAATGTAACGCTTTAAAGTTGATCAAATTTAAGTCATATTTGGTTTTAATTTCAACGCAAGTAATGCACTTGAATCATGAAATAAGAAGTTATTTGGTTACTTTTTCAACATGTAAGGCACAAAAGTAGTTAAATCACATTACAATGAATCTAATATAACGAATGTAACGCTTCAAAGTTCATCAAATTTAGGTCAAATTTAGTTTGAATTTCAACGCAAGTAATGCACTTGAATCTTGAAATAAGAAGTTATTTGGTTACTTTTTCAACATGTAAGACACAAAAGTTGTTAAATCACATTACCATGAATCTAATATAACGAATGTAACGTTTCAAAGTTCATCAAATTTAGGTCAAATTTGGTTTGAATTTCAACGCAAATAATTCACTTGAATTTTGAAATAAGAAGTTATTTGGTTAATTTTTCCACATGTAAGGCACAAAAGTAGTTAAATCACATTACAATGAATCTAATATAACGCATGTAACGCTTCAAAGTTCATCAAATTTATGTCAAATTTGGTTTGAATTTAACCGCAAGTATTGTACTTGAATCTTGACATAAGAAATTATTTGGTTACTTTTTCAACATGTAAGTCACAAACTAGTTAAATCACATTACAATGAAACTAATATAACGAATGTAACGTTTCAAATTTCATCAAATTTAAGTCAAATTATGTTTGAAGTTCAACGTAATTTCATTCACCTAAATCTTGAAATAACAAGTTATTTGGTTACTTTTTCGACATGTAAGGCTTAAAAGTAGTTAAATTACATTTAAATGAATCAAATATAAAGAATGTAACGTTTTAAAGTGGATCAAATTTAATCATATTTGGTTTTAATTTCAACGCAAGTAATGCACTTGAATCTTGAAATAAGAAGTTATTTGGTTACTTTTTGAACATGTAAGGCACAAAAGTAGTTAAATCACCTTACAATGAATCTAATATAACTAATGTAACGCTTCAAAGTTCATCAAATTTAGGTCAAATTTAGTTTGAACTTGAATCTTGAAATAAGAAGTTATTTGGTTACTTTTTGAACATAAATCACAAAGTAGTTAATCACATTACAGTGAATCTAATATAACGAATGTAACATTTCAAATTTCATCAAATTTAAGTCAAATTCGGTTTGAAATTCAACGCAATTTCCTTCACCTAAATCTTGAAATAACAAGTTATTTGATTACTTTTTCGACATGTAAGGCACAAAAGTAGTTAAAAAACATTTAAATAAATCAAATATAATGAATGTAACGTTTAAAGTTGATCAAATTTAAGTCATATTTCGTTTTAATTTCAAGGCAAGTAATTCACTTGAATCATGAAACAAAAAGTTATTTGGTTACTTTTTCAACATGTCAGGCAAAAAAGTAGTTAAATCACATTACAATGACTCTAATATAACAAATGTAACGCTTCAAAGTTCATCAAATTTAGGTCAGATTTGGTTTGAATTTCAACGCAAGTAATGCACTTAAATCTTGAAATAAGAAGTTATTTGGTTACTTTTTCAACATGTAAGGCACAAAAGTAGTTAAATAACATTTAAATGAATTAAATATAATGAATGTAACGTTTTAAAGTTGATCAAATTTAAGTCATATTTGGTTTTAATTTCAACGCAAGTAATGCACTTGAATCTTGAAATAAGAAGTTATTTGGTTACTTTTTCAACATGTAAGGCACAAAAGTAGTTAAATCACATTACAATGAATCTAATATAACGAATGTAACGATTTAAAGTTCATCGAATTTACGTCAAATTTGGTTTGAATTTCAACGCAAGTAATTCACTTGAATCTTGAAATAAGAAGTTATTTGGTTACTTTTTCAACATGTAGAACACAAAAGTTGTTAAATCACATTTCCATGAATCTAATATAACGAATGTAACGTTTCAAAGTTCATCAAATTTAGGTCAAATTTGGTTTAATTTCAACGCAAATAATTCACTTTAATTTTGAAATAAGAAGTTATTTGGTTAATTTTTCCACATGTAAGGCACAAAAGTAGTTAAATCACATTATTATGAATCTAATATAACGAATGTAACGCTTCAAAGTTCATCAAATTTATGTCAAATTTGATTTGAATTTAACCGCAAGTATTACACTTGAATCTTGACATAAGAAATTATTTGGTAACTTTTTCAACATGTAAGTCACAAAACTAGTTAAATCACATTACAATGAATCTAATATAACGAATGTAACGTTTCAAATTTCATCAAATTTAAGTTAAATTATGTTTGAAATTCAACGTAATTACATTCACCTAAAACTTGAAATAACAAGTTATTTGATTACTTTTTCGACAAGTAAGGCACAACAGTAGTTAAAAAACATTTAAATAAATTAAATATAATGAATGTAACATTTTAAAGTTGATCAAATTTATGTCATATTTCGTTTTAATTTCAAGGTAAGTAATGCACTTGAATCTAGAAATAAGAAGTTATTTGGTTACTTTTTCAACATGTAAGGCACAAAAGTAGTTAAATCACATTACGATGAATCTAATATAACGAATGTAACGCTTCAAAATTCATCAAATTTAGGTCAAATTTTCTTTGAATTTCAATGAAAGTAATTCACTTGAATCTTGAAATAAGAAGTTATTTGGTTACTTTTTGAACATGTAAGGCACAAAAGTAGTTAAATCACCTTACAATGAATCTAATATAACTAATGTAACGCTTCAAAGTTCATCAAATTTAGGTCAAATTTAGTTTGAACTTGAATCTTGAAATAAGAAGTTATTTGGTTACTTTTTGAACATGTAAATCACAAAAGTAGTTAATCATATTACAGTGAATCTAATATAACGAATGTAACATTTCAAATTTCATCAAATTTAAGTCAAATTAGGTTTGAAATTCAACGCAATTTCCTTCACCTAAATCTTGAAATAACAAGTTATTTGATTACTTTTTCGACATGTAAGGCACAAAAGTAGTTAAAAAACATTTAAATAAATCAAATATAATGAATGTAACGTTTAAAGTTGATCAAATTTAAGTCATATTTCGTTTTAATTTCAAGGCAAGTAATTCACTTGAATCATGATACAAAAAGTTATTTGGTTACTTTTTCAACATGTCAGGCAAAAAAGTAGTTAAATCACATTACAATGACTCTAATATAACAAATGTAACGCTTCAAAGTTCATCAAATTTAGGTCAATTTGGTTTGAATTTCAACGCAAGTAATGCACTTAAATCTTGAAATAAGAAGTTATTTGGTTACTTTTTCAACATGTAAGGCACAAAAGTAGTTAAATAACATTTAAATGAATTAAATATAATGAATGTAACGTTTTAAAGTTGATCAAATTTAAGTCATATTTGGTTTTAATTTCAACGCAAGTAATGCACTTGAATCTTGAAATAAGAAGTTATTTGGTTACTTTTTCAACATGTAAGGCACAAAAGTAGTTAAATCACATTACAATGAATCTAACATAACGAATGTAACGCTTCAAAGTTCATCAAATTTAGGTCAAATTTTGTTTGAATTTCAACGCAAATAATGCACTTGAATCTTGAAATAAGAAGTTATTTGGTTACTTTTTCAACATATAAGGCACAAAAGTAGTTAAATCACATTACAATGAATCTAATATAACGAATGTAACGATTTAAAGTTCATCGAATTTACGTGAAATTTGATTTGAATTTCAACGCAAGTAATTCACTTGAATCTTGAAATAAGAAGTTATTTGGTTACTTTTTCAACATGTAAGGCACAAAAGTAGTTAAATCACATTACAATGAATCTAACATAACGAATGTAACGCTTCAAAGTTCATCAAATTTAGGTCAAATTTAGTTTGAATTTCAATGCAAGTAATGCACTTGAATCTTGAAATAAGAAGTTATTTGGTTACTTTTTCAACATATAAGGCACAAAAGTAGTTAAATCACATTACAATGAATCTAATATAACGAATGTAACGATTTAAAGTTCATCGAAATTTAGTGAAATTTGATTTGAATTTCAACGCAAGTAATTCACTTGAATCTTGAAATAAGAAGTTATTTGGTTACTTTTTCAACATGTAAGACACAAAAGTTGTTAAATCACATTACCATGAATCTAATATAACGAATGTAACGTTTCAAAGTTCATCAAATTTAGGTCAAATTTGGTTTGAATTTCAACGCAAATAATTCACTTTAATTTTGAAATAAGAAGTTATTTGGTTAATTTTCCACATGTAAGGCACAAAAGTAGTTAAATCACATTATTATGAATCTAATATAACGAATGTAACGCTTCAAAGTTCATCAAATTTATGTCAAATTTGATTTGAATTTAACCGCAAGTATTACACTTGAATCTTGACATAAGAAATTATTTGGTTACTTTTTCAACATGTAAGTCACAAAACTAGTTAAATCACATTACAATGAATCTAATATAACGAATGTAACGTTTCAAATTTCATCAAATTTAAGTTAAATTATGTTTGAAATTCAACGTAATTACATTCACCTAAAACTTGAAATAACAAGTTATTTGATTACTTTTTCGACAAGTAAGGCACAACAGTAGTTAAAAAACATTTAAATAAATTAAATATAATGAATGTAACATTTTAAAGTTGATCAAATTTAAGTCATATTTCGTTTTAATTTCAAGGTAAGTAATGCACTTGAATCTAGAAATAAGAAGTTATTTGGTTACTTTTTCAACATGTAAGGCACAAAAGTAGTTAAATCACATTACGATGAATCTAATATAACGAATGTAACGCTTCAAAATTCATCAAATTTAGGTCAAATTTTCTTTGAATTTCAATGAAAGTAATGCACTTGAATCTTGAAATAAGAAGTTATTTGGTTACTTTTTGAACATGTAAGGCACAAAAGTAGTTAAATCACCTTACAATGAATCTAATATAACTAATGTAACGCTTCAAAGTTCATCAAATTTAGGTCAAATTTAGTTTGAACTTGAATCTTGAATAAGAAGTTTATTTGGTTACTTTTTGAACATGTAAATCACAAAAGTAGTTAATCATATTACAGTGAATCTAATATAACGAATGTAACATTTCAAATTTCATCAAATTTAAGTCAAATTAGGTTTGAAATTCAACGCAATTTCCTTCACCTAAATCTTGAAATAACAAGTTATTTGATTACTTTTTCGACATGTAAGGCACAAAAGTAGTTAAAAAACATTTAAATAATCAAATATATGAATGTAACGTTTAAAACTTGATCAAATTTAAGTCATATTTCGTTTTAATTTCAAGGCCGCGGTTGGACCTACATAGAGTGGTGATTACTTTATGACAGTGGGTCCCCTAGACGAGGTTCTGTATGTTTAATTGTTTTATCTAAATATTAATTTGAATATCAGATTACAATTCTTATGAATATCTGTTTTATATACTGAAGTTATTATGATTTTCCGGAAATGGCCACCTGCTTAAATATTCATTATGTCTGCATGTCTAATGCCGTTCTTTTAAACTGAAATTAGGGTTATAGACAATTCCTAACCACGGTCTATTCATAACCTGTTTAGTTTAACAGGCATCAATTAGTATTGGTGTCTGCCATACTAGATAAAATAATCTGCGGAACACCCTGTTGGTTGAAAGTAGTCTAGGTAGGCTGAGTAGAGTGTTATGCCGGCGGTTATGAGACGAGCAGCATGATACCGAAGTGACATAGGGTACCGTTCATTGCTGACTTTAGTCCGAGCTGTGAGTAGGGCCGTTACCCTTAACGATGGGGCGGTAGCATAGAAACTCAGATGTGGTAACCTTTAGACACAGAACATAGTTGCAATCCAGGCCAAGACATGTCTAAAATACTCGAATATAGGTCAATCAACGTATAGTAATAGTATAACATAGAATCAGGACTCATCTATAAAACACTTTTGGGATTAATTAGATTTAAACCTAGTGGAGAATGGATCACCCTCTCATCAAAGTTATTGATGAAGATTGCATAACTGGATTATAAGATAAGAGTTAGGAATAAAGGCTAGTTACTACTAAGCCGTTACCACTTCCCTGGGAGTACGATAATTATTTAGTAAAATAGTAAATACTTTCCAAGAACTAGCTACACGATAGGTACTCTGGCTTAGGTTCTGATTGATTAAGTGACAACAATTGAATGCTAAAGTGATAGTTAGTAAGACTCATTCCTTAATTACTCATAATCGACATAGGTAAATAAAGCCTATCTTTTAGCATACCAATCGGAACGCATCAATTGTCTATAACTATTCATCTAGTTTAAAAGAATTTACAGCAGACATGCAGTCATAATGATAGTTAAGTTGGTGACCATTTCTGAAAAAATATAAATGACTTCAACATGCAAAACACATATTCATACAATCATAGTTTAATATTCATAATAATTATTTGGACTAACACAGTACAAACATATAAAGAGATGGACAAGGGGACCGATGCCATAAAGTATCCACCCTTTACGTAGTCCGTTGATGGAGTAACTGCTTGTATATGTTGGACTGCTCAACCCGACTCTGCTCGCCAGAACCTTCGGAGGATGCTTCCTCAGCCTAGTAGCTATGTTTACCTTAATACCCAACTTAAGCACAGCCTTGTTGACTGACTCTTCGAACGCCTAGTGCCCTCTTAGGATCTCCTAACGAAATCCCGGGTATTCTATGAATACCAAAAACGAACCTATCTAGTCCTATTCTAAGATCTGTGACAGACTCTCAAAAACGAAGAACACGAGACACTCTCTAAAACTATAAATATACATATACTAAAACCTGAAATCACTAAGTGACTTGTATACTATAGAAAATTGTATACTTGAAGACACTAAATGACTCAGATCGAGTGGAGAGGAATGATTTCAACTATTGGAGGCCTGGGGTATTTATAGCAGCTTTCTGGAGTGAATTTCTCCAAGTATTTCAATGTGGTACAACTTCTAGTGCTCGGGACACCCGTCCTGAGCTTGGGACGACCGTCCTGGTGCTTTGACTGGCTCGGGACGCCCGTCCTGAATTCGGGATGCCCGTCTTGAACTCAGCATTTCCAAAAATTGCATTGTGCCCCAAAATTTGTTGTTTTTGTGCAATTTACTCCTGAAACTTCCAAAATCAAAATTTAAGCAATTTTATGTCAATTTGATTCATTTAAGATCAAATACATTCAAATATTACCCTAATTTATGTCTAAAAACATGCTAAAAAAATGTTATGATTTGTGCATATCATATAACCCCACACTTAGATTTTTGCTTGTCCTCAAGCAAAGTCTACATGAAATTATTGATTTTAAATCATAGGTGCAGTCACTTAAAATTCCTAGCAATGTTTTTATTCCAAAATTGATCACTGAGTCAGATAATTCACAACACAGTTCTGACTGGTTAAGATGTCATGACAAGTTCTCAAATGTCTCTAGTAGATTATCACGGTCAGGCAGGGTTAACATCTTGATAACTAGACTGAACTCTTCTCTTAGTCACGAGGTTTTCCTGATGTGTAGTGTGTGTATTAGTCCAGACTAGATTGTCAACACAATATAGTCTTCTCTTGACTCTTACCAGATAATACCTCGACCGGTCGCTAGACACACCAGCAACAAACAACTTTCTGAGTTCTGAGCTTTGGTGACAAGGTTTTTTTTCAATTAAGAATTTCAATATAAGAATACACTGAGCTATGTATTTTTAGATTGATTTTTCAGGGTATTTCGTGTTTGCTTTCACACGTCAACTTTAACTACCCATGTAGCGAGTCCCACTCTGATGACTCCCAGATCTACACGACCTTAGGGAATCAGGCTTTAAGTTCCCTTATGGAGTGGTGCTCGAGTAGCAAAGGCCGCTTGCAAACTACCCTATTTATTTAACTTTTTCACTTCCAGCTCAGAGCATCATCTAGTCATTTAGATTGCTAATACATCCTCAACTGGTCTAATATTATTTAGCTAAGCCTTGAAAAGGTATTTGGTTGAGGTCTCTAGTCCCAACTAAGTTGTGCTCAAGTATCAGGAATTCCTTATTTCTAATCGATGAATTCAAGAAAGTTATCACGCTGTCTCCTACTGATCATAATACTCTACATACATATCATAGACATAAGAATTTCTTTCCCAATCATAACTGTATTTTGAAGTCTGAAAGAGTGAAAAATTTAGAAATTTTTTTGGAAGGGTGTAATTCTAGTGAAAATATGGGAAAACATGCAAAAAACAAATTTACAGATATAGTGCACTGCTACCCCACACTTAAGTTTGACACTGTCCTCAGTGTTCATGCATATCTAAATTACCCCACACTTATTTGAAAAATAGAATAAAAACAAAACATAAAATTCTTACCCCACACTTATTTGGCTAACTAAGGGGAAGAGAAAGAAAATAGAATAACAAAATAGGAAGGTAATAGAAATAACAAAACAAAACATAAAATGAAGACAAAAATTAAAAGAAAACAAGAAGTAGAGGAAGATGAGGACTAGAAAAACTCCCTTCATGTATCAAGTAGAAGGGTCTGCTCTGATCTGTCAATTGGATGTTCACCTCAGCCATGTGCTATTGCTGAAATGCTCTCGACTCTGTAAGTTCTAGATGCTGGAGTGGCTAACTCTACAGTGTACTTCATATGGAGAGTGTATCTACCCTCTAGGTTGCGAACTACCATCCCCATGTTTTGAAGAACGGTCAGGTCTGGTAGATGGGGCTATCCTCGTCAGCCATGATTCCTTAATGTCGAACTCTAGGTAGTGGCCTATTCGTTTGATGAATGGCTCGAGCCCCAAGGACTACTTCCTCGAATCATTTGCAAAGTTTCTTGCAATCATAGCAACGTGTCCAAGAGGAACGTGTCTAGGATTGTGACTTCTTTAGATTGGTGTGCCTACTTGCCAATGTCTGTGAAGGTATTGCATGCATGTTTCGAATAGCAGAAAAGATATCTGAAGCTTTGGCGAAGCTGTGGTGGTAGGAGGCTCCAGTAGTGTAGGTTTGGGCCTAAGTATTTGAGACTTCCTCGGGGAAGTTTCTTACATCTGATTGGTATGCAGGGGATGCAAGCTCCTCCATTGCTATGCTCCTGATACAACGCCAAATTCCTCCATATCCATCAACCGTTCGATACTACTTGGTTAGTAGGTCACTTGCTTGCACTGGAATGTCTTTAATTATTACCTGTTTACTTTTGGAGAAGTGCACTTCAATAATAGTAAACGAGTTTGACCAATAATAGTATCTCATCTATTGATTCTGCGGGTAGGGACTTTGTTGTGGTGGTATCTTCCGGAAGTTTCCAACTTTAGAATTATTCCTCAGCTAAATCCCATATGATTCCTCCAGTTGGGATTGTATGCGTTTCCCATTAGAGCAGCACTGACTGCAGCAACCTGCTCCTGCTTCTTTTGGAATGGTCAGTATTCCATTCCCATAGCAATCCCTGCTAAATGCGGTGCTTGGCAGATTTCACAGATTTGATACACAGGCTGAACGTTTCTTCTTTGCTGAAAGGCATTAATTTTGACTGTTATCATTAGTTGTTAGTGCTTCCAACTGCCCATCAGAGGAAGCGTTAGCTGCGTTAACTAGCGGACAACGATTTATCACTCATCAAGACTTTGGCACATCTGAATCTGAAAAACAGTTTTTCAAGGAATCTGCACATGTCTTTAACATCATTAGTAGGTAATGCCTGTGCTTCAGGCTATTTTTGAAAAGTGTTCCACGACTACTATGATGTAATTGTTTTCACAAGAAGAAAGAGAAAAGGATTCAATCAATACCCCAAAGGTTGCAACATTTTGTATACGTCGCTGGGGTAGACGATCTCTGGAAGACGTGTTACCTTTAATTGGCGAGCATTACCGAACTGTATTGATACGCGAAAATCGTATCACCTTTTTAGCATGTTTTTATGTATGAATTTAGGTGAAATCGAGGGTAATTTGATCTTGATTGTTCATTATTCACTTAATTTCATAGTTTTTATGATTTTGGAAGTGTCAGGTGAAAAGTAGACGAAAACAACAAATTTTGGGGCAAAAATGCAATTTTTGGAAATGTTGACTCGGTCAAAGGTTCAGGACGGGCGTCCCGAACCCGGGACGGGCGTCCCGACCTGGTCAACTGATCAGGACGGGCGTCCCGACCTGGTCAACTGATCAGGACGGGCGTCCCGAGCCGCCAGAAGCTGTCCCACATCGAATTTTTCAGAAATTTTCACTCCAGGAAGTTGCTATAAATACCACAGGCCTCCAGCAGTTGAATTCATTCCTCTCCACTCGATCTGAGTCATTTAGTGGTGTCTAGTGTACAATTCTCTAGTACACAACTCACTTAGAGACTCAGATCTCAGTTTTCTTTCTTATTAGTGTTTTGTTTTAGTTTCTGAGAAATAGTCTCAGATCTTAGGTTTCTATAGATAGGTTCGTTTCTGTTATTCATAGAATACCCGGGATTTCGTTAGGAGATCCTAAGAGGGCTCTAGGCGTTCGAAGAGTCAGTCCACAGGGCTGGGCTTAAGCTGGGTATTAAGGTAAAGCCCAGTTACTAGGCTGAGGAAGCGTCCTCCGAAGGTTCTGGTGAGCAGAGTCAGGACAAGCAATACGACATATACAGCAGTACGCTCCGTCGGCGAGACTACGTAAAGGGTGATTTCTTTATGGCATCAGTCCCCATGTCCCTCTCTTATATGTTGTTATTGTTTTGTTCTAAATACATATTATGTATACAAGATTATGATGTTTATCAATAGTTATTATGTTTTTCCGGAAATAGCCACCTGCTAAATATTCACTACGTCTGCATGTTTAATGTGCTCTTTTAAACTAAAGTTAGGGTTATAGACAATTCCTAACCACGGTCTAATCATAACCTGTTTAGTTTAACAGGCATCAATTAGTATTGGTGTCTGCCATGCTAGATAAAATAACATGTTGAACACCCTGCCTGTTAAAGTAGTCTAGGTAGGGGCCGAGCTGAGTCCGATTATGCCGGCGGCTAGGGCAAGCGGTATGATCCCCGAAGTGACATAGGGCTTTCATGGATGCCTTCGTCCCGAACCGTGAGTAGGGCCGTCATTAAGGTAGGGCGGTTTATTAGAGACCTCGAATGTGGTACGCCTTTAGACATAGAACATAGTTGCAATCCAGGCTAAGATGCATCTAAAATATTCGAATTTAGGTCATTCAACATAGAGGTACAGTATAACATAGAATCAGAACTCATCTATAAAACACTTCTAGGATTAATTAGACTTAAAACTAGTGGAGAATGAATCACCCTCTCATCAAAGTATTTGATGAAGATTGTATAACTGGATCATAAGATAGGAGTTAGGATAAAAGGCTAGTTACTACTAAGCCGTTGCCACTTCCCTGGGAGTACGATATTTATTTAATAAAATCGTAGATACTTTCCAACAGACTAGCTACACGATAGGTACTCTGCCTTAGGTTCTGGCTGATTAAGTGACACCATAGAGACTAAATGTGACAATTAGTCAATCACAGTCCTTAATTATTCATAATCAACATAGGGTAAAATAACACCTATTTAGCACATCGGTCAGAAACCCATCAGATTTTTGGCGCCGTTGCCGGGGAAATATCATAATGAATTTAGGATTATTGGCCACAATTCTAGAGACTTATGATAGGTAACGGTAGTAACCTAGACTTTTGAATTACACTTATCTTATGTTAGTTAGACAATCACTTTCCTAAATATAGGATTATCATAACTAATTAATTTTAGATAATATCTGGAATTAAGACACTTAGGATAATCAAATTTTAGAAAATTATTCTAAAACCATATTAAGGAAATTTACCTGCTTTCTAAATAAAAATCAAAATCCATAAAAATATCTCTCTCTTGCTTTATTATTTCACTGTCCTACTTTTTGCTATTTGTTATTTCCAACCAGACTTTGCACTCAGAGATGAAGGGAACAAGAGCCCAGGATATTCTGGACGAAGTAGAACATAACATTTCCCCAGAAATCCAAACAATTCCTGCTTCTCCCGAATACACGCCTGCTTCTCCCGAATATACTCCTAAATCTCCTGAATATACTCCTGCTTCTCCCGAATATACTCCTAAATCTCCCGAGTACACCCCAAAATCTCCTAAATATACTCCTGCATCCCCCGCACCTAACGACCAACCACCTTCATCAGAAGATAGCACTGACAGTTCTCAATCAACCTTGGCTGCCCAGGTAGATGCTATATCTCACAGGATAAGCGCTATGACTCAGACAATACCGGGCGGACTAAGACGATCATATCAGGCTGTTCTAACCTTAAGTTCTGAAGTAACCCAACTCAGAACCACAATAGAACGCCAAAATGTGCAATTACTCTGAGAGATGATGGAAATCTTAAAGGAACAAAGGAACCAGCAGGAGGAAATGCGCAACATACAAGCAGAACTGCAAGAAATGCGAAGCATTCGAACAGAACTACAAGAGATCAGAGATAGGAGTCGTTAAAAAGGGAAGATTCTTTTACTCTCAAATTCGTTTGAACTGAAACTTGAATAATTGACCCATATTTTTTTCTATTTTTCAAACATTTTTAAAGGGTCCTTTATATTCAACAATTTTCTTCAGACATTTTATTTCGAATTTCTATGAAAAACAAGAGTTTTGCAAATACAGTTTATTTCCCACTAATTACATTGGACAAACTCAGTTTTTGTTTTTCTGAAATTCTTGCTAAATTTAAATTGGGATAAAATTAGGGTAGTCACAATTTTCGAAAAGAGACTGAGGAATTTTTGCATAGAGTTTTTAACAACTTCTAAATTTCATTGGATAAACATGAAGCCTTGTTAAGAATTATGATTATTTTTGGTATCTTGAGATTTTCAGGGAATTATGAAAAAAAAAAATTTTCGGAATTGGCACGTGTCCCGATGCAACCCGGGACGGGCGTCCCGAAGGCCGCCCCTTCTATAAAAATTCAATTTTTTCATTTTCTCTCAAATCTACAACCAAAAATTCATCTCTCTAAAAACATTTCTCTCTAGCTTCTCTCTACAAATTTTTGGCAAACTCTTCAAAGTTTAAAAATTCGAATTTCCCTCCAAAATTTGAATTTTAAACTTCACCCAAAAATTTGAATTTCCCTCCAAAATTCGATTTTCCCGCCAAAAATTCAAAATCCTTCCCTAACCTAATTTCATCCTTCTGAATTCAAATTCACCTCCAGAATTTGAGTTTAAAGCTTTGTTTCCTACCTACACTCTCTCATACGTTTTAAATGGCTCCTAAACGTGCTCGTACCACATCTACCATGACAGTTACCTCAGTGGCACATCCTTTTATGCTGTTTCCCTCCAGCACAGCATACCAAGAGAGATGCACTGGGTACATCGGGCGTACGATACTGACGGGCAGAATGCTGGCTTGGGCAGCAGTACAGACACTGGGAGTAGAGCCGGAAGTCAGACGCATACTCGACGTGCCACCCTACAGTCGAGTGTTCATCGTCACAGAGCCCACATACCTGGAGCTGGTATGTGAGTTCAATGCGTCTTTTACTTGCCACCAGGAGCAGATCACATTCCGTTTAGGCGGAATAGATCGGTCGATGTGCATGGCCAAGTTCGGCATCGCCCTAGGCATCTGGCAGAGAGATGAGCTGGATACGCCCGCATACACCACGGCAGTTCGAGACTTCACGTCTGCAGACGTCTCCACTGCTTGGGCTCATATATGCATGACGGGTGTCCCATACCAGCATGGCTTTGCAAAAGCCACAGGTATTTATCCTACTCTTCGTTACCTGCATGCTAACATTGCACACACATTGTCAGGATGACTGACAGCGCCCGGAACTGTCACCCGGATGGAGACATTCCTTCTAGCCAACATGCACATGGGATCTACAGTAGAGATTGCTAGACTCATAGCGGTCGTCATGCGAGGATTCGCTACAGACACCAGGAAACAGTGTCTGGGGCTCGGACCATACATCACCAGGCTAGCCCGCTACTTGGAGTTGGACATAGAGGGCTCGGAGCTTACTCTGGTCGCCCCGACCACCATTCCCACAGATGTTACCATTCTACGGAACATGGGAATGGTTGTCCGGGATGCGAATGGCCTCGACACCATCCACACGGAGCAGACAGGACAGGCATCGGCATCGGAATTATTTCCAGCGCATATCCCTCCATCCGAGATGTTCGTGCCACGTACTACCTTCGAACGACACATGTCGCACGGATTGGCAGAACTATCGGCCCGATACAGTCGAGACATGGACAAGATTGACAGACGGCTGACGATGATGGAGGACAGGATTGACAGACGGTTGGCGATGATAGATGACAGGATCGCCATGAACACCAACAGGATTGAGGAGATACATCAGCAGACTTCCCGAGTGGCGGAAAACTTCGAGTTTGACTTAGCAGACTTAGGTCCACTGGACAACAATCCGCCGGGTTCTTAGTCTCTCTCTCCTTCTTTCCTTTTCTTTCCTTTCTTTTGTTTTTGTTTTTCTTGTTCTATGTGTATAAACATGTCTGGGCTATATGACGTATGAATCTATGTACAAATTTGATTTATATCACATACAGAATTGTTTGCATTATTTTATGTCTTACTTACCCATACAGAATCCTTTATTTTCTGTTTTACTTCTTATTTTCAAATAAGTGTGGGGTAAGAATCTTTTCTGTTTTATTTCTTATTTTCAAATAAGTGTGGGGTAATTAAATATGCATGACCACTGAGGACAGTGCCAGACTTAAGTGTGGGGTAGCAGTGCACGGTGCACTGTAGCAGTTTGCAAACTTTTTCGCATGATTTTGCTTGTTTTCATGTACTTTCACACCCTTCCAAAAATTTTGCAAAATGTTTTCCGTCCTTCAGACTTCTAAATGCAGTATGCTTGGTTAAACAATTGCTTATGTCTATGATATGTAGGTAGTATGTTATGGTTAGTAGGAGATAATTGATAGCTATCTTGGACTAATTGATTAGGAATAGGGAATTCCTGATAACTAAGCACAACTTTGTCTGGAGTAGAGACCTCAACCAATTACCTATTCGAGACTTAACTAGATAAAATTAGACCAGTTGTGGAGATATTGGCAATTAGAATGACTAGATGAGACTCTGAGCTAGAAGTGAAAAGAAATTAAAGAAAGTTAATCAAATGAGGGTAGTTTGCCAGCGGCCTTCGCTACTCGAGCACCACTCCTTCGGGGAACTTAAAGCCTGATGCCCTAAGGTCGTGTAGATCTGGGAGTCATCGGAGTGGGACTCGCTACATGGGTAGTTGAAGTTGACGTGTTCTAAGCAGACTCAAAATACCCTGAATCTATAAAGAAAATAACTAAATGCTAAAACATTAAGAATCTGATCACCAAAGCTCAGAACTCAAAAAGTTGTCTGTTGCTAATATGTCTAGCGATAGGTCGAAGTGTTATCTGGTAGTAGTTAAGACAAGAGTACATTGTGTTGACTATCTGGTCTAGACTAGCATAGAGACTCAGATGTGGTAACCTTTGGACACAGAACATAGTTGCAATCCAAGCCAAGACATGTCTAAAATACTCGAATATAGGTCAATCAACGTATAGGAACAGTATAACATAGAATCAGGACTCATCTATAAAACACTTCTAGGATTAATTAGACTTAAACCTAGTGGAGAATGAATCACCCTCTCATCAAAGTATTTGATGAAGATTGCATAACTGGATTATAAGATAAGAGTTAGGAATAAAGGTTAGTTACTACTAAGTCGTTGCCACTTCCCTGGGAGTACGATAATTAACTTAATAAAATCGTAGATACTTTCCAACAGACTAGCTACACGATAGTTACTCTGCCTTAGGTTCTGGCTGATTAAGTGACACCATAGAGACTAAATGTGACAATTAGTCAATCACATTCCTTAATTGCTCATAATCAACATAGGGTAAAATAACACCTATTTAGCACGTCAACCGGAATCGCATCAGATTTTTGGCGCCGTTGCCGGGGAAATATCATAATGAATTTAGGATTATTGGCCACAATTCTAGAGACTTATGATAGGTAACGGTAGTAACCTAGACTTTTGAATTACACTTATCTTATACTAGTTAGACAATCACTTTCCTAAATATAGGATTATCATAACTAATTAATTTTAGATAATATCTGAAATTAAGACACTTAGGATAATCAAATTTTAGAAAATTATTCTAAAACCATATTGAGGAAATTTACCTGCTTTCTGATTAAAATTTAAAATCCCTAAAAATATTTTTCTTGCTTTCTTATTTCACTTTCCTATTTTTGGTTATTTGTTATTTCTAACCAGACTTTGCACTCAGAAATGAAGAGAACAAGAGCAGCTACTAACCAGGCAAAGAAAACAGAAAACCCTGACACTCTAGGACCAAAGAAGACAAAGCCAGAAGGCCCATCTAGGCCTGCACCAGAAATACCACGAGGGACTCTTCCTTCACAACCAGTGGAAGTAAACTCAAGCCCTGATGCCAGTGAACTAGTGAGATGATTCCTGAACACCCGTGAGCATAGTCCCACGGAAGAAGATCCTTCTGAGGATACCTTCCCTCCTAGAGAAGAACCCCAAAGATCTCCAGTCCACCCTCCTGCCCAGAGAGTTCCTATAAATCCACCACCCACTGACCAAACCCAAAATTCACCAACCTCTCCTGCATACACCCCAACACCTAACGAGCGCACCCCTTCATCCGGGGGGAGTACTAACGGTTATCATTCAATGTTGTCCGTGCAAATAGACACGTTGGCTCAAAGGGTCTATGAGATGGACCAAGGGATTGCCAGCAGACTGTGTCATTTAGACCAACTCAGTCTGAATATCACAACTAACGTAGACCGACTCAGAGCCACGGTTAGTCTTCAGGAGAACCAAGGTGCACAACTACTCCGAGAGATGGCTGATTTACGCAGTGAGCAGGGCAAGCAGAGGGATGAGATGAGAACCATACGCATAGAAATGCGAAGCATTCGAACCGAGCTACAGGAGATCAGAGATAAGGGTCGTTGAAAAAGGGAAGATTCTTTTACTTTTATTCTTAGCAACTAATTCGTTTGAACTAAACCTGAATAATTGACCTATATTTTTCTATTTTTCAAACTTTTTAAAGGGTCCTTTATATTCTACAATTTTCTTCAGACATTTTATTTTTCATGAAAAACAAAAGTTTTGCAAATACAGTTTATTTTTCACTAACTAAATTGCACAAACTCAGTTTTTGTTTTTATGAAATTCTTGCTGAATTTAAGTTGGGATAAAATTAGGGTAGTCATGATTTTCGGAAAAAAAAAGAGACTGAGGAATTTTTGCATAAGAGTTTTTAACAACTTATGAATTTAATTGGATAAACATGAAGCCTTGTTAAAATTATGATTATTTTTGGTATCTTGAGATTTTCAGGGAATTACGAATTTTTTTTCCTCTCGGAATTAGCACGCGTCCCGAAGCAACCGAGGACGGGCGTCCAGCGGGACGGGCGTCCCGAAGGCCACCCCTTCTATAAAAATTCAATTTTTTTTTCATTTTCTCTCAAATCTACAACCAAAAATTCATCTCTCTAAAAATATTTCTCTCTACCTTCTCTCTACAAATTTTTGGCAATCTCTCCAAAGTTTAAAAATTCGAGTTTCCCTCCAAAATTTGAATTTTGAACTTCACCCAAAAATTCGAATTTCCCTCCAAAATTTGATTTTCCCGCCAAAAATTTAAAAATCTTTCCCTAACCTAATTTCATCCTTCTGAATTCAAATTCACCTCCAGAATTTGAGTTTAAAGCTTTCTCTCCCACCTAAACTCTCTCGTACATTTTCAATGGCTCCCAAACGTGCTCGTACCACATCTACCATGACAGTTACCCTAGTGGCACACCCTTTTATGCTATTTCCCTCCAGCACAGCATATCAAGAGAGATGCCTTGGGTACATCGGACGTACGATAATGACGGGCAGAACGTTGGATTGGGCAGCAGTACAGACGCTAGGAGTAGAGCCGGAAGTCAGACGCATACTCGACATGCCACCTTATAGTCGAGTATTCGTCATCACAGAGCCCACATACCTAGAGCTGGTATGTGAGTTCTATGCGTCTTTTGCATGCCACCAGGAGCAGATCACATTCCGCTTGGGCGGAATAGATCGGTCGATGAGCATGGCCGAGTTTGGCGTCGCCCTAGGTATCTGGCAGAGAGATGAGCTGGATACGCCTACATACACCACAGCAGTTCGAGACTTCACGACTGCAGACGTCTCCACTGTTTGGGCTCAGATCTGCATGACGGGTATCCCATACTAGCATGCCTTTGCAAAAGCCACAGGTATTTATCCTACTCTTCGTTACCTGCACGCTATCATTGCACATACATTGTCAGGACGACGGACGGCTCCCGGAACTGTCACCCAGATGGAGACATTCCTTCTAGCCAACATGCACATGGGATCTACGGTAGAGATGGCTAGACTCATCACGGTCGTCATGCGAGGATTCGCTACAAACACCAGGAAACAGTGTCTGGGGCTCGGACCGTACATCACCAGGCTAGCCCGCTACCTGGAGTTGGACATAGAGGGCTCGGAGCTGACCCTGGTCGCCCCGACAACCATTCCCGCTGATCTTACTATTCTACGGAACATGGGAATGGTTATCCGGGATGCGAATGGCCGCTACACCATCCACACGGATCAACCAGGACATGCATCAGCATCGGAAGCATTTCCAGTGCATATCCCTCCGTCCGAGACGTTCGTGCCACGTACTGCCTTCGAACGACGCATGTCGCACGGTATGGCAGAACTATCAGCCCGATACAGTCGAGACATTGACAAGATTGACAGACGGCTGACGGTGATGGAAGACAGGATTGACAGACGGCTGGCGATGATGGATGACAGGATCGCCATGAACACCAGCAGGATTGAGGAGATACATCAGCAGACTTCCCGAGTGGCGGAAAACTTCGAGTTTGACTTTACAGCAGAACTCGGTCCACTAGACGACGATCCGCCGGGTTCTTAGTCTCTCTCTCATTCTTTCCTTTATTTTGTTTTTATTTTCTGGTTCTATGTGTATAAACATGTCTGGGCTGTATGACGTATGAATCTATATACAAAAATTGATTTATATGACATACAGATTTGTTCGCATTATTTTGCTTTTATGTCTTTCTTACCCATAGTATAGGTAAGCTTCTTTTCTTTGTGTTTTATGTCTTGTTTTCAAATAAGTGTGGGGTAATTAGATATGCATGACCACTGAGGACAGTGCCAGAATTAAGTGTGGGGTAGTAGTGCACGGTGCACTGTAGCAGTTTGCAAAATTTTTCGCATGCTTTTGCTTGTTTTCCCTGTATTTTCAAACCCTTCCAAAATTTTTCAAAATGTTTCCGTCTTTCAGACTTCTAAATGCAGTATGCTTGGTTAAACAATTGCTTATGTCTATGATATGTAGGTAGTATGTTATGGTTAGTAGGAAATAATTGATGACTACTGCTGAACTAATTGATTAGGAATAGGGAATTCCTGATAACTGAGCACAACTTTGTCTGGATTAGAGACCTCAGCCAATTGCCTGTTCGAGACTTAACTAGATAAAATTAGACCAGTTGTGGATATATTGGTAGTTAGAATGACTAGATAAGACTCTGAGCTAAAAGTGAAAAGAAACAAAAGGAAGTTAATCAAAAAAGGGTAGTTTGCCAGCGGCCTTCGCTACTCGAGCACCACTCCTTCGGGGAACTTAAAGCCTGATGCCCTAAGGTCGTGTAGATCTGGGAGTCATCGGAGTGGGACTCACTACATGGGTAGTTGAAGTTGACGTGTCCTAAGCAGACTCAAAATACCCTGAATCTATAAAGAAAATAACTAAATGCTAAAACATTAAAAATCTGATCACCAAAGCTCAGAACTCAAAATGTTGTCTGCTGTTAATATGTCTAGCGATGGGTCGAAGTGTTATCTGGTAGTAGTTAAGACAAGAATACATTGTGTTGACTATCTGGTCTAGACTAGTACACACTACACATCAGGAAGACCCTGTGACTAAGAAAAAAGTTCAACCTAGTTGTTAATTTGTTTTCTGCCTGATCATAACAAGCTACTAAAAACATCTGAGACCTTGTCATAGCAACCTCACCAGCCAGACCTGTGTTAAGACTTGTCTGAAGAATTTTTGGTATAAAAACATGACTAGGAATTTAAGTGACTGCACTACGGTTTAGAATCACTAACTTCAGGTAGACTTTGCTTGAGGACAAGCAAAAAGCTAAGTGTGGGGTTATATGATACGCAAAAATCGTATCACTTTTTTAGCATGTTTTTATGTATGATTTCGGGTGAAATTGAGGGCAAATTGATCTTAATTGTTTGTTATTTACTCAATTTCATGGTTTTTATGATTTTGGAAGTGTCAGGTGAAAAGTAGACGAAAACAGCAAATTTTGGGGCAAAAACGCAATTTTTGGAAATGTTGACTTGGTCAAAGGGTCAGGACGGGCGTCCCGACCCAGTCAAACCACCGGGACGGGCGTCCAGGACTCGGGACGAGCGTACCGACCTGGTCAAAAAATCAGGACAGGCGTCCCGAACCCCCAGAACTAGTCCCACATCGAATTTTGATGAAAAATCACCCCAGGAAGCTGCTATAAATACCCCAGGCCTCCAGCAGTTGAATTCATTCCTCTCCACTCGATCTGAGTCATTAAGTGGTTTCTAGTGTACACTTCTCTAGTACACAACTCACTCAGAGACTCGGATCTCAGTTTTCTTTCTTGTTAGTGTTTTGTTTTAGTTTCTGAGAAATAGTCTCAGATCTTAGGATTACATAGATAGGTTCGTTTTTGGTATTCATAGAATACCCTGGATTTCGTTAGGAGATCCTAAGAGGGCTCTAGGTGTTCGAAGAGTCAGTCCACAGGGCTGGGCTTAAGCCGGGTTGTTAAGTAAAGCCCAGTTACTAGGCTGAGGAAGCGTCCTCCGAAGGTTCTGACGAGCAGAGTCGGGTCAAGCAGTAAGGCATATATAGTAGTACGCTCCGTCGGCGAGACTACGTAAAGGGTGATTTCTTTATGGCATCAGTCCCCCCTGTCCCTCTCTTTATATGTTGTTACTGTGTTTGTCCAAATACTGATTTGAATACCAGATTATGTTTTTATGAATATTTGTGATATATGTTGAAGATATTATGTTTTTCTTGAAATGGCCACATGCTTAAATATCCATTATGTCTGCATGTCTATTGCCGTTCTTTTAAACTGAATTTAAGGTTATAGACAATTCCTAACCACGGTCTATTCATAACCTATTTAGTTTAACAGACATCAATTAGTATTGGTGTCTGCCATACTAGATAAAATAATTTGCGGAACACCCTGTTGGTTGAAAGTAGTCTAGGTAGGCTGAGTAGAGTTTTATGCCAGCGGTTATGAGACGAGCGGTATGATCCCCAAAGTGACATGGGGCGTTCATTGCTGACTTTAGTCCGAGCCGTGAGTAGGGCCATTTACCTTGGCGATGGGGAGGTAGCATAGAGACTCAGATGTGGTAACCTTTGGACACAGAACATAGTTGCAATCCAGGCTAAGACATGTCTAAAATACTCGAATATAGGTCAATCAACGTATAGGACAGTATAACATAGAATCAGGACTCATCTATAAAACACTTCTAGGATTAATTAGACTTAAACCTAGTGGAGAATGAATCACCCTCTCATCAAAGTATTTGATGAAGATTGCATAACTGGATTATAAGATAAGAGTAAGGAATAAAGGCTAGTTACTACTAAGTCGTTGCCACTTCCCTGGGAGTACGATAATTAACTTAATAAAATTGTAGATACTTTCCAACATACTAGCTACACGATAGTTACTCTGCCTTAGGTTCTGGCTGATTAAGTGACACCATAGAGACTAAATGTGACAATTAGTCAATCACAGTCCTTAATTACTCATAATCAACATAGGGTAAAATAACACCTATTTAGCACGTCAACCGGAATCGCATCATCTTCCCAGTAGTAACATTTCAAATCAACAAAGAATTTCTTCTTTTGCTGATAGGTCATATCACTCGGGAATATTTCAGCAACTAGATAATTTGCAATCTTGATAAACCGAGGAAGATGATTATTATACATAGCAAACAACGAAAATAAATTCTCATCCAAAAGTTTATCAGATATTACTGTTGATGGGTTTCCGACCGATGTGCTAAATAGGTGTTATTTTACCCTATGTTGATTATGAATAATTAAGGACTGTGATTGACTAATTGTCACATTTAGTCTCTATGGTGTCACTTAATCAGCCAGAACCTAAGGCAGAGTACCTATCGTGTAGCTAGTCTGTTGGAAAGTATCTACGATTTTATTAAATAAATATCGTACTCCCAGGGAAGTGGTAACGACTTAGTAGTAACTAGCCTTTTATCCTAACTCTTATCTTATAATCCAGTTATGCAATCTTCATCAATAATTTTGATGAGAGGGTGATTCATTCTCCACTAGGTTTAAGTCTAGCTAAACCTGAATGTGTTTTAAAGATTAGATCCTGAATTTATGTTATACTGTTACTATACGTTGATTGACCTATATTCGAGTATTTTAGACATGTCTTGGCCTGGATTGCAATTATGTTCTGTGTCTAAAGGCTACCACATCTGAGTTTCTACGCTACCGCCCCATCGTTAAGGGTAACGGCCCTACTCACGGCTCGGACTAAAGTCAGCAATGACCGCCCTATGTCACTTTGGGGATCATACTGCTCGTCGCATAACCGCTGGCATAAAACTCTACTCAGCCTACCTAGACTACTTTCAACCAACGAGGTGTTCCGCAGATTATTTTATCTAGTATGGCAGACACCAATACTAATTGATGCCTGTTAAACTAAACAGGTTATGAATAGACCGTGGTTGGGAATTGTCTATAACCCTAATTTCAGTTTAAAAGAACGACAATAGACATGCAGACATAATGGATATTTAAGGAGGTGGCCATTTCTAGAAAAACATAATACTTCATCATAAATAACAAATATTTATAAACACATAATCTGGTATTCAAACAGTTATTTGGACAAACACAATAACAACATATAAGAGAGGGACAGGGGGACCGATGCCATAAAGAATTCACCCTTTACGAAGTCTCGCTGATGGAGCGTAATGCTATATATGTCGTATTGCTTGACCCGACTCTGCTCGCGAGAACCGTCGGAGGACGCTTCCTCAGCCTAGTAACTGGGCTTTACCTTAATACCCAACTTAAGCCTAGCCCTGTGGACTGACTCTTCGAACGCCTAGAGCCCTCTTAGGATCTCCTAACGAAATCCCGGGTATTCTATGAATACCAGAAACGAACCTATCTATAGAAACCTAAGATCTTAGACTATTTCTCAGAAACTAAAACAAAACACTAACAAGAAAGAAAATTGAGATCCGAGTCTCTGAGTGAGTTGTGCACTAGAGAATTGTACACTCGACACCACTTAATGACTCAGATCGAGTAGAGAGGAATGAATTCAACTGTTGGAGGCCTGGGGTATTTATAGCAGCTTCCTGGAGTGAAAGTTTCTGAAAAATTCGATGTGGGATAGCTTCTGGCGGCTCGGGACGCCCGTCCCGATCTGTTGACCAGGTCGGGACGCCCGTCCCGGGTCCTGGACGCCCGTCCCGGTGCCTTGACTTGGTCGGGACGCCCGTCCTGAACCTTTGACTGAGTCAACATTTCCAAAAATTGCGTTTTTGCCCCAAAATTTGCTATTTTCGTCTACTTTTCACCTGACACTTCCAAAATCATAAAAACTGTGAAATTAAGTGAATAATGAACAATCAAGATCAAATTACCCTCGATTTCACCCAAATTCATACATAAAAACATGCTAAAAAAGTGATACGATTTTCGCGTATCAGATAACCCCACACTTAGCTTTTTGCTTGTCCTCAAGCAAAGTCTACCTGAAATTACTTAAATTCCTAGTCACGTTTTTATTCCAAAAATTCTTCAGACAAGTCTTAATATAGGTCTGTCTGGTTAGGTTGCTATGACAAGGTCTCAAATGTCTCTAGTAGCTTGTTATGATCAGGCAGAAAATAAATCAACAACTAGGTGGGACTTTTTTCTTAGTCACAGGGTCTTCCTGATGTGTAGTGTGTATACTAGTCCAGACCAGATAGTCAACACAATGTACTCTTGTCTTAAGTACTACCAGATAACACTTCGACCTATCGCTAGACATATTAACAACAGACAACTTTTTGAGTTCTGAGCTTTGGTGATCAGATTTTTAATGTTTTAGCATTTAGTTATTTTATAGATTCAGGGTATTTTGAGTCTGCTTAGAACACGTTAACTTCAACTACCCATGTAGCGAATCCCACTCCGATGACTCCCAGATCTACATGACCTTAGGGCATCAGGCTTTAAATTCCCCGAAGGAGTGGTGCTCGAGTAGCGAAGGCCGCTGGCAAACTACCCTTATTTGATTAACTTCTTTTAATTTCTTTTCACTTCTAGCTCAGAGTCTCATCTAGTCATCCTAACTGCCAATATATCCACGACTGGTCTAATTTTATCTAGTTAAGTCTCGAACAAGTAATTGGTTGAGGTCTCTAATCCAGACAAAGTTGTGCTCAGTTATCAGGAATTCCCTATTCCTAATCAATTAGTCCAAGATAGCTATCAATTATCTTCTACTAACCATAACATACTACCTACATATCATAGACATAAGCAATTGTTTAACCCAGCATACTGCATTTAGACGTCTGAAAGACGGAAAAAATTTTGAAACTTTTTTTGGAAGGGTGTGAAAGTATGTGAAAACAAGCAAAATCATGCGAAAAAATTTGCAAACTGCTACAGTGCACCGTGCAGTGCTACCCCACACTTAAGTCTGGCACTGTCCTCAGTGTTCATGCATATCTAATTACCCCACACTTATTTGAAAATAAGAAGTAAAATAGAAAATAAAGGATTCTGTATGGGTAAGTAAGACATAAAATAAAATAATGCAAACAATTCTGTATGTCATATAAATCAAATTTGTACATAGATTCATATGTCATACAGCCCAGACATGTTTATACACATAGAACAAGAAAAACAAAAACAAAAGAAAGGAAAGAAAAGGAAAGAAGGAGAGAGAGACTAAGAACCCGGCGGATCGTTGTCCAGTGGACCTAAGTCTGCTAAGTCAAACTCGAAGTTTTCCGCCACTCGGGAAGTCTGCTGATGTATCTCCTCAATCCTGCTGGTGTTCATGGCGATCCTGTCATCTATCATTGCCAACCGTCTGTCAATCCTGTCCTCCATCATCGTTAGCCGTCTGTCAATCATGTCCATGTCTCGACTGTATCGGGCCGATAGTTCTGCCAATCCGTGCGACATGTGTCGTTCGAAGGCAGTACGTGGCACGAACGTCTCGGATGGAGGGATATGCGCTGGAAATGCTTCCGATGCCGATGCCTGTCCTATCTGCTCCGTGTGGATGGTGTTGCGGCCATTCGCATCCCTGACAACCATTCCCATGTTTCGTAGAATGGTAACATATGTGGGAATGGTGGTCGGGGTGACCAGAGTAAGCTCCGAGCCCTCTATGTCCAACTCCAGGTAGCGGGCTAGCCTGGTGATGTATGGTCCGAGCCCCAGACACTGTTTCCTAGTGTCTGTAGCGAATCCTCGCATGACGACCGCTATGAGTATTTCTCATCAAAGACAAATGGAACATCTTTTCCGAGTAGATTGGTCAACGGTCTGGCTATTAATGAAAAATATTTTATAAACCTACGATAAAAGCCAGCGTGTCCCAAAAAACTCCTAACGGCTCTCACATTTTTGGGAGGAGGTAGTTTTGAAATAACTTCAATTTTTGCCTTATCTACTTCCATACCTAGGTGTGAGATCTTATGTCCTAAAACGATTCCCTCTTTTACCATGAAGTGGCATTTTTCCCAATTTAAAACCAGGTTAGATTTTATACAACGTTTCAACATTAACTCCAAGTTCTTTAGACAAACCTCAAATGAATTACCAAAAACAGAAAAGTCATCCATAAATACTTCCATAGACTTTCCTAACATGTCCTCAAAGATAGCAGTCATACAACGTTGAAATGTAGCAGGTGCATTACACAAACCAAAAGGCATCCTTCTATATGCAAATGTTCCAAAAGGGCATGTGAAGTAGTTTTATGCTGGTCCTCAGGGGAAATAGGAATTTGAAATAACCAGAAAACCCATCAAGAAAGCAATAAAACATGTGTCCAGATAATCTTTCTAACATTTGGTCAATAAAAGGAAGGGGAAAGTTCTTTCGTGTGGCCGTATTTATTTTCTATAGTCTATGCATACACGATGACCAGTTACAGTTCTTGTAGGGATTAGTTCATTATGCTCATTCCTAACAACTGTTATACCGCCTTTCTTAGGTACTACCTGCACCGGGCTTACCCACTCACTATCTGAGATAGGGTAGATAAGTCCTGCATCTACATTTAATGACTTCTTTCTTAACAACATCACACACATTAGGATTCAACCTCCTTTGAGGTTGCACACATGGCTTATACTCATTTTCTAGAAGAATCTTATGCGAACAAAAGCTTGGATTAATACCTGGGATCTGCAATTTTGTAGGCAAAGGCTCTTCTACTTTCTGCACATGTCCACAGTCAGCTTCCTTTGTTCTGCAGTCAGATCAGCTGCAAGAATAATGGGAAGTTTCTTGTTGTCATCTAGGAATCGTAGCACAGATGAGTGGGCAGTTCCTTCAGCTCCAAGTCTGGTGGATCTTCAAACGAGGTTCGTTCTTTCTTCATCTCATCATCACCTATCTCAGTGAAACTATCAGAAGTAATTTCATTTTCAGAAGAGCTAAGTTCAGGCTCCTCTAATTCTAGGGAGTCCTCACTTAGAACTTGATAGTTTGAGCATAGGTCTGTCACGTTAATTGCAATCAAGTGTTCCATGGCATCCACACAAAACAAGTATCATCTAAATGCATGGGATACCTAAGGGTCTCATTTAGATCAAAAGTGATGTCATCATTTCCTACCCTTAACTTGATTTGACCATTACTGACGTCTATTAATGCTTTTGAGGTAGCTAGAAATGGTCGACCTAGGATCAGGGGCACTCCTCCTTCCCCATTCATGTCCATGACAACGAAATCCACAGGAAATACAAATTTTCCGACCTTTACTAAGAGATCTTCAATTATTCCCTTGGGGATTTTGACTGTCCTATCTGCAAGTTGTATGCACATCCTAGTCGTTTTCAAATCATGCAATCCTAATTTATCAAATAAACTAGATGGCATAAGATTAATACTAGCTCCTAAGTCTGCTAATGCATGCATGTTAGTAATATTTCCAATTGTACATGGCAAGGTAAAACAACCAGGATCTTTCTGTTTAGACGGTAGTTTATTCAACAGACCGCCGAACATTCTTCATTAAGAACCACCTTGTCCATGTCAAATTTTCTTTTATTACTAACAACTTCTTTTAAAAACTTAGCATACTTTGGCATTTCAGAAATAACATCAAGTAAAGGTAAATTAACATGAATCTGACTAAAATTCCTAAGAAACTTTTCAAATTGCTCCTTATCTTTATTGTGCATAAGTCTGGCAGGGTAAGGTACTTTTGGCCGGTACTCAGGAATAAACTCCGTCTTCCCTTTCCTTGCTACTTCGATTCGACATCCGTCGGCGTTGGGTCCTTGGAGCCTTCTTCTGGTTCCTGCACAAGAATAGGAGGGTCAGATGGTTTGGGTGGAGATGGAGATAGAATTTTACCAGATCTTAGAGTGATGGTCTTGCATTCAGTTTGAGGGTTGGTCTCAGTGTTGCTTGGTAGCGTTCCCTGGGACCTGTGAGAGAAATGGGTGGATAGCTGACCCATCTGCCTCTCTAAAGTTTGTATAGCAGCTTGTGTGTTTCTGATTGTTTGCTCGGTCTGCTTCTGTCTATTCTCGTTCTGCTGGATTCTTTCTGCGTGAGCTTCTGAATCTTTCTGTTGGACTCTATCATTTCCTTGTTGGAGTCGGAAATGCTCTTCAGCATGTCTCTGAATTCTTGCATGGGTCAGCTGGAACGATGTAGTTCCTTGGTGCAGGCAGAGCGACTTGCTGGTTCTGCGGATATGGCAGTTGCTGAGGTACTCTTTTCTGAAGTTAGTAGTCCCGGGATTGTTTCTCCAGCTAAATCCCGGATGGTTCTTCCAAGTGGGATTGTAGGTATTTCCTATAGGAGCAGAATTCACTGCGTCCACTTGTTCCATATCTTCTGGGATAGTTAATATCCCATTACCATAACAATCCCCACTGAAATGTGGTCCTTGGCAAAATTCGCAGACTTGGTATACTGACTGAATACTTTTCCCTTGTTGGAAAGCATTCAGCTGATTAGTAATGCTGGCCTTCAGTGCCTCAAATTGATCATCATGATGGGAGGCAACGACCGCATTTACTGGTTGCTTCTTAGCTCGGCCACTTGTGCGCCAATTCTTGCTGTTCCTGTAGAGTCTCTCCAGAGCGTTTCTAGCATCTACATCACTCATTCCATTGAAACCGCTCTGGGATTGAGTCCATCAAGAATTTGCTTACCCATGTCTGACATACCCCCGTAAAATTGCTGAATCAGCAATGCCTCGGTAAGTCCATGTTGGGGGCAGAGCCTGAGTAGTTCTTTGAATCTGTCCCAAGCTTCGATCACTGTCTCATCAGCAGCTTGAGTGAAACTAGACAGAGCCCTTCGATATTCTAGGACTCTTGCTGCAGAGTAGTACTCTTCTAGGAAGGCTTTGCTTAACTCGTCCCAAGAGGTGATGGAGTTAGTAGGTAGCTGGGCCAACCATCTCTTAGCTCTGTCCCTAAGTGAGTAAAAAAAGTTAGTTTAGTTATTTCTGCAGTATGATCTCCCTTGAGGCCTTCGCAGAGAGAAGAGAAATCAGATAGGTGTTCCAGCGGATTCTCGGCTGCAGTTCCTCCAAACTGAACTCGATTTATAATCAGCTGGATCACATTCGGTTTAAGATCATAGCGAGGGTTCCCAGGGATTCGGATGGCAGATGAGACTGGGATAGTCTGTGGCTGGATGTAGGATTCAAGGGTAGGTCTTTCAGTAGCCATTTCTGTTCTTCGTCTATTAGCTGTGCGAATGATTCGTTCAGGATTCTCAACTGGTGTTTCAAGGTTAGCTTCTGAAGATCGAGTCATGCAACTACAGAGAAGAACACGTTTTAGCCTGAGCAAACTGGTTAGTGGGGTTACAGGGAAAGTGAAAACTTAAAAACTTGGAAGAAAGAGAAAACAAAACAAAACTACTACTCACAAGGAGAAGACACAAAAGATAGGGAAAAGAGAATAACTTACCATTAAACAAGAAAAAGTACAATTTTTTTTCGGATTTTTAAATTTTTAAATTTTTTCTTTTAATATTTCGAAAGCAATTAAATTCCCTCAATATGGTTCTAGAATAATTTTCTAAAATTTGATTATCCTAAGTGTCTTAATTCCAGATAACATCTAAAATTAATTAGTTATGATAACCCTATATTTCGGAAATTGATTGTCTAACTGGTATAAGACAAGTGTTGGGTCTAAAGTCTAGGTTACTACCGTTACCTATCATAGGCCTCTAGAATTTTGATCAGGAATCCTAAATTCATTATGATATGTCCCCAGCAACGGCGCCAAAAATCTGATGGGTTTCCGACCGATGTGCTAAATAGGTGTTATTTTACCCTATGTTGATTATGAATAATTAAGGACTGTGATTGACTAATTGTCACATTTAGTCTCTATGGTGTCACTTAATCAGCCAGAACCTAAGGCAGAGTACCTATCGTGTAGCTAGTCTGTTGGAAAGTATCTACGATTTTATTAAATAAATATCGTACTCCCAGGGAAGTGGCAACGGCTTAGTAGTAACTAGCCTTTCTTCCTAACTCTTATCTTATAATCCAGTTATGCAATCTTCATCAATAATTTTGATGAGAGGGTGATTCATTCTCCACTGGGTTTAAGTCTAGCTAAACCTGAAAGTGTTTTAAAGATTAGATCCTGAATTTATGTTATACTGTTACTATACGTTGATTGACCTATATTCGAGTATTTTAGACATGTCTTGGCCTGGATTGCAATTATGTTATGTGTCTAAAGGCTACCACATCTGAGTTTCTACGCTACCGCCCCATCGTTAAGGGTAACGGCCCTACTCACAGCTCGAACTAAAGTCAGCAATGACCGCCCTATGTCACTTTGGGGATCATACTGCTCGTCGCATAACCGCCAGCATAAAACTCTACTCAGCCTACCTAGACTACTTTCAACCAACGGGGTGTTCCGCAGATTATTTTATCTAGTATGGCAGACACCAATACTAATTGATGCCTGTTAAACTAAACAGGTTATGAATAGACCGTGGTTAGGAATTGTCTATAACCCTAATTTCAGTTTAAAAGAACGGCAATAGACATGCAGACATAATGGATATTTAAGGAGGTGGCCATTTCTAGAAAAACATAATACTTCAACATAAATAACAAATATTTATAAAAACATAATATGGTATTCAAACAGTTATTTGGACAAACACAATAACAACATATAAGAGAGGGACAGGGGGACCGATGCCATAAAGAATTCACCCTTTACGAAGTCTCGCCGATGGAGCGTACTGCTGTATATGTCGTATTGCTTGACCCGACTCTACTCGCCAGAACCGTCGGAGGACGTTCCTCAGCCTAGTAACTGGGCTTTACCTTAATACCCAGCTTAAGCCCAGCCCTGTGGACTGACTCTTCGAATGCCTAGAGCCCTCTTAGGATCTCCTAACGAAATCCCGGGTATTCTATGAATACCAGAAACGAACCTATCTATAGAAACCTAAGATCTGAGACTATTTCTCAGAAACTAAAACAAAACACTAACAAGAAAGAAAACTGAGATCCGAGTCTCTGAGTGAGTTGTGCACTAGAGAATTGTACACTGGACACCACTTAATGACTCAGATCGAGTGGAGAGGAATGAATTCAACTGCTGGAGGCCTGGGGTATTTATAGCAGCTTCCTGGAGTGAAAATTTCTGAAAAATTCGATGTGGGACAGCTTCTGGTGGCTCGGGACGCCCGTCCCGATCTGTTGACTAGGTCGGGACGCCCGTCCTGAACCTTTGACCGAGTCAACATTTCCAAAAATTGCGTTTTTGCCCCAAAATTTGCTGTTTTCATCTACTTTTCACCTGACACTTCCAAAATCATAAAAACTGTGAAATTAAGTGAATAATGAACAATCAAGATCAAATTACCCTGGATTTCACCCAAATTCATACATAAAAACATGCTAAAAAAGTGATACGATTTTCACGTATCAACTGTCTTACCAATAGCCTCTAACTCGGGGTTTTCTAATCTAGACTAATGGTTTACTTTCTAGATATTCAGCCCATTTTCTTTTCCCTTATTTCTATATCAAATTCTGGTAACAATAAAACTCAATAAATCTTAGTTTAACATCAGTTTTATTGAACACATATCTCAGAGTGATTAGTGTATACTATTATTTTGGATGGAGCTAGGTATGATATGAATTTATCGCAGTGTATACAACAACTAGTAATCCCTTTTTAGTAGTGTTATTGATGGGTTTCCAACCGATATGCTAAATAGGTGTTATTTTACCCTATGTTGTTTATGAGTAATTAAGGAATGAGATTGACTAATTGTCACATTTAGTCTCTATGGTGTCACTAAATCATCCAGAACCTAAGGCAGAGTACCTATCGTGTAGCTAGTCTGTTGGAAAGTATCTACGATTTTATTAAATAAATATCGTACTCCCAGGGAAGTGGTAACGGCTTAGTAGTAGCTAGCCTTTTATCCTAACTCTTATCTTATGATCCAGTTATGCAATCGTCATCAATAACTTTGATGAGAGGGTGATCCATTCTCCACTAGGTTTAAGTCTAATTAAGCCTAAAAGTGTTTATAGACAAAGTTCTGATTCTATGTTATATTGTTCCTATATGTTGATTGACCTATCTTCGAGTGTTTTAGATATATCTTAGCTTGTAATGCAACTATGTTCTGAGTCTAAAGGTGTACCACATCTGAGTCTCTCTGCTACCGCCCCATCACCAAGGTAAACGGCCCTACTCACGGCTACTACTAAAGACAGCTATGAAAGCCCTATGTCACTTCGGGGATCATGCCGCTTGCCCATACCGCCGGCATAACGCTCTACTCAGCCTACCTAGACTACTCTAATAAAAAGGGTGTTCCGCAGGTTATTTTATCTAGTATGGCAGACACCAATACTAATTGATGTCTGTTAAACAAAACAGGTTATGAATAGACCGTGGTTAGGAATTGTCTGTAACCCTAATTTTAGTTTAAAAGAAACTGCATTAGACATGCAGACATAATGAATATTTAAGCAGGTGGATATTTCTAGAAAATCATAAGAACTTCAACATATATGACAAATATTCATGAAAATCATAATCTTATATTCATAATTAATATTTGGAACAAATATAGTACAAACATATAAAGAGAGGGACAGGGGGGACTGATGCCATAAAGAAATCACCCTTTACGTAGTCACGCCGTTGGAGCAACTGCTTGTATATGTCGTACTACTCGACCCGACTCTGCTCGCCAGAACCTTCGGAGGACGCTTCCTCAGCCTAGTAACTGGGCTTTACCTTAATACCCAGCTTAAGTCGAGCCCTATGGACTGACTCTTCGAACGCCTAGAGCCCTCTTAGGATCTCCAAACGAAATCCCGGGTATTCTATGAATACCATAAACGAACCTATCTATCGAACCCTAGGATCTAAGACTATTTCTCAGAAACTAAAAAACGAAACACAAAAAGGAAAGAAAGAAAACTTATACTGAAATCTGAGTCTCTGAGTGAGTTGTGTACTCGAGAATTATACACTGGAAACCACTGAATGACTCGGATCGAGTGGAGAGGGATGAATTCAACTAAGGAAGGCCTGGGGTATTTATAGTAGCTTTCTGGAGTAATTTTCTCTCAAAAATTCGATGTGGGACTTGAATTTCTGGTTCGGGACGCCCGTCTCGGTCTGTTGACCAGGTCAGGACGGCCGCCCCGAGTCCTGGATGCACGTCCCGACCTGTTGACCAGGTCAGGACGCCCTTCCTAAACCGGGACGCCCTCCCCGAAGTCCAAACTTCTGAAAAATTGCGTTTTTGCCCCGAAATTGGCCATTTTCTTCCACTTTTCACCTGACACTTCCAAAATCATAAAAATTGTGAAATTGAGTAAATAACAATCAATTAAGACCTATTTCCTATCAATTTCACCCTAAATTATGCCTAAAACATGCTAAAAATGTGATATGATTTATGCATATTAGATAACCCCACACTTAGCTTTTTGCTTGTCCTCAAGAAAAGTCTACCTGAAATTAGTGATATGTGCCGTCACTTAAATTCTTAGTCATGTTTTTAGTCCAAAAATTATTCAGACAATTCTTAACATAGGTCCGACTAGTCATGTTGCTATGACAAGGTCTCAAATGTCTCTAGTAGACTGTTATGATTGAGCAGAAAACAACTTAACAACTAGGTTGAACTCTTCTCTTAGTCACAAGGTCTTCCTGATGTGTAGTGTGTGTACTAGTCCAGACTAGATAGTCAGCACAATAAACTCTTGTCTTAACTATTACCGAATAATACTTCGACCCGTCACTAGACATACTAACAATAGACAACTTTCTGAGTTTTGAGCCTTGGTGATAAGATTTTACTTATTTAGCGTTTATTAAGTTTTTTTTCTTTTATAGATTTTTTAGGCTATTTTGAGTCTGCTTAGAACACGTCAACTTCAACTACCCATGTAGCGAGTCCCACTCCGATGACTCCCAGACCTACACGACCTTAGGGCATCAGGCTTTAAGTTCCCCGAAGGAGTGGTGCTCGAGTAGCGAAGGCCACTGGCAAACTACCCTTATTTGATTAACTTTCTTTTGTTTCTTTTCACTTTTAGCTCAGAGTCTCATCTAGTCATTCTAATTGTCAAAACATCCACAACTGGTCTTTATTTTATCTAGTTAAGTCTCGAAAAGGTAATTGGCTGAGGTTTCTAATCCAGACTAAGTTGTTCTCAGTTATCAGGAATTCCCTATTCCTAATCAATGAGTTCAAAATAGTTCTCAATTGTCTCCTACTAACCATAACATTCTACCTACATATCATAGACATCAGCAAATGTTCACCAATCATACTGCATTTAGAATTCTGAAAGAGTGAAAAATTTTGAAAATTTTTGGAAGGGTGTGAAAATATGGGGAAAACAAGCAAAATCATGCAAAAATGTTTTTTTTTCAAACCACTACAGTGCACTGTGCACTGCTACCCCACACTTAAGTTCGACACTGTTGATACGCGAAAATCGTATCACATTTTTAGCATGTTTTTATGTATGTTTTAATGTGAAATCGAGAGTAAATTGACATTAATCATTTACTATTTACTTGATTTCACGGTTTTTATGATTTTGGAAGTGTCAGGTGAAAAGTAGACGAAAATAGCAAATTCTGGGGCAAAAACGCAATTTTTGGAAATATTGACCCGGTCAAAGGTCCGGGACGGGCGTCCCGACCCAGTCAAACCGCCAGGATGGGCGTCCTGAACTGGGACGGGCGTCCCGAACCTGGTCAACGAATCAGGACGGGCGTCCCGAACCGGGACGGGCGTCCCGAACCGCCAGAAGCTGTCCCACATGGAATTTTTCAGAATTTTTCACTCCGGGAAGCTGCTATAAATACCCCAGGCCTCCAGCAGTTGAATTCATCCCTCTCCACTCGATCTGAGTCATTAAGTGGTTTCCAGTGTACAGTTTTCCAGTACACAACTCACTCAGAGACTCGGATCTCAGTTTTCTTTCTTATTAGTGTTTTATTTTAGTTTCTAAGAAATAGTCTCAGATCTTAGGTTTCTATAGATAGGTTCGTTTCCGGTATTCATAGAATACCCGGGGTTTCGTTAGGAGACCCTAAGAGAGCTCTAGGCGTTCGAAGATTCAGTCTACAGGGCTGGGCTTAAGCTGGGTATTAAGGTAAAGTCCAGTTAGTAGGCTGAGGAAGCATCCTCCGAAGGTTCTGGTGAGCAGAGTCAGGGCGAGCAATACGACATATACAGCAGTACGCTCTGTAGGCGAGACTAAGTAAAGGGTGATTTCTTTATGGCATCAGTCCCCATACCCCTCTCTTATATGTTTTATTGCTTTGTCCTAAACATCAATTATGAATATCAGATTATGATTTTATGAATAGTTGTTTTGTATGTTGAAGTTATTATGTTTTTCCGGAAATAGCCACCTGCTAAATAATCATTATGTCTGCATGTCTAATGTAGTTTCTTTTAAACTAAAATAGGGTTATAGACAATTCCTAACCACGGTCTATTCATAACCTGTTTAGTTTAACAGGCATCAATTAGTATTGGTGTCTGCCATACTAGATAAAATAACATGCTGAACACCTGGCTTGTTAGAGTAGTCTAGGTAGGCTGAGTAGAGCGTTATGCCAGCGATTACGAGCCTTCAGAGTGATCCCCGAAAGTGACATAGGGCTTTCATAACTGTCTTTGTTCGTACCGTGAGTAGGGCCATTTACCTTAATGATAGGGGGCGGTAGCATAGAGACTCAGATGTGGTACACCTTTAGACACAGAACATAGTTGCATTCCAGGCTAAGATATATCTAAAACACTCGAATATAGGTCAATCAACATATAGGAACAGTATAACATAGAATCAGAACTTATCTTTAAAACACTTCTAGGGTTAATTAGACTTAAACCTAGTGGAGAATGGATCACCCTCTCATCAAAGTATTTGATGAAGATTGCATAACTGGATCATAAGATAAGAGTTAGGATAAGAGGCTAGTTACTACTAAGTCGTTGCCACTTCCCTGGGAGTACGATAAGTAACTTAGTAAAATCGTAGATACTTTCCAATAGACTAGCTACACGATAGGTACTCTACCTTAGATTCTGGCTGATTAAGTGACACCGTAAGACTAAACGTGACAATTAGTCAATCACAGTCCTTAATTAATCATAATCGACATAGGGTAAAATAACACCTATTTAGTACGTCAACCGGAATCGCATCAGATTTTTGGCGCCGTTGCCGGGGAAATATCATAATGAATTTAGGATTATTGGCCACAATTCTAGAGACTTATGATAGGTAGCGGTAGTAACCTAGACTTTTGACTTACACTTATCTTATACTAGTTAGACAATCAATTTCCGAAATATAGGATTATCATAACTAATTAATTTTAGATGTTATCTAGAATTAAGACACTTAGGATAATCACATTTTAGAAAATCATTCTAAAACCATATTGAGGAAATTTAACTGCTTTCGAAAAAAAAAAAGAGAAAAAAAAAATTTAAAATTTAAAATCCCAAAAAGAATGTATCTTTCTTGCTATACGGTGAGTTGTTCCTTTTCCCTATCTCTTGTTTTTTTAATTGTTTTCTTAGTTGCTCTTTTTCGTGTTTTTCTTCTATTATTTAATTTCGAATAAAAATGGAAATGAGGATAAAATATGTTTTCTTCTGAGTTGTAAAATGTTGGCTTAGATTTGTATCGGGAAGAAACTCTATTTTAGAATTTTCTTAGAGTCATGCCGGCCTTATTAGGATGAGTTATGAAATAGTTTTTCCTTAATAGCCAGACCTTTGAATGTTCTATTGGAAAAAGGATGTTCCTTTTGTTTTTGATTGCATGAGAATTTTTTATTGCACCCATTATGACATCACCTAATTGAAATCTTCTTTTTGAATGAATATGTGATGTAGTAAGAATTGTTTTAGACAGAAACATGATAAGAAAGTTCATGTATGATAAATCCTAATCTTATCTAGTCTTGTCTAAAAACAATAGGTTACACTGATCACTCTGAGATGTCTATGTTCAATAAAACTGATATTGAACCATAATTGATTAAGTTAGGTTTTATTGTTACCTGAGTTTGATATAGAAAGAAGGGGTAAGAAAAAGGGTTGAAAATCTAGAAAGCAAACCATTGGTCTAGATTAGAAAACCCCGAGTTAGAGGCTAGTATAATACTGATAAATTTTTGGATGAAAACTTATTTGCATTGTTTGCTATGTATAATAATTCTCATCTGTGGTTTATTGCAAATTATCTAGTCACTGAATAAGTTCCAAGTGATATGACTTATCAGCAAAAGAAGAAATTCTTTGCTGATTTGAAATATTACTATTGGGCGGTCTCTCTTCTATTTCAAATTTTTGCAGATCAATTGATCAGAAGATGTGTCTCAGAAGATGAAGGACACAAGATTTTGGAGCATTGCCCTAAAGCATCTACGGGAAACCAATTGACTACTATCAACACTGTCCGGAAAGTGTTGAAAGTAGGATCTTGTTGACCCACCATATTCAAGGACTTTTGTATCTCTGATACAGTCCTGCGATGCTTGCCAAATAACATGTAACACATCTTCCAGAGATCATCTACCCCAGCGACGTACACAGAATGTTTCAACCGTTGATATCAGGGGTATTTCGAATCCTTTTCCTTTCTTCCTTTGAACATAATTACATCATAGTAGTCGTGGAACACTTTTCGAAAATAGCCTGAACCACAGGTATTACCTACTAATGATGTTAAAGTCATGTGCAGATTCTAGTTATTTTCTAGATTCAGAGTGCCGATGTCTTAGGAAGAATTGTTCAGCCTGTGTATCAAATCTGTGAAGTCTGCTAAGTACCACACTCTAGCAGGGATTGCTATGGGAATGAAATACGAACCATTCCAAAAGAGGTAGGAGTAGGTTACTGCAGAATGCTGCTCCAATGGGAAACGCATACAATCCCAACTAGAGGAATCGTACGGGATTTAGCTGAGGAGTAATTCGGAAGCTGGAAACTTTCAGAAGACACCACCACAGCAAAACCCACACTCGCAGAATCAATAGATGAGATACTGGCAACAATTAAAGCTAGATGAGTGCAAGCAAGTGATCTACCAAGAGGTAACGAACGGTCGGCAGATATAGAGGAATTTGGCATTGTGTCGGGAGCATAGCAATGGAGGAGCTTGCATTCCCTGCATACCAATCAGCTGTGAGAAACTTCCTCGAGGAAGTCTCAAATACTTGGGCCCAGATCTACACAACTGGAGCCCCTACCACCACAGCTTCGCCAAAACTTCAGGTATCTTTTCTTCTATTCGAGACTTGCATGCAATACCTTTACTAGCATTGGCAGGTAGGCACACCAATCCAAAGAAGTCTCATTCCTAGACACGTTCCTTCTGGACACGTTGCTACGATTACGAGAAACTTTGCAGATGATTCGAGAAAACAGTCCTTGGGGCTTGAGTCATTCATCAAATGGATATGCCACTACCTAGAGCTCGACAATGAAGGATCGGAGCTGGCGTTATCCATTCCAATATCTAGAGCTTGCAGAATCAAGAATACCTCAGCAATAGCACATGGCTAAGGTGAAGAGCCAATTGACAGATCAGAGAAGACCCTTCTGCTCGCGACAGGAAGGGAGTTTTTCTAATCCTCATATTCCTTTTATTTTATTTGTTTTGTGTTCTGTTTTGCTATCCTTCTTGTTTTGTTGCCTTATTTTCTTCTTACCCTTAGTTAGTCGAATAAGTGTGGGGTAAGAGTTCTTTGTTTTGTTTCTTGTTTTCAAATAAGTGTGGGGTAGTTTAGCTATGCATGAACACTGAGGACAGTGTCAGACTTAAGTGTGGGGTAGCAGTGCACGGTGCACTGTAGTAGTTTTAAAAAACTTTTTGCATGATTTTGCTTGTTTTCCCCGTATTTTCACACCCTTCCAAAAAATTTTCAAACTTTTTCCGCCTTTCAGACATCTAAATGTAGTATGCCTGGTTAAACAATTGCTTATGTCTATGATATGTAGGTAGTATGTTATGGTTAGTAGGAGATAGTCGATAGCTATCTTGGACTAATTGATTAGGAATAGGGAATTCCTGATAACTGAGCACAACCTTGTCTAGATTAGAGACCTCAACCAATTGCCTATTCGAGACTCCACTAGATAAAATTAGACCAGTTGTGGATATATTGGCAGTTAGAATGACTAGATGAGACTCTGAGCTAAAAGTGAAAGGAACATTAAGGAAGTTAATTACAATAGGGTAGTTTGCCAGCGGCCTTCGCTACTCGAGCACCACTCCTTCGGGGAACTTAAAGCCTGATGCCCTAAGGTCGTGTAGATCTGGGAGTCATCGGAGTGGGACTCGCTACATGGGTAGTTGAAGTTGACGTGTTCTAAGCAGACTCGAAATACCCTGAATCTATAAAGAAAATAACTAAGTGCTAAAACATTAAAAAATCTTATCACCAAAGCTCAGAACTCAGAAAGTTATCTGTTGTCAGTGTGTCTAGCGATAGGTCAAAGTATTATCTGGTAGCAGTTAAGATAAGAGTTCATTGTGTTGACTATCTGGTCTAGACTAGTACACACACTACACATCAGGAAAACCCTGTGACTAAGAAAAAGTCCAACCTGGTTGTTGATTTGTTTTCTGCCTGATCATAACAAGCTACTAGAAACATTTGAGACCTTGTCATAGCAACCTAACCAGTCAGACCTGTGTTAAGAATTGTCTGAAGAATTTTTGAAATAAAAACATGATTAGGAATTTAAGTGACTGCACTACGGTTTAAAATCACTAACTCCATGTAGACTTTGCTTGAGGACAAGCAAAAAGCTAAGTGTGGGGTTATCTGATACGCAAAAATCGTATCACATTTTTAGCATGTTTTGATGCATGTTTTAATGTGAAATCGAGAGTAAATTGACATTAATCATTTACTATTTACTTGATTTCACAGTTTTTATGATTTTGGAAGTGTCAGGTGAAAAGTAGACGAAAACAGCAAATTTTGGGGCAAAAACGCAATTTTTAGAAATATTGACCCGGTCAAAGGTCCGGGACGGGCGTCCCGACCCAGTCAAACCGCCAAGACGGGCGTCCTGAACTGGGACGGGCGTCCCGAACCTGGTCAACGAATCAGGACGGGCGTCCCGAACCGCCAGAAGCTGTCCCACATCGATTTTTTCAGAATTTTTCACTCCGGGAAGCTGCTATAAATACCCCAGGCCTCCAGCAGTTGAATTCATCCCTCTCCACTCGATCTGAGTCATTAAGTGGTTTCCAGTGTACAGGTTTCCAGTACACAACTCACTCAGAGACTCGGATCTCAGTTTTCTTTCTTATTAGTGTTTTGTTTTAGTTTCTGAGAAATAGTCTCAGATCTTAGGTTTCTATAGATAGGTTCGTTTCCAGTATTCATAGAATACCCGGGGTTTCGTTAGGAGACCCTAAGAGAGCTCTAGGCGTTCGAAGAGTCAGTCTACAGGGTTGGGCTTAAGCTGGGTATTAAGGTAAAGCCCAGTTACTAGGCTGAGGAAGCGTCCTCCGAAGGTTCTGGTGAGCAGAGTCAGGGCGAGCAATACGACATATACAGCAGTACGCTCTGTAGGTGAGACTAAGTAAAGGGTGATTTCTTTATGGCATCAGTCCCCATACCCCTCTCTTATATGTTTTATTGCTTTGTCCTAAACATCAATTATGAATATCAGATTATGATTTTTATGAATAGTTGTTTTGTATGTTGAAGTTATTATATTTTTCCGGAAATAGCCACCTGCTAAATAATCATTATGTCTGCATGTCTAATGTAGTTTCTTTTAAACTAAAATAGGGTTATAGACAATTCCTAACCACGGTCTATTCATAACCTGTTTAGTTTAACAGGCATCAATTAGTATTGGTGTCTGCCATACTAGATAAAATAACATGCTGAACACCTGCCTTGTTAGAGTAGTCTAGGTAGGCTGAGTAGAGCGTTATGCCAGCGATTACGAGCCTTCAGAGTGATCCCCGAAAGTGACATAGGGCTTTCATAACTGTCTTTGTTCATACCGTGAGTAGGGCCGTTTACCTTAATGATAGGGGGCGGTAGCATAGAGACTCAGATGTGGTACACCTTTAGACACAGAACATAGTTGCATTCCAAGCTAAGATATATCTAAAACACTCGAACATAGGTCAATCAACATATAGGAACAGTATAACATAGAATCATAACTTATCTTTAAAACACTTCTAGGGTTAATTAGACTTGAACCTAGTGGAGAATGGATCACCCTCTCATCAAAGTATTTGATGAAGATTGCATAACTGGATCATAAGATAAGAGTTAGGATAAGAGGCTAGTTACTACTAAGTTGTTGCCACTTCCCTGGGAGTACGATAATTAACTTAGTAAAATCGTAGATACTTTCCAATAGACTAGCTACACGATAGGTACTCTGCCTTAGATTCTGGCTGATTAAGTGACACCGTAAGACTAAACGTGACAATTAGTCAATCACAGTCCTTAATTAATCATAATCGACATAGGGTAAAATAACACCTATTTAGTACGTCAACCGGAATCGCATCAACTATGCTCAGTGTTCATGCATTTCTAATTACCCCACACTTATTTGAAAACAAGAAACAAAACAACACAAAGAGTTCTTACCCCACACTTATTCAACTAACTACGGGTAAGAAGGAACATAGATTACTGAAAGAAATAACAAAACAA
This sequence comes from Asclepias syriaca, assembly GCA_027405835.1. Lineage (NCBI taxonomy): Eukaryota > Viridiplantae > Streptophyta > Magnoliopsida > Gentianales > Apocynaceae > Asclepias > Asclepias syriaca. The sequence goes on from JAPHNG010000655.1 coordinate 181,473, forward strand.
GAAATAAAATGAAAGATATACTCCCTTATTCTGTGAAGTCCACATTCTGCTCGGACGAGTCAAATGACCCTCTGTAAATCTTCAGGCATTGTCCGTTTACTTTTTGAATAATGCCGTCAGAATCCATGATGTCACATGCTCCGAAAGGTAATACTTCCGTGATCGTGAACGGTCCTGGCCAACAACTACGCAGCTTTCCTGGGAACAATTTTAAACGTGAGTTGTATAGCAATACCTTATCTCCTGGTTCAAAATTCTTCTGGGTTCTGAGTCGCCTATCATGCCGGAGTTTACTTGTCATCTTGAATTAGTGTGATTTTTCATAGGCTTTGAGCCTCCACTCATCCAATTCATTGAGTTGTAGAACCCGGCGTTCCTTAGTTAAATTATCGTCGAGGTTGCATTTTTGTACCGCCCAATAAGCTTTGTGTTCAAGTTCAACCGGAAGGTGACATGCTTTTCCATAGACTAGTCGATAGGGTGAGAATACCGTAGTGGTTTTGTATGTTGTACGGAAGGCCCATAATGCATCCTCCAGCTTATTGGCCCAATCCTTACGGTTAACGCCCACAGTCTTTTCTAAGATTCTCTTTATTCCCCTATTGGTTACCTCAGCCTGCCCATTGGTTTGGTGATGGTAGGTTGTGGAAATGCAATGCTGAACTCCGTACTGCTGAAGTACCTTCTGCAATTGAGAGTTGCAGAAGTGCGTACCTCGATCACTGATTAGGGCTTTTGGACATCCAAATCTGGCGAAAATCTGCTTAAGGAATTTGCATACGACTCTAGCATCATTAGTAGGTAGGGCCTGTGCCTCAGGCCATTTTAAAAAATACTCCACAGCTACTATGATGTACTGCTTACCAAAAGAGGGAGGGAATGGACCCATGAAGTCTATACCCCATATGTCAAATATTTCTACACTTTGAATTACCTGTTGGGGTAGACTGTCTCGAGAAGAAATGGTTCCAGCATTCTGACAGGCATCGCAGGATCCTGTGAATGCTGCGGCGTCCTTGAATATGGTAGGCCAGTAGAAGCCTGCTTCTAATACTTTTCGGGCGGTATTAGCTGCAGCTAAGTGACCGCCTGTTAGTCCGCAGTGACAATGTTCCAGAATTTGGAAACCTTCTTCTTGAGAGACACATCTCCTGATCATCTGATCTGCACATATTCGAAATAGAAAAGGATCTTCCCAATAGTAATATTTCTGGTCAGCAAAGAATTTTCTTCTTTGTTGAGCAGTGATATCACTGGAATGTCTGCAATTTTGTAGGCAAAGGCTCTTCTATACTTTCTGCACATGTCCACAGTCAGCTTCCTTTGTTCTACAATCAGATCAGCTACAAGAATAATGGGAAGTTTCTTGTTGTCATCTAGGAATTCGTAGCAGAGATGAGTGGGCAGTTCCTTCAGTTCCAAGTCTGGTGGCTCTTCAAACGAGGTTCGTTCTTTCTTCATGTCATCATCACCTATCTCAGTGAAACTATCAAAAGTATTTTCATTTTTAGAAGAGCTAAGTTCAAGCTCCTCTAATTCTAGGGAGTCCTCACTTAGGACTTGATAGTTTGAGCATAGGTCGGTCACGTTAATTGTAATCAAGTGTTCCATGGCATCCACACAAAAACAAGTATCATCGAGATGCATGGGATACCTAAGGGTCTCATTTAGATCAAAAGTGATGTCATCATTTCCTACCCTTAACTTGATTTGACCATTACTGACGTCTATTAATGATTTTGAGGTAGCTAGAAATGGTTGACCTAGGATCAGGGGCACTCCTCATTCCCCATTCATATCCATGACAACAAAATCCACAGGAAACACAAATTTTCCGACCTTTACTAAGAGATCTTCAATTATTCCCTTGGGGATTTTGACTGTCCTATCTGCAAGTTGTATGCACATCCTAGTCGTTTTCAAATCATGCAATCCTAATTTATCAAATAAACTAGATGGTATAAGATTGATACAAGCTCCTAAGTCTGCTAATGCATGCATGTTAGTAATATTTCCAATTGCACATGGCAAGTGATACGCGAAAATCGTATCACATTTTTAGCATGCTTTTATGTATGTTTTAATGTAAAATCGAGAGTAAATTGACATTAATTGTTTATTATTTACTTGATTTCACGGTTTTTATGATTTTGGAAGTCTCAGGTGCAAAGTAGACGAAAACAGCAAATTTTGGGGCAAAAACACAATTTTTGGAAATGTTGACTCGGTCAAAGGTCCGGGACGGGCGTCCCGAACCAGGGACGGGTGTCCCGACCTGGTCAACAGACCAGGACGGGCGTCCCGAGCCACCAGAAGCTGTCCCACATCAAATTTTTCAGAGATTTTCACTCCGGGAAGCTGCTATAAATACCCCAGGCCTCCAGCAGTTGAAATCATCCCTCTCCACTCGATCTGAGTCATTAAGTGGTTTCCAGTGTACAATTTTCCAGTACACAACTCACTCAGAGACTCGGATCTCAGTTTTCTTTCTTATTAGTGTTTGTTTTAGTTTCTGAGAAATAGTCTCAGATCTTAGGTTTCTATAGATAGGTTCGTTTCTGGTATTCATAGAATACCCGGGATTTCGTTAGGAGATCCTAAGAGAGCTCTAGGCGTTCGAAGAGTCAGTCCACAGGGCTAGGCTTAAGCCCAGGACGTAAGGTAAAGTCTAGCTACTAGGCTGAGGAAGCGTCCTCCGAAGGTTCTGGTGAGCAGAGTCAGGGCGAGCAATACGACATATACAACAGTACGCTCCGTAGGCGAGACTTCGTAAAGGGTGATTTCTTTATGGCATCGGTCCCCATGTCCCTCTCTTATATGTGTTATTGCTTTGTTCTAAATATGAATTATGAATATCAAATTACGATTTTATGAATAGTTGTGTTATATGTTGAAGTTTTTATGTTTTTCCGGAAATAGCCACCTGCTAAATATTCATTATGTCTGCATGTCTAATGTAAGTCTCTTTTAAACTAAAACTAGGGTTATAGACAATTCCTAACCACGGTCTATTCATAACCTGTTTAGTTTAACAGGCATCAATTAGTATTGGTGTCTGCCATACTAGATAAAATAACCAACGGAACACCTCGTTTGTTAGAGTAGTCTAGGTAGGTTGAGTAGAGAGTTATGCCGGTGGTTTTGCGACAAGCAGCATGACCCCGAAGTGACATAGGGTACCGTTCATTGCTGACTTTAGTCCGGGCCGTGAGTAGGGCCGTTTACCTTAACAATGGGGCGGTAGCATAGAGACTCAGATGTGGTACACCTTTAGACTCATAACATAGTTGCATTCCAGGCTAAGGATATATCTAAAATACTCGAAGATAGGTCAATCAACATATATGAACAATATAACATAGAATCAGAACTTTGTCTATAAACACTTTTAGGCTTAATTAGACTTAAACCTAGTGGAGAATGGATCACCCTCTCATCAAAGTATTTGATGAAGATTGCATAACTGGATTATAAGATAGGAGTTAGGATAAAAGGCTAGTTACTACTAAGCCGTTGCCACTTCCCTGGGAGTACGATAATTAAATTAATAAAATCGTAGATACTTTCCAATAGACTAGCTACACGATAGGTACTCTGCCTTAGGTTCTGGCTGATTAAGTGACACCATAGAGACTAAATGTGACAATTAGTCAATCACAGTCCTTAATTATTCATAATCAACATAGGGTAAAATAACACCTATTTAGCATGTCAACCGGAATCGCATCAGCAAGGTAAAACAACCAGGATCTTTCTGTTTAGACGGTAGTTTATTCAACAGGACCGTCGAACATTCTTCATTAAGAACCACCTTGTCCATGTCAAATTTTCTCTTATTACTAACAACTTCTTTTAAAAACTTAGCATACTTTGGCATTTCAGATATGGCAGTTGCTGAGGTACTCTTTTCTGGAAGTTAGTAGTCCCGGAATTGTTTCTCTAGCTAAATCCCGGATGGTTCTTCCAAGTGGGATTGTAGGTATTTCCTATAGGAGCAGAATTCACTGCGTCCACTTGTTCCATATCCTCTGGAATAGTTAATATCCCATACCATAACAATCTCCACTGAAATGTGGTCCATGGTAAAATTCGCAGACTTGGTATACTGACTGAACACTTTTCCCCTGTTGGAAAGCATTCAGCTGATTAGTAATGCTGGCCTTCAGTGCCTCAAATTGATCATCAGTGGAGGCAACGGCCGCATTTACTGGTTGCTTCTTAGCTCGGCCACTTGTGCGCCAGTTCTTGCTATTCCTGTAGAGTCTCTCCAGAGCGTTTCTAGCATCTACATCACTCATTCCATTGAAACTGCTCTGGGGATTAAGTCCATCAAGAATTTGTTTACCCATGTCCGACAATTAGTCAATCACAGTCCTTAATTATTCATAATCAACATAGGGTAACATAACACCTATTTAGCATGTCAACCGGAATCGCATTAGATTTTTGGCGCCGTTGCCGGGGAAATATCATAATAAATTTAGGACTCCTGATCAAAATTCTAGAAACCGATCAAAATTCTAGATACTTATGATAGGTAACGGTAGTAACCTAGACTTTAGACCTAACACTTATCTTATACCAGTTAGACAATCAATTTCCGAAATATAGGGTTATCATAACTAATTAATTTTAGATGTTATCTGGAATTAAAACACTTAGGATAATCAAATTTTAGAAAATTATTCTAAAACCATATTAAGGAAATTTAACTGCTTTCGAAAAAAAAAGAAAAAAAATTTAAAATTTAAAAACCGAAAAAAAATGTATTTTTCTTGCTCAACGATAAGTTGTTCTTCTTCCCTATCTCTTGTTTTTTTTTGTTTTCTTAGTTGCTCTTTTTCGTGTTTTTCTTCCTTTATTTAATTTCGAAGAAATAAAAATGGAAATGAGGATAAAATATATTTTCTTCTTAGTTGTATAATGTTGGCTTAGATTTTTATCGGGAAGAAACTCTATTTTAGAATTTTCTTAGAGTCATGCCGGCCTTATTAGGATGAGTTATGAAATAGTTTTTCCTTAATAGCCAGACCTTTGAATGTTCTATTGGAAAAAGGATGTTCCTTTTGTTTTGTTGATAATTGCATGAGATTGTTTTTTAACCAAAAGGAATTACTGCACCCATTAGGGCATCACCTGATCAAAATTTGCCTTTTGAATGAATATGTGATGTAATGATGTAGTAAGAATTGTTTTAGGATAGAAACATGATAAGAAAGTTCATGTATGACAAATCCTGATCTTATCTAGTCTTGTCAAAAACAATGGGTTACACTGATCACTCTAAGATATCTGTGTTCAATAAAACTGACACTGAACCATAATTGATTAAGTTATGTTTTATTGTTACTTGAGTTTGATATAGAATGAAGGGGTAAGAAAAAGGGTTAAGAATCTAGAAAGAAAACCTTTGGTCTAGACTAGGAAACCCCGAGTTAGAGGCTATTGACGAGACAGTAGTATCTGATAAATTTCTGAATGAGGATCTATTTTCATTGTTTGCTATGAGTAATGATTCTCCTCCGTGGTTTACTGATATTACTAATTATCTAGCTGCTAATTATTCCCAAGTGTTATGACTTATCAGCAAAAGAAGAAATTCTTTGCTGATTAGAAATATTACTACTGGGCAGATTTCTCTTTTATTTCAAATTTTTGCAGATCAGTTGATCAGAAGATGTAACTCGGAAGGCGAAGGCCACATGATTCTGAAGCATTGCTGGAATCTATGGGAGACCAACTAAACTACTATCAACACTGTCCGGAAAGTGTTGAAAGCAGAATCTTGTTGACCCACCATATTCAAGGACTTTTAATCTTTGATACAGTCCTGCGATGCTTGCCAAATAGCAGGTAACACATCTTCCAGAGATCACCTACCCCAGCAAGTCATGTGCAAATTCTAGTTGTTTTCCCAGATTCAGAGTGCCGATATCTTAGGAAGAAAGGCTCAGTCTATGTATCTAATCTGTGAAGTCTGCCAAGTACCACACTTTAGCAGGGATTGCTATGGGAATGAGATACGAACCATTCCAAAAAGAGGTAGGAGTAGGTTACTACAGAATGCTGCTCCAATGGGAGACGCATACAATCCCCTCTAGAGGAATTATACGGGATTTAGATGAGGAATAATTCGGAAGCTGGAAACTTTCAGAAGATACCACCACAGCAAAACCCCTACCCGTAGAATCAACAGATGAGATACTGGCAACAATTAAAGCCAGACCAGTGCAAGCAAGTGATCTACCAAGAGGTAACGAACGGTCGACAGATATAGAGGAATTTGGCATTGTGTCGGGAGCATAGCAATGGAGGAGCTTACATTCCCTGCATACCAATCAGCTGTGAGAAACTTCCCCGAGGAAGTCTCAAATACTTGGGCCCAGATCTACACAACTGGAGCCCCCATACCACCACAGCTTCGCCAAAACTTCAGGTATCTTTTCTTCCATTCGAGACTTGCATGCAATACCTTTACTAACATTGGCGGAAAGGCACACAAATCCCAAGAAATCTCATTCCTAGACACGTTCCTCCTGGACACGTTGCTATGATTGTGAGAAATCTTACAAATGATTCGAGGAAACAGTCCGTGGGGCTCGAGCCATTCATCAAATGAATAGGCCACTACCTAGAGCTCGACGATGAAGGATCGAAGCTGACGTCATCCGTTCCAGTATCTAGAGCTTACAGAATCAAGAATGCCTCAGCAATAGCACATGGCTAGGATGAAGAGCCAATTGACATATCAAAGAAAACCCTTCTACTCGCGACATGAAGGGAGTTTTTTTCCTCATATTCCTTTACTTTACTTTTATTTTATTTGTTTTGTGTTATGTTTTGCTATCCTTCTTGTTTTGTTGCCTTATTTTCTCTCTTACCCTTAGTTAGTCGAATAAGTGTGGGGTAAGAGTTCTTTGTTTTGTTTTTATTTCTTATTTTCAAATAAGTGTGGGGTAGCTAGATATGCATGAACACTGAGGACAGTGCCAGACTTAAGTGTGGGGTAGCAGTGCACGGTGCACTGTAGTAGTTTTTGATAAACTTTTTGCATGATTTTGCTTGTTTTCCCCGTATTTTCACACCCTTCCAAAAAAATTTCAAAATTTTTCATTTTTTCAGACTTCTAAATACAGTATGATTGGTTAAACAATTGCTTATGTCTATGATATGTAGGTAGTATGCTATGGTTAGTAGGAGATAGTTGATAGCTATCTTGGACTAATTGATTAGGAATAGGGAATTCCTGATAACTGAGCACAGCTTTGTCTGGATTAGAGACCTCAACCAATTACCTTTTCAAGACTGAACTAGATGAAATTAGACCAGTTGTGGATGTTTTGACAATTAGAATAACTGGATGAGACTCTGAGCTAAAAGTGAAAGGAAACAAAAGAAGTTAATCAAATAAGGGTAGTTTGCCAGCGGCCTTCGCTACTCGAGCACTACTCCTTCGGGGAATTTAAAGCCTGATGCCCTAAGGTCATGTAGATCTGGGAGTCATCGGAGTGGGACTCGCTACATGGGTAGTTGAAGTTGACGTGTTCTAAGCAGACTCAAAATACCCTGAATCCATAAAGAAAATAACTAAGTGCTAAAACATTAAAAATCTTATCACCAAAGCTCAGAACTCAGAAAGTTATCTGTTGTCAGTGTGTCTAGCGATAGGTCGAAGTATTATCTGGTAACAGTTAAGATAAGAGTTCATTGTGTTGACTATCTGGTCTAGACTAGTAATCACACTACACATCAGGAAGACCCTGTGACTAAGAAAAAAGTCCAACCTAGTTGTTGACTTGTTTTCTGCCTGATCATAACAAGCTACTAGAGACATTTGAGACCTTGTCATAGCAACCTAACCAATCAGACCTGTGTTAAGAATTGTCTGAAGAATTTTTGGAATAAAAACATAACTAGGAATTTAAGTGACTGCACTACGGTTTAGAATCACTAACTCCATGTAGACTTTGCTTGAGGACAAGCAAAAAGCTAAGTGTGGGGTTATCTGATACGCGAAAATCGTATCACATTTTTAGCATGTTTTTATGTATGTTTTAATGTAAAATCGAGAGTAAATTGACATTAATTGTTTATTATTTACTTGATTTCACGGTTTTTATGATTTTGGAAGTGTCAGGTGCAAAGTAGACGAAAACAGCAAATTTTGGGGCAAAAACGCAATTTTTGGAAATGTTGACTCGGTCAAAGGTCCGGAACGGGCGTCCCGACCAAGCCAAGCCAGAGGGACGAGCGTCCAGCACCAGGGACGGGCGTCCCGACCTGGTCAACAGACCAGGACGGGCGTCCCAATCCGGGACGGGCGTCCCGAGCCGCCAGAAGCTGTCCCACATCAAAGTTTTCAGAGATTTTCACTCCGGGAAGCTGCTATAAATACCCCAGGCCTCCAGCAGTTGAAATCATCCCTCTCCACTCGATCTGAGTCATTAAGTGGTTTCCAGTGTACAATTTTCCAGTACACAACTCACTCAGAGACTCGGATCTCAGTTTTCTTTCTTATTAGTGTTTGTTTTAGTTTCTGAGAAATAGTCTCAGATCTTAGGTTTCTATAGATAGGTTCGTTTCTGGTATTCATAGAATACCCGGGATTTCGTTAGGAGATCCTAAGAGAGCTCTAGGCGTTCGAAGAGTCAGTCCACAGGGCTAGGCTTAAGCCCAGAACGTAAGGTAAAGTCTAGCTACTAGGCTGAGGAAGCGTCCTCCGAAGGTTCTGGTGAGCAGAGTCAGGGCGAGCAATACGACATATACAACAGTACGCTCCGTAGGCGAGACTTCGTAAAGGGTGATTTCTTTATGGCATCGGTCCCCATGTCCCTCTCTTATATGTGTTATTGCTTTGTTCTAAATATGAATTATGAATATCAGATTACGATTTTATGAATAGTTGTGTTATATGTTGAAGTTTTTATGTTTTTCCGGAAATAGCCACCTGCTAAATATTCATTATGTCTGCATGTCTAATGTAAGTCTCTTTTAAACTAAAACTAGGGTTATAGACAATTCCTAACCACGGTCTATTCATAACCTGTTTAGTTTAACAGGCATCAATTAGTATTGGTGTCTGCCATACTAGATAAAATAACCAACGGAACACCTCGTTTGTTAGAGTAGTCTAGGTAGGTTGAGTAGAGAGTTATGCCGGAGGTTTTGCGACAAGCAGCATGACCCCGAAGTGACATAGGGTACCGTTCATTGCTGACTTTAGTCCGGGCCGTGAGTAGGGCCGTTTACCTTAACAATGGGGCGGTAGCGTAGAGACCTCAGATGTGGTACACCTTTAGACACAGAACATAGTTGCATTCCAAGCTAAGATATATCTAAAACACTCGAATATAGGTCAATCAACATATAGGAACAGTATAACATAGAATCAGAACTCATCTGTAAAACACTTTTAGGATTAATTAGACTTAAACCTAGTGGAGAATGGATCACCCTCTCATCAAAGTATTTGATGAAGATTGCATAACTGGATTATAAGATAGGAGTTAGGATAAAAGGCTAGTTACTACTAAGCCGTTGCCACTTCCCTGGGAGTACGATAATTAAATTAATAAAATCGTAGATACTTTCCAATAGACTAGCTACACGATAGGTACTCTGCCTTAGGTTCTGGCTGATTAAGTGACACCATAGAGACTAAATGTGACAATTAGTCAATCACAGTCCTTAATTATTCATAATCAACATAGGGTAAAATAACACCTCTTTAGCATGTCAATCGGAATCTCATCAGCAAGGTAAAACAACCAGGATCTTTCTGTTTAGACGGTAGTTTATTCAACAGGACCGTCAAACATTCTTCATTAAGAACCACCTTGTCCATGTCAAATTTTCTCTTATTACTAACAACTTCTTTTAAAAACTTAGCATACTTTGGCATTTCAGATATGGCAGTTGCTGAGGTACTCTTTTCTGGAAGTTAGTAGTCCCGGAATTGTTTCTCCAGCTAAATCCCGGATGGTTCTTCCAAGTGGGATTGTAGGTATTTCCTATAGGAGCAGAATTCACTGCATCCACTTGTTCCATATCCTCTGGAATAGTTAATATCCCATACCATAACAATCTCCACTGAAATGTGGTCCTTGGTAAAATTCGCAGACTTGGTATACTGACTGAACATTTTTCCCCTGTTGGAAAGCATTCAGCTGATTAGTAATGCTGGCCTTCAGTGCCTCAAATTGATCATCAGTGGAGGCAACGACCGCATTTACTGGTTGCTTCTTAGCTCGGCCACTTGTGCGCCAGTTCTTGCTATTCCTGTAGAGTCTCTCCAGAGCGTTTCTAGCATCTACATCACTCATTCCATTGAAACTGCTCTGGGGATTAAGTCCATCAAGAATTTGTTTACCCATGTCCGACATACCCCCGTAAAATTGCTGGATCAGCAATGCTTCGGTTAGTCCATGTTGGGGGCAGAGCCTGAGTAGCTCCTTGAATCTGTCCCAAGCTTCGATCACTGTCTCATCAGCAGCTTGAGTAAAACTAGACAGAGCCCTTTGATATTCTAGGACTCTTGCTGCAGAGTAGTACTCTTCTAGGAAGGCTTTGCTTAACTCGTCCCAAGAGGTGATGGAGTTAGTAGGTAGCTGGGCCAACCATCTCTTAGCTTTTTCCCTCAGTGAGTAGGGAAAGAGGTTTAGTTTAGTTACTTCTGCAGTATGATCTCCCTTGAGGCCTGCACAGAGTGAAAAGAAATCAGATAAATGTTCCAAAGGATTCTCGGCTGCAGTTCCTCCAAAGTGAACCCGATTTATAATCAGCTGGATCACATTCGGTTTAAGATCATAGCGAGGGTTCCCAGGGATTTGGATGGCAGATGATATTGTAACAGTCTGTGGCTGGATGTAGGATTCGAGGGTAGGTCTTTTAGCAGCCATCTCTGTTCTTCACCTATTAGTTGTACGAATGAGACGTTCAGGATTCTCAACTGGTGTTACAAGGTTAGCTTCTGAAGTTCGAGTCCTGCAACTACATAGAAGAATACGTTTTAGCATGAGCAAACTGGTTAGTGGGGTTACAGGGAAAGTGAAAAGTTAAGAATTCGGAAGAAGAAAGGGAAAAAAAACAACTATTCAATTATGGAAGAGAAATAACACAAGAGATAGGGAAAAGAGAACAACTTACCATTGAACAAGAAAATTACAATTTTTTTTCAGTTTTTAAATTTTTTCCAATTTTTTTTCTTTTTAATATTTTGAAAGCAATTAAATTCCCTCAATATGGTTCTAGAATGATTTTCTAAAATTTGATTATCCTAAGTGTCTTAATTCCAGATAACATCTAAAATTAATTAGTTATGATAACCCTATATTTCGGAAACTGATTGTCTAACTAGTGTAAGATAAGTGTAGGTCTAAGCTCTAGGTTGCTATCGTTACCTATCATAAGTTTCTAGAATTTTGATCAGGAATCCTAAATTCATTATGATATTTCCCCGGCAACGGCGCCAAAAATCTGATGGGTTTCCAGCCGATATTCTAAATAGGTGTTATTTTACCCTATGTTGATTATGAGTAATTAAGGACTGAGATTGACTAATTGTCACATTTAGTCTCTATGGTGTCACTTAATCAGCCAAAATCTAAGGCAGAGTACCTATCGTGTTGCTAGTCTGTTGGAAAGTATCTATGATTTTATTAAATAAATATCGTACTCCCAGAGAAGTGGTAATGGCTTAGTAGTAGCTAGCCTTTTATCCTAACTCTTATCTTATGATCCAGTTATGCAATCGTCATCAATAACTTTGATGAGAGGGTGATCCATTCTCCACTAGGTTTAAGTCTAATTAAGCCTAAAAGTGTTTATAGACAAAGTTCTGATTCTATGTTATATTGTTCATATATGTTGATTGACCTATCTTCGAGTGTTTTAGATATATCCTTAGCCTGGAATGCAACTATGTTATGAGTCTAAAGGTGTACCACATCTGAGTCTCTATGCTACCGCCCCATCGCCAAGGTAAACGGCCCTACTCACGGCTACTACTAAAGACAGCTATGAAAGCCCTATGTCACTTCGAGGATCATGCCGATTGCCCATAACCGCCGGCATAACGCTCTACTCAGCCTACCTAGACTACTCTAACAAACAGGGTGTTCCGCAGGTTATTTTATCTAGTATGGCAGACACCAATACTAATTGATGCATGTTAAACAAAACAGGTTATGAATAGACCGTGGTTAGGAATTGTCTATAACCCTAATTTTAGTTTAAAAGAAACTGCATTAGACATGCACACATAACGAATATTTAAGCAGGTGGCTATTTCCGGAAAATCATAAGAACTTCAACATATATGACAAATATTCATGAAAATCATAATCTCATATTCATAATTAATATTTGGAACAAACACAATACAAACATATAAAGGGAGGGATAGGGGGGACTGATGCCATAAAGAAATCACCCTTTACGTAGTCACGCCGTTGGAGCAACTGCTTGTATATGTCGTACTGCTCGACCCGACGCTGCTCGCCCGAACCTTCGGAGGGCACTTCCTCAGTCTAGTAACTGGGCTTTACCTTAATACCCAGCTTAAGCACAGCCCTATGGACTGACTCGTCGAACGCCTAGAGCCCTCTTAGGATCTCCTAACGAAATCCCGGGTATTCTATGAATACCAGAAACGAACCTATCTATCGAACCCTAGGATCTGAGACTATTTCTCAGAAACTAAAAAACGAAACACAAAAAGGAAAGAAAGAAAACTTATACTGAAATCTGAGTCTCCGAGTGAGTTGTGTACTCAAGAATTGTACACTGGAAACCACTGAATGACTCAGATCGAGTGGAGAGGGATGAATTCAACTGAGGAAGGCCTGGGGTATTTATAGCAGCTTTCTGGAGTGATTTTCTCTCAAAATTTCGATGTGGGACTTGAATTTCTGGTTCGGGATGCCCGTCCCGGTCTGTTGACCAGGTCTGGACGGCCATCCCAACCTGTTGACCAGGTCAGTAAGCCCGTCCTGAACCGGGACACCCTCCCCGAAGTCCGAACTTCTGAAAAATTGCGTTTTAGCCCCGAAATTTGCCATTTTCTTCCACTTTTCACCTGACACTTCCAAAATCATAAATATTGTGAAATTGAGTAAATAACAATCAATTAAGACTGATTTCCTATCAATTTCACCCTAAATTATGCCTAAAACATGCTAAAAACGTGATATGATTTATGCATATCAGTTATAGTTATACTAGGCATCAATAAAGGTTTTACTTGCATAGTATATAACATGAAATTTCTAATCATGCCTTTTTCCTAAAACAATTCTTACTACATAATTACTAACATCACATATCAATTCAAAAAAAAACAATCTCCAATCGAGTGATGTCAGAATGAGTGCAATAATAAATAGTTCCTTTAGTTCGTTTAAAAAGATATCATGCAGTTATCAGCAAAAACAAGAGGAACATCCTTTCTCATTAGAATATTCAGAGGCCTGTCTATTAAAGAAAACTTATTTCATAATTCGTCTAATAAACCTAGCATGACCTGAAAAAATTGTAAAAGGATATTTCTTCCAAATTAAAACCTAAACCAAAATTGACGGCTCAAAAGAAAAATATTCTTTCCTCATTTCCATTTTTATGTTTTTTGGAAATTAAATAATAGAAATAACAAACAAACACGAAAACTGTAAACAGGAAAATTTTATTTCTTTAATTTTCTGGAAAATATTTTTCAGAAAATATATTTTTAAAAGCAAAATTGTAAACAAGAAAAGAATTTATTTTGTTTTTAACTTTTTATATTTTTATATTTTGTTTTTTTTTCTCGAAAGCAATTAAATTTCCTTAATATGGTTTTAGAATGATTTTCTAAAATTTGATTATCCTAATTGTCTTAATTTCAGATAATATCTAAAATTAATTAGTTATGATAACCCTATATTTCGGAAACTGATTGTCTAACTAGCATAAAATAAGTGTTTAGGTCTAAGGTATAGATTACTACCGTTACCTATCATAAGCTTCTAGAATTGTGGGCAATAATCCTAAATTTTTATGATATTTTCCTCGGCAACGGCGCCAAAAATCTGATGCGTTCCGACTGATATGCTAAAATAGGCGTTATTTTACCCTATGTTGATTATGAATAACTAAGGACATATAATGACTAATTGTCACATTTAGTCTCTATGTTGTCACTTAATCAATCAGAATCTAAGGCAGAGTACCTATCGTGTAGCTAATCTGTTGGAAAGTATCTACGATTTTAATTTAATCAATTTATCGTATTCCCAAGGAAGTGGTAACAGCTTAGTAGTAACTATCCTCTTACCCTAACTCTTATCTTATGATCCAGTTATGCAATCGTTCATCAAATTCTTTGATGAGAGGGTGATTTATTCTCCACTAGGTTCAAGTCTATTTAAGCCAAAAAGAGTATTTTACAGATAATGTTCTGATTTTATGTTATACTGTTCCTACATGTTGATTGACCTATCTTCGAGTATTTTAGATATATCTTGGTCTAGATTGCAATTATGTACTGATTCTACCGGTGTACCACATCTGAGTTACCTGATAAACCGCCCTACCTTAATGACGGCCCTACTCACAGTTCGAGCTAAAGGTATCCATGAAAGTCCTGTGTCACTCAGGAGATATGTCGCTCGCCCTAATGCTGGCATAAACGCACAAACTCAGCCTACTTAGACTACTTTAACAAACATGGGGATCTATAGGTTATTTCATCTAATATGGCAGACATTAATGCTTCCAACGGGAAGTCCTAAATTAATGCCTGTTAAACTAAACAGGTTATGATTAGACCGTGGTTAGGAATTGTCTATAACCATTCATCTAGTTTAAAAGAAACTATAGTAGACATGCAGTCATAATGATAGTTAAGCTGCTGACTATTTCCGGAAAAATATAAATGACTTCAACATGCAAAACACATATTCATATAATCATAGTTTAATATTCATAATAATTATTTGGACGAACACAGTACAGACATATAAAGAGAGGGACAAGGGGACTGATGCGTTCCAGTCGATGTGCTAAATAGGTGTTATTTTACCCTATGTTGATTATGAATAATTAAGGACTGTGATTGAGTAATTGTCACATTTAGTCTCTATGGTGTCACTTAATCAGCCAGAACCTAAGGCAGAGTACCTATCGTGTAGCTAGTCTGTTGGAAAGTATCTACGATTTTATTAAATAAATATCGTACTCCCAGGGAAGTGGTAACGGCTTAGTAGTAACTAGCCTTTATTCGTAACTCTTATCTTATAATCCAGTTATGCAATCTTCATCAATAATTTTGATGAGAAGGTGATTCATTCTCCACTAGGTTTAAGTCTAACTAAACCTGAAAATGTTTTATAGACGAGATCCTGATTTTATGTTATACTGTTACTATACGTTCATTGACCTATATTCGAGTATTTTAGACATGTCTTGGCCTGGATTGCAACTATGTTCTGTGTCTAAAGGTTACCACATCTGAGTTTCTACGCTACCGCCCCATCGTTAAGGGTAACGGCCCTACTCACGGCTCGGACTAAAGTCAGCAATGAATGCCCTATGTCACTGATACGCGAAAATCGTATCACCTTTTTAGCATGTTTTTATGTATGATTTCGGGTGAAATTGAGGGCAAATTGATCTTAATTGTTTGTTATTTACTCAATTTCACGGTTCTTATGATTTTGGAAGTGTCCGGTGAAAAGTAGACGAAAACAGCAAATTTGGGGCAAAAACACAATTTTTGGAAATGTTGACTCGGTCAAAGGGTCAGGACGGGCGTCCCGAACCCGGGACGGGGGTCCCGACCCAGTCAAACAGCCGGGACGGGCGTCCAGGACTCGGGACGGGCGTCCCGACCTGGTCAACAGATCAGGACGGGCGTCCCGAACCCCCAGAACCAGTCCCACATCGAATTTTTAATGAAAAATCACCCTGGGAAGCTGCTATAAATACCCCAGGCCTCCAGTAGTTGAATTCATTCCTCTCCACTCTATCTGAGTTATTTAGTGGTTTCTAGTGTACACTTCTCTAGTACACAACTCACTCAGAGACTCGGATCTCAGTTTTCTTTCTTATTAGTGTTTTGTTTTAGTTTCTGAGAAATAGTCTCAGATCTTAGGCTTACATAGATAGGTTCGTTTATGGTATTCATAGAATACCCGGGATTTCGTTAGGAGATCCTAAGAGGGCTCTATGCGTTCGAAGAGTCAGTCCACAGGGCTGAGCTTAAGCTGGGTATTAAGGTAAAGCCCAGTTACTAGGCTGAGGAAGCGTCCTCCGAATGTTCTAGCAAGCAGAGTCAGAGCGAGCAATACGACATATACAGCAGTACGCTCCGTCGGCGAGACTACGTAAAGGGTGATTTCTTTATGGCATCAGTCCCCATGTCCCTCTCTTATATGTTGTTATTGTTTTGTTCTAAATACATATTATGAATACGAGATTACGATGTTTTAATGAATAGTTGTTTTATATGTTGACGTTATTATATGTTTCCAGAAATAGCCACCTGCTTAACATTCACTATGTATGCATGTTTAATGTGCTCTTTTAAACTAAAGTTAGGGTTATAGACAATTCCTAACCACGGTCTAATCATAACCTGTTTAGTTTAACAGGCATCAATTAGTATTGGTGTCTGCCATGCTAGATAAAATAACCTGCTGAACACCCTGCATGTTAAAGTAGTCTAGGTAGGGGTCGAGCTGAGTCCGATTATGCCGGTGGCTAGGGCAAACGGTATGATCCCCGAAGTGACATAGGGCTTTCATGGATGCCTTCGTCCCGAACCGTGAGTAGGGCCGTCATTAAGGTAGGGCGGTTTATTAGAGACCTCGGATGTGGTACGCCTTTAGACACAGAACATAGTTGCAATCCAGGCTAAGATGCATCTAAAATACTCGAAGATAGGTCAATCAACATATAGGAACAATATAACATAGAATCAGGACTCATCTATAAAACACTTCTAGGATTAATTAGACTTAAACCTAGTGGAGAATGAATCACCCTCTCATCAAAGTATTTGATGAAGATTGCATAACTGGATCATAAGATAGGAGTTAGGATAAAAGGCTAGTTACTACTAAGCCGTTGCCACTTCCCTGGGAGTACGATAATTAACTTAATAAAATCGTAGATACTTTCCAACAGACTAGCTACACGATAGGTACTCTGCCTTAGGTTCTGGCTGATTAAGTGACACCATAGAGACTAAATGTGACAATTAGTCAATCACAGTCCTTAATTATTCATAATCAACATAGGGTAAAATAACACCTATTTAGCACGTCAACTGGAATACCATCAGTCACTTTGGGGATCATACCGCTCGTCTCATAACCGCCGGCATAAAACTCTACTCAGCCTACCTAGACTACTTTCAACCAACAGGGTGTTCCGCAGATTATTTTATCTAGTATAGCAGACACTAATACTAATTGATGCCTGTTAAACTAAACATGTTATGAATAGACCGTGGTTAGGAATTGTCTATAACCCTAATTTCAGTTTAAAAGAACGGCAATAGACATGCAGACATAATGGATAATTAAGCAGGTGGCAATTTCTAGAAAAACATTATAACTTCAACATATATCACAAATATTCATAATAATCATAATCTGGTATTCAAACTGTTATTTGGACAAACACAATAACAACATATAAGAGAGGGACAGGGGGACCGATGCCATAAAGAAATCACCCTTTACGAAGTCTCGCCGATGGAGCGCACTGTTGTATATGCCATATTGCTTGACCCGACTCTGCTCGCCAGAACCGTCGGAGGACGCTTCCTCAGCCTAGTAACTGGGCTTTACCTTAATACCCAGCTTTTGCCCAACCCTGTGGACTGACTCTTCGAATGCCTAGAGCCCTCTTAGGATCTCCTAAAGAAATCTCGGGTATTCTATGAATACCATAAATGAACCTATCTATGTAAGCCTAAGATTTGAGACTATTTCTCAGAAACTAAAACAAAACACTAACAAGAAAGAAAACTGAGATCCGAGTCTTTGAGTGAGTTGTGTACTGGAGAAGTGTACACTGGAAACCACTTAATGACTCAGATCGAGTGGAGAGGAATGATTTCAATTGCTGGAGGCCTGGGGTATTTATAGCACCTTCTCGGGGTGATTTTTCATCAAAAAATTGATGTGGGACTTGATCTGGATGTTCGGGACGCCCGTCCTGGTCTGTTGACCAAGTCGGGACGCCTGTCCCGAGTCCTGGACGCCAATCCCGGTGCTTTGATTGGGTCGGGACGCCCATCCTGACCCTTTGACCAAGTCAACATTTCCAAAAATTCTGTTTTTGCCCCAAAATTTGCTGTTTTCGTCTACTTTTCACCTGACACTTCGAAAATCATAAAAACTGTGAAATTAAGTAAATAATAAACATCTAAGATCAATTTACTCTCAATTTCACCCTAAATCATATATAAAAACATGCAAAAAAGGTGATACGATTTTCGCGTATCAGATAGCCCCACACTTAGCTTTTTGCTTGTCCTCAAGCAAAGTCTACCTGAAGTTAGTGATTCTAAACCGTAGTGCAGTCACTTGAATTCCTAGTCATGTTTTTATTCCCAATATTATTCAGACAAGTCTTAACACAGGTCTGACTGGTTAGGTTGCTATGACAAGGTCTTAGATGTTTTTAGTAGCTTGTTATGATCAGGCAGAAAACAAATCAACAACTAGGTTGAACTTTTTTCTTAGTCACAGGGTCTTCCTGATGTGTAGTGTGTGTACTAGTCTAGACCAGATAGTCAACACAATGTACTCTTGTCTTAACTACTACCAGATAACACTTCGACCCATCGCTAGACATATTAACAACAGACAACTTTGAGTTCTGAGCTTCGGTGATCAGATTTTTTTATGTTTTAGCATTTAGTTATTTTCTTTATAGATTCAAGGTATTTTGAGTCTGCTTAGAACACGTCAACTTCAACTACCCATGTAGTGAGTCCCACTTCGATGACTCCCAGATCTACACGACCTTAGGGCATCAGGCTTTAAATTCCCCGAAGGAGTGGTGCTCGAGTAGCGAAGGCCACTGGCAAACTACCCTTATTTGATTAACTTTCTTTTGTTTATTTTCACTTTTAGCTCAGAGTCTCATCTAGTCATTCTAACTGCCAAAACATCCACAACTGGTCTAATTTTATCTAGTTCAGTCTTGAAAAGGTAATTGGATGAGGTCTCTAATCTAGACAAAGTTGTGCTCAGTTATCAGGAATTCCCTATTCCTAATCAATTAGTTCAGCAGTAGTCATCAATTATCTCCTACTAACCATAACATACTACCTACATATCATAGACATAAGCAATTGTTTAACCAAGCATACTGCATTTAGAAGTTTGAAAGACGGAAAATTTTGAAAACAATTTTGGAAGGGTGTGAAAATATGGGGAAAACAAGCAAAAGCATGCAAAAGTTTTTCGCAAACTGCTACAGTGCACCGTGCACTGCTACCCCACACTTAAGTCGGACACTGTCCTTAGTGGTCATGCATAACTAACTACCCCACACTTATTCGAAAACAAGAAATAAAACAACAAAACACAAAGAATTCTTACCCCACACTTATTCAACTAACTACGGGTAAGAAAAAAAAACATAGAGTACTGAAAGAAATAACAAAATATGAAATAAAATGAAAGAGATACTCCCTTATTTTGTGAAGTACACAGTCTGCTCGGACGAGTCAAATGGCTCTTTGTAAATCTTCAGGCGTTGTCCGTTTACTTTTTGAATAATGCCATCAGAATCCATTATGTCACATGCTCCGAAAGGTGATACTTTCGTGATTGTGAATGGTCCTGACCAACAGCTACGCAGCTTTCCTGGGAAATATTTTAAACGTGAGTTGTACAATAATACCTTGTCTCCTGGTTCAAAATTTTTCTGGGCTCTGAGTCATCTGTCATGCCGGAGTTTACTTGTCATCTTGAACTGATGTGAATTTTCATAGGCTTTGAGCCTCCACTCATCCAATTCGTTCAGTTGTAGAATCTGGTGTTCCTTAGTTAGGTTTTCATTGAGATTGCATTTTTGTACTGCCTAGTAAGCTCTGTGTTCGAGTTCAACTGGAAGGTGTCATGCTTTTCCATAGACAAGTCGATAAGGTAAGAATCCCGTAGTGGTCTTGTATGCTGTACGGAAGGCCCATAATGCATCCTCCAATTTATTGGCCCAATCCTTACGGTTAACACCCACAGTCTTTTCTAAGATTCTCTTTATTCCCCTATTAGTTACCTTAGCCTGCCCATTGGTTTGGGGGTGGTAGGCTGTGGAAACGCGATGCTGAACTCCTTAATGATGAAGCACCTTCTGCAATTGAGAGTTGTAGAAGTGCGTACCTCGATCACTGATTAGGGCTTTCAGATATGATAGTTTCATCAATGGCTTCTAGGGTCAGATTTTCTAGCCTGGACAAGTGGTCTGCGGCTAGGTTTTCTGCCCCCTTCTTGTCCCGAATTTCTATGTCGAATTCTTGGAGCAATAAAACCCATCTAATTAATCTTGGTTTTGCGTCGGTTTTATTGAACAGGTATTTTAATGCAGAATGATCAGTATAAACAATAGTTTTAGACAGGACTAGATAAGATCGAAACTTATCAAATGCATATACTACTGCTAATAATTCCTTTTCTGTCGTAGTGTAATTTTCCTGAGCATCAGTTAAGGTTTTACTAGCATAATATATTACATGGAATTTCTTATCATGTCTTTGTCCTAAAACTACTCCTACTGCATAGTCACTAGCATCACACATAAGCTCAAAAGGTAAACTCCAGTCGGGTGATGTCATGATAGGTGCAGTGGTTAAGAGTTCCTTAAGTCTATTAAAAGCTTTTAGACATTTCTCATCAAAGACAAATGGAAGATCTTTTCCGAGTAAATTGGTCAACGGCCTGGCTATTAATGAAAAATCTTTTATAAACCTACGATAAAAGCCAACGTGTCCCAAAAAACTTCTAATGGCTCTCACATTTTTGGGAGGAGGTAGTCTCGAAATAACTTCAATTTTTGCCTTGTCTACTTCCATACCTACGTGTGAGATCTTATGTCCTAAGACGATTCCCTCTTTTACCATGAAGTGGCATTTTTCCCAATTTAAAACCAGGTTAGATTTTATACAACGTTTCAACATTAACTCCATGTTCTTTAGACAAACCTCAAATGAATTACCAAAAACAGAAAAGTCATCCATAAATACTTCCATAGATTTTCCTAACATGTCCTCAAAGATAGCAGTCATACAACGTTGAAATGTAGCAGGTGCATTACACAAACCAAAAGGCATCCTTCTATATGCAAATGTTCCAAAAGGGCATGTGAACGTAGTTTTATGCTGGTCCTCAGGGGAAATAGGAATTTGAAAATAACCAGAAAACCCATCAAGAAAGCAATAAAACATATGTCCAGCTAATCTTTCTAACATTTGGTCAATAAAATGAAGGGGGAAGTGGTCTTTTCGTGTGGCCGTATTTAGTTTTCTATAGTCTATGCATACACGATGACCAGTTACAGTTCTCGTAGGGATTAGTTCATTATGCTCATTCCTAACAACTGTTATACTGCCTTTCTTAGGTACTACCTGGACCGGGCTTACCCACTCACTATTTGAGATAGGGTAGATAAGTCCTGCATCTAACAGTTTAATGACTTCTTTCTTAACAACATCACACACATTAGGATTCAACCTCCTTTGAGGTTGCACACATGGCTTATACTCATTTTCTAGAAGAATCCTATGCGAACAAAAGCTTGGATTAATACCTGTAATGTCTGCAATTTTGTAGGCAAATGCTCTTCTATACTTTCTGCACATGTCTGATACGCGAAAATCGTATCACTTTTTTTAGCATGTTTTTATGCATGAATTTGGGTGAAATTGAAGGTAATTTGATCTTGATTATTCATTATTTACTTAATTTCACAGTTTTTATGATTTTGGAAGTGTTAGGTGAAAAGTAGACGAAAACAGCAAATTTTGGGGCAAAAACGCAATTTTTTGAAATATTGACTTAGTCAACGGGTCAGGACGGGCGTCCCGACCCAGTCAACCCACCGGGACGGGTGTCCCGACCTGGTCAACAGATCAGGACAGGCGTCCCAATCCAGGACGGGCATCCCGAACCCCCAGATCCAGTCCCACATCAAATTTTTATTGAAAAATCACCCCGGGAAGCTACTATAAATACCCCAGGCCTCTAGCAGTTGAATTCATTCCTCTCCACTCGATCTGAGTCATTAAGTGGTTTCCAGTGTACACTTCTCCAGTACACAACTCACTCAGAGACTCGGATCTCAGTTTTCTTTCTTATTAGTGTTTTGTTTTAGTTTCTGAGAAATAGTCTCAGATCTTAGGCTTCTATAGATAGGTTTGTTTCTGGTATTCATAGAATACCCGGGATTTCGTTAGGAGATCCTAAGAGGGCTCTAGGCGTTCGAAGAGTCAGTCCACAGGGCTGGGCTTAAGCTGGGTATCAAGGTAAAGCCCAGTTACTAGGCTGAGGAAGCGTCCTCCGAAGGTCCTAGCGAGCAGAGTCAGGGCAAGCAATACGACATATACAGCAGTACGCTCCGTCGGCGAGACTAAGTAAAGGGTGATTTCTTTATGGCATCAGTCCCCATGTCCCTCTCTTATATGTTGTTATTGTATTGTTCTAAACATTCATTATGAATGCGATATTACGATTTTTATGAATAGTTGTTTTATATGTTGACGTTGTTATGTTTTTCCAGAAATAGCCACCTGCTTAACATTCACTATGTCTGCATGTCTAATGTGCTCTTTTAAACTAAAATTAGGGTTATAGACAATTCCTAACCACGGTCTAATCATAACCTATTTAGTTTAACAGGCATCAATCAGTATTGGTGTCTGCCATGCTAGATAAAATAACATACTGAACACCCTATTTGTTAGAGTAGTCTAGGGGAAGCCGAGCCGAGTCCGATTATGCCGGCGGCTAGGGCAAGCGGTATGATCCCCGAAGTGATATAGGGCTTTCATGGATGCCTTCGTCCCGAACCGTGAGTAGGGCCGTCATTAAGGTAGGGCGGTTTATTAGAAACCTGGGATGTGGTACGCCTTTAGACACATAACATAGTTGCAATCCAGGCTAAGACATGTCTAAAATATTCGAATTTAGGTCATTCAACATATAGGAACAGTATAACATAGAATCAGGACTCATCTATAAAACACTTCTAGGATTAATTAGACTTAAACCTAGTGGAGAACGGATCACCCTCTCATCAAAGTTATTGATGAAGATTGCATAACTGAATTATAAGATAAGAGTTAGGAATACAGGCTAGTTACTACTAAGCCATTGCCACTTCCCTGGGAGTACGATATTTAACTTAATAAAATCGTAGATACTTTCCAACATACTAGCTACACGATAGGTACTCTGCCTTAGGTTCTGGCTGATTAAGTGACACCATAGAGACTAAACGTGACAATTAGTCAATCACAGTCCTTAATTATTCATAATCAACATAGGGTAAAAATAACACCTATTTAGTACGTCAACCGGAATCACATCAATGTCCACAGTCAGCTTCCTTTGTTCTGCAGTCAGATCAGCTGCAAGAATAATGGGAAGTTTCTTGTTGTTATCTAGGAATTCGTAGCACAGATGAGTGGGCAGTTCCTTCAGCTCCAAGTGTGGTGGATCTTCAAACGAGGTTCGTTCTTTCTTCATCTCATCATCACCTATCTCAGTGAAACTATCAGACGTATTTTCATTTTCAGAAGGGCTAAGTTCAGGCTCCTCTAATTCTAGGGAGTCCTCACTCAGGACTTGATAGTTTGAGCATAGGTCTGTCACGTTAATTGCAATCAAGTGTAGCTAGTCTATTGGAAAGTACCTACGATTTTAATTTAAGAAATTATCGTACTCCCAGGGAAGTGGTAACGACTTAGTAGCAACTATCCTTTTACCCTAACTCTCATTTTATTACCTAGTTATGCAATCATTCATCAATATCTTTGATGAGAGGGTGATCCATTCTACACAAGTTTTAAGTTTATTAAGCATGCAAGAGTATTTTAAGACAGTGCTATGATGTATGTTATATTGTTTCTACATGTTGAATGACCTATCTTCGAGTATTTTAGATATATCTTGGTATAGATTGCAATTATATACTGATTCGACTTGTGTACCACATCTGAGTTATCTGATAAACCGCCCCATCGCCATTGACGGCCCTACTCATGGTTCGAGCTAAAGGCATCCATGAAAGTCCCGTGTCACTCAGGAGATCATGCCGCTTGCCCTAACGACGGCATAAACACACGAACTCAGCTTCATTAGACTACTCTAACAAACATGGTGATCTATAGGTTATTTTATCTAATATGGCAGACCTTAATGCTTCCGTCCTCACACGAAGCCCTAAATTAAGGCTTAATAAACTAAACAGGTTATGATTAGACCGTGGTTAGGAGTTGTCTATAACCATTCATCTAATTTAAAAGAGCAAATAGATATGCAGGCATAATGATAGTTAAGTTGGTGACCTTTCTGGAAAAATGTAAATAACTTCAACATGCATAACACATATTCATAACATCATAATTTAGTATTCAAAATGGGTCTTTGGACAAACACAGTACAGACATATAAAGAGAGGGACAAGGGGACCACCGCCATAAAGTATTCACCCTTTATTAGGTCCGCTGATGGAGCAACTACTTGTATATCCTGGACTGCTTGACCCGACTCTGCTCGACAGAACCTTCAGAGGACGCTTCCTCAGCCTAGTAGCTATGCTTTACCTTACGTCCCGGGCTTAAGCAAAGCCCTATTGACTAACTCTTCGAATGCCTAGTGCTCTCTTAGGATCTCCTACAAAAATCCCGGGTATTCTATGAATACTAAAAACGAACCTATCTAGTCATATTCTAAGATCTGAGACACACTCTCAGAAATGAAGAACACGAGACACTCTCGAAAACTTAGAAATCTACTTAAACGAAAAACACCTGAAATCACTAAATGACTTGTATATTATAGAAAAATGTATACTTGAAGTCACTGAATGATTCAAATCAAGGGGAGAGGAATGATTTCAATTGTGAAAGGCCTGGGGTATTTGTAGCAGGGGAACTGAGTGAATTGCTCTTCAGAAATCGATGTGGGATACTATTCATAGATTCGGGATGCCCGTCTCGAGTCCGGGACGCCCATCTCGACTGGTTGACCAGGTCAGGATGCCCGTCCTGGGTCTTTGACCGGGTCGGGATGCCCGTTCTGGTCTTGGGACACCCGTCCTGACTTCTGAACTTTCGAAAATCACGTTTTGCCTCGAAATTTGCCATTTTCTTGAATATTTCACCTGACACTTCCAAAATCACAAAACATGCGAAATTATGTTAATAACAGTCAATTGAGAACGATTTAACTCCAATTTCACCCTAAATTGTGCCTAAAAACATGCTAAAAAGTTATATGAACTATGATTATATGAATATGTGTTTTGCATGTTGACGTACTTTATATTTTTCCGGAAATGGTCACCAGCTTAACTATCATTATGACTGCATGTCTATTGTAGTTTCTTTTAAACTTTATGTATGGTTATAGATAACTCCTAACCACGGTATAATCATAACCTGTTTAGTTTAACAGGCATTAATTTAGGACTTTCCCGTTGGAAAGCATTAATGTCTGCCATATTAGATGAAATAAGCTATAGATCACTATGTTTGTTAAAGTAGTCTAAGTAGGCTGAGTTTGTGCATTTATGCCGGCGTTAGGGCTAGCAGCATGATCTCCGAAGTGACATAGGACTTTCATGGATGCCTTTAGCTCGAACCGTGAGTAGGGTCGTCATTAAGGTAGGGCGGTTTATCAGGTAACTCAGATGTGGTACACCTTTAGACTCAGTACATAATTGCAATCTAGACCAAGATATATCTAAAATACTCGAAGATAGGTCAATCAACATGTAGGAACAGTATAACATAAAATCATAACATTATATGTAAAACACTTTTTAGGCTTAAATAGACTTAAACCTAGTGGAGAATGAATCACCCTCTCATCAAAGAACTTGATGAACGATTGCATAACTGGATCATAAGATAAGAGTTAGGGTAAGAGGATAGTTACTACTAAGCCGTTACCACTTCCCTGGGAGTACGATAATTAATTTAATTAAAATCGTAGATACTTTCCAATAGACTAGCTACACGATAGGTAATCTGCCTTAGGTTCTGATTGATTAAGTGACAACATAGAGACTAAATGTGACAATTAGTCAATCTAAGTCCTTAGTTATTCATAATCAACATAGGGTAAAATAACACCTATTTTAGCATATTAGTCGGAACGCCATCAGATTTTTGGTGCCGTTGCCGGGGAAATATCATATTGAATTTAGGATTATTGGCCACAATTCTAGAGACTTATGATAGGTAACGGTAGTAATCTATACCTTAGACCCAACACTTATTTTATGCTAGTTAGACAATTAGTTTCCAAAATATAGGGTTATCATAACTAATTAATTTTAGACATTATCTGATATTAAGACATTTAGGATAATCAAATTTTAGAAAATTATTCTAAAACCATATCGAGGGAATTTAACTGCTTTCGAAATAAAATATAAAAAGAAAAAAAAATTTAAAATTTAAAACCCGTAAAAAATTTGTATTTTTCTTGTTCAACCGTAAGTTGTTCTACCTCCTTATCTCCTGTATTATTTATCCTTTCTTAGTTGTACATTTGTTGCTCTTTTTCGTTTTTTTATTTATATTCTCACTTCTGTTTTACTCCACTAACCAGTTTGCTCAGGCTTAACGTATTCTTCTCTGTAGTTGCATGACTCGAACTTCAGAAACTAACCTTGAACCCCCAGTTGAAAATCCCGAACGTCTCATCCGTACAGCTAATAGGCAAAGAACAGAGATGCCTGTTGAAAGACCTCCCCTCGAATCCTACATCCAGCCACAGACTGTTCCAGTCTCATCCGCCATTCAAATCCCTGGAAACCCTCGCTATGATCTTAAACCGAATGTGATCCAGTTGATTATAAATTGGGTCCAGTTTGGAGGAACTGCAGCAGAGAATCCACTAGAACACTTATCCGACTTCTCCTCTCTTTGCGAAGGCCTCAAAGGAGATCACACTACAGGAGTAACCAAACTAAACCTCTTTCCCTACTCACTCAGGGACAGAGCTAAGAGATGGTTGGCACAGCTACCTACTAACTCCATCATCTCGTGGGATGAGTTAAGCAAAGCCTTCCTGGAAGAATACTACTCTGCAGCAAGAGTCCTAGAATATCGAAGGGCTCTATCCAGTTTTACTCAAGCTGCTGATGAGATAGTGATCGAAGCTTGGGACAGATTCAAGGAGCTACTCAGGCTTTGCCCCCAACATGGGCTTACCGAAGCACTGCTGATCTAGCAATTCTACGGGGGTATGACGGACATGGGCAAGCAAGTTCTTGATGGACTCAATCCCCAGAGCAGTTTCAATGGAATGAGTGATGTAGATGCTAGAAAAGCTCTGGAGAGGCTCTATAGGAATAGCAAGAACTAGCGCACGACTGAACGAGCTAAGAAACAACCAGTAAATGCGACCCTCACCTCCACTGATGATCAATTTGAGGCATTAAAGGCCAGCATTACTAATCAACTGAATGCTTTCCAACAAGGGAAAAGCGTTCAACCAGTATATCAAGTCTGCAAATGTTGCCAAGGACCGCATTTTAGTGGAGATTGTTATGGTAATTGAATATTGACTATTGCAGAAGATATGGAACAAGTGGATGCAATTAACTCTGCCCCTGTGGGAAATACCTACAATCCCACTTGGAAGAACCATCCGACATTTAGTTGGAGAAACAATTCCGGGACTGCTAACTTCCAGAAAAGGGTACTGATACGTGAAAATCATATACCTTTTTTAGCATGTTTTTATGTATGATTTAGGGTGAAATTGATAGGAAATCGATCTTAATTGATTGTTATTTACTCAATTTCACAGTTTTTACAATTTTGGAAGTGTCAGGTGAAAAGTAGACGAAAACAACAAATTTTGGGGTAAAAATGCAATTTTTGGAAATGTTGACATGGTCAACGGCCCGGGACGGGCGTCCCGACCTAGTCAGACCACCAGGACGGGCGTCCCGAGCCGCCAGAAGCTGTCCCACATCGATTGTTTCAGAGATTTTCACTCTGGGAAGCTGCTATAAATACCCCAAGCCTCCAGCAGTTGAATTCATTCCTCTCCACTCGATCTGAGTCATTCAGAGACTTCCAGTGTACAATTCTTGAGTACACAAGTCACTGAGAGACTCGGGTTTCAGTTTCAGTTTTCTTTCTTTCTTTCGTGTTTCGTTTTCTTAGTTTCTGAGAAAAAGTCTCAGATCTTAGGCTTCGATAGATAGGTTCGTTTTTTGTAGTCATAGAATACCGGGATTTCGTTAGGAGATCCTAAGAGAGAGATAGGGTGTGTGTTCTTAGTCAGATTAGGGCAATTTGCTTAAGCCCGGGATGTAAGGTAAAGCAATTGCTACTAGGTCTAAGGAGCGTTCTCCGAAGGCTCTGCCGAGCAGAGTAGGATCGAGCAGTCAAGAGCATACAGGAGCTGCAGCGCCGGTTGGACCTGCATAGAGTGGTGATTACTTTATGACAGTGGGTCCCCTAGACGAGGTTCTGTATGTTTACGAATTGTTTTATCTAAATATTAATTTGAATATCAGATTACGATTCTTATGAATATTTGTTTATATGTTGAAGTTGTTATGTTTTTCCGGAAATGGCCATTTGCTTAAATATTCATTATGTCTGCATGTCTATTGCCGTTCTTTTAAACTGAATTTAAGGTTATAGACAATTCCTAACCACGGTCTATTCATAACCTGTTTAGTTTAACAGGCATCAATTAGTATTGGTGTCTGCCATACTAGATAAAATAATATGCGGAACACCCTGTTGGTTGAAAGTAGTCTAGGTAGGCTGAGTAGAGTGTTATGCCGGCGGTTATGAGACGAGCAGCATGATACCGAAGTGACATAGGGTACCGTTCATTGCTGACTTTAGTCCGAGCCGTGAGTAGGGCCGTTACCCTTAACGATGGGGCGGTAGCATAGAAACTCAGATGTGGTAGCCTTTAGACACAGAACATAGTTGCAATCCAGGCCAAGACATGTCTAAAATACTCGAATATAGGTCAATCAACATATAGGAACAGTATAACATAGAATCAGGACTCATCTATAAAACACTTCTGGGATTAATTAGACTTAAACCTAGTGGAGAATGGATCACCCTCTCATCAAAGTATTTGATGAAGATTGCATAACTGGATCATAAGATAGGAGTTAGGATAAAAGGCTAGTTACTACTAAGCCGTTGCCACTTCCCTGGGAGTACGATATTTAACTTAATAAAATCGTAGATACTTTCCAACAGACTAGCTACACGATAGGTACTCTGCCTTAGGTTCTGGTTGATTAAGTGACAATAATTGAATACTAAGTGACAGTTAGTAAGACTCAGTCCTTAATTACTCATAATCGACATAGGTAAATAAAGCCTATCTTTTAGCATACCAATCGGAACGCATCAGATTTTTGGCGCCGTTGCCGGGGAGATATCATAATGAATTTAGGACTCCTGATCAAAATTCTAGACACTGATCAAAATTCTAGATACTTATGATAGGTAGTGGTAGTAACCTAGACCTTAGACCTAACACTTGTTTTATGCTAGTTAGACAATCACTTTCCGAAATATAGGGTTATCATAACTAATTAATTTTAGATGTTATATGGAATTAAGACACTTAGGATAATCAAAGTTTAGAAAATGATTCTAAAACCATATTGAGGAAATTTAACTGCTTTTGAAAAAAAAAAGAAAAAAAAATTTAAAGTTTAAAACCCGAAAAAAATTGTATTTTTCTTGCTCAATGGTAAGTTGTTCTTTTCCCTATCTCTTGTTCTTTCTTAATTGTTTTTTTAGTTGCTCTTTTTCGTATTTTTTTTTCTCTATTATCTCGAATAAATAAAAATGGAAATGAGGATAAAATATATTTTCTTCTGAGTTGTAAAATTTTGGCTTAGATTTTTATTGGGAAGAAATTCCATTTTAGAATTTTCTTAGAGTCATACCGGCTTTATTAGGACGAGTTATGAAATAGTTTTTCCTTAATAGCCACACCTTTGAATGTTCTATTGGAAAAAGGATGTTCCTTTTGTTTTGCTGATGATTGCATGAGAATTTTTAAAACCAAAAGGAATTATTGCACCCATTATGACATCACCTGATTGAAATCTGCTTTTTGAATGAATATGTGATGTAGTAAGAACTATTTTAGACAGAAACATGATAAGAAAGTTCATGTATGATAAATCCTAATCTTATCTAGTCTTGTCTAAAAACAATAGGTTACACTGATCACTTTGAGATGTCTGTGTTCAATAAAACTTATACTGAACCATAATTGATTAAGTTAGGTTTTATTGTTACCTGAGTTTGATATAGAAAGAAGGGGTAAGAAAAAGGGTTGAAAATCTAGAAAGCAAACAATTGGTCTAGATTAGAAAACCCCGAGTTAGAGGCTAGTGTAATACTGATAAATTTTTGGATGAAAACTTATTTGCATTATTTGCTATGTATAATAATTCTCATCTGTGGTTTATTGCAAATTATCTAGTCACTGAATAAGTTCCAAGTGATATGACTTATCAGCAAAAGAAGAAATTCTTTGCTGATTTGAAATATTACTACTGGGTAGTTTCTCTTCTATTTCAAATTTTTGCAGATCAGTTGATCAGAAGATGTGTCTCAGAAGATGGACACAAGATTTTGGAGCATTGCCCTAAAGAATCTACGGGAGACCAATTGACTACTATCAACAATGTCCGGAAAGTGTTGAAAGTAGGATCTTGTTGACCCACCATATTCAAGGACTTTTGTATCTCTGATACAGTCCTGCGATGCTTGCCAAATAATAGGTAACACATCTTCCAGAGATCGTCTACCCTAGCAACGTACACAGAATGTTGCAACCTTTGATATCAGGGGTATTTCGAATCCTTTTCCTTTCTTCCTTTGACACTAATTACCTCATAGTAGTCGTGGAACACTTTTCAAAAATAGCCTGAACCACAGGCTTTACCTACTAATGATGTTAAAGTCATGTGCAGATTTAGGAAGAAATGTTCAGTCTGTGTATCAAATCTGTGAAGTCTGCTAAGTACCACACTTTAGTAGGGATTACTATGGGAATGATTGACCATTCCAAAAGAGGTAGGAGTAGGTTACTGCAGAATGCTGCTCCAATAGGAAATGCATACAATTCCAACTAGAGGAATCATACGGGATTTAGCTGAGGAGTAATTCGGAAGCTGGAAACTTTCAGAAGACACCACCACAGCAAAACCCCTACTCGCAGAATCAACAGATGAGATAATGGCAACAATTAAAGCCAGACTAGTGCAAGCAAGTGATCTACCAAGAGGTAACGAAGGGTCGAAGGATATAGAGGAATTTGGCGTTGTATCAGGAACATAGCAATGGAGGAGCTTGCATTCCCTGCATACCAATCAGCTGTGAGAAACTTCCCCAAGGAAGTCTCAAATACTTGGGCCCAGATCTACACAACTGGAGCCCCCTACCACCACAGCTTTGCCAAAACTTCAGGCACACCAATCCAAAGAAATCTCATTCCTAGACACGTTCCTCCTGGACACGTTGCTATGATTGTGAGAAATCTTACAAATGATTCGAGGAAGCAGTCTGTGGGGCTCGAGCCATTCATCAAATGAATAGGCCACTACCTGGAGCTCGACAATGAAGGATCGAAGCTGACATCATCCGTTACAGTATCTAGTGCTTACAGAGTCGAGAATGCCTCATCAATAGCACATGGCTAAGGTGAAGAGCCAATTGACAGATCAGAGAAGATCCTTCTGCTCGCGACATGAAGGGAGTTTTTCTAATCCTCATGTTCCTTTACTTTTATTTTCTTTGTTTGGTGTCCTGTTTTGTTATTTCTTTGGTTGTTTTATTTTCTCTCTTACCCTTAGTTAGTCAAATAAGTGTGGGGTAAGAGTTTTCTATTTTGTTTTTGTTTCTTGTTTTCAAATAAGTGTGGGGTAGTCTAGATATGCATGATCACTGAGGACAGTGTCAGAAATAAGTGTGGGGTAGCAGTGCACGGTGCACTGTAGTAGTTTTTGAAAAACTTTTTGCATGATTTTGCTTATTTTCCCCGTATTTTCACACCCTTCCAAAAAATTTTCAAAATTTTTCATTCTTTCAGACTTCTAAATGCAGTATGATTGGTTAAACAATTGCTTATGTCTATGATATGTAGGTAGTATGTTGTGGTTAGTAGGAGATAATTGATAACTGTTGCTGAACCCATTGATTAGAAGTAGGGAATTCTTGATAATAGAGCACAACTTTGTCTGGATTAGAGACCTCAACCAATTACCTTTTCGAGACTTAACTAGATAAAATTAGACCAGTTGTGGATATATTGGCAGTTAGGATGACTAGATAAGACTCTGAGCTAGAAGTGAAAAGAAATTATTATATTAGATTCATTGTAATGTGATTTAACTATTTTTGTGCCTTATATGTTGAAAAAGTAACCAAATAACTTCTTATTTCAAGATTCTAGTGAATTACTTGCGTTGAAATTAAAACCAAATTTGACCTAAATTTGATGAACTTTGAAGCATTACATTCGTTATATTAGATTAATTGTAATGTGATTTAACTACTTTTGTGGCTTACATTTTGAAAAAGAAACCAAATAACTTCTTATTTCAAGATTCAAGTGCATTACTTGCGTTGAATTAAAACCAAATATGACTTAAATTTGATCAACTTTAAACGTTACATTCATTATATTGATCATTTAAATTATTTAACTACTTTTGTGCCTTACATGTCGAAACATTTACCAAATAACTTTTTATTTCAAGATTTAGGTGAATGAAATTGCGTTGAATTTCAAACATAATTTGACTTAAATTTGATGAAATTTGAAACATTACATATGTTATATTAGATTCATTGTAATGTGATTTAACTACTTTTGTGCCTTACATGTTGAAAAAGTAACTAAATAACTTCTTATTTCAAGATTCAAGTGCATTACTTGCGTTGAAATTCAATCTAAATTTCACCTAAATTTGATGAACTTTGAAGCGTTACTTTCGTTATATTAGATTCATTGTAATTTGATTTAAGTACATTTGTGCCTTACATATTGAAAATGTAACCACATAACTTCTTATTTCATGATACAAGTGCATTACTTGCATTGAAATTAAAATCAAATATGACTTAAATTTGATCAACTTTAAAACATTACATTCATTATATTTGATTCATTTAAATTATTTACTACTTTTGTGCCTTACATGTCGAAAAAGTAATCAAAAAACTTGTAATTTCAAGATTTAGGTGAATGAAATTGCGTTGAATTTCAAGCATAATTTGACTTAAATTTGATGAAATTTGAAATGTTACATCGTTATATTATATTCTTTGTAATGGATTTAACTACTTTGTAACTTATATGTTGAAAAGTAACCAAATAACTCTTATTTCAAGATTCAAGTGCATTACTTGCGTTGAAATTCAAATCAAATTGACCTAAATTTGATGAACTTTGAAGCGTTACATTCGTTATATTAGATTCATTGTATGTGATTAACTACTTTTGGGTCTTACATGTTGAAAAGTAAACCAAATAACTTCGTATTTCAAGATTCAAGTGAATTACTGCGTTGAAATTCAAACCAAATTTGACCTAAATTTGATGAACTTTGAAGCGTTACATTCGTTATATTAGATTGATTGTAATGTGATTTAACTACTTTTGTGCCTTACATGTTGAAAAAGTAACTAAATAACTTTATTTCAAGATTCAAGTGCATTACTTGCGTTGAAATTCAAACTAATTTCACCTAAATTTGATGAACTTTGAAGCGTTACTTTCGTTATATTAGATTCATTGTAATTTGATTTAAGTACATTTGTGCTTTAAATATTGAAAATGTAACCACATAACTTCTTATTTCATGATACAAGTGCATTACTTGCATTGAAATTAAAATCAAATATGACTTAAATTTGATCAACTTTAAAACATTACATTCATTATATTTGATTCATTTAAATGTTATTTAACTACTTTTGTGCCTTACATGTCGAAAAAGTAATCAAATAACTTCTATATTTCAAGATTTAGGTGAATGAAATTGCGTTG
Organism: Asclepias syriaca; assembly: GCA_027405835.1. Lineage (NCBI taxonomy): Eukaryota > Viridiplantae > Streptophyta > Magnoliopsida > Gentianales > Apocynaceae > Asclepias > Asclepias syriaca. The sequence goes on from JAPHNG010000655.1 coordinate 215,756, forward strand.
AATTTCAAACATAATTGACTTAAATTTGATAAATTTGAAATGTTACATTCGTTCTATTATATTCTTTGTAATGTGATTTAACTACTTTTGTAACTTATATGTTGAAAAAGTACCAAATAACTTCTTATTTCAATATTCAAGTGCATTACTTGCGTTGAAATTCAAATCAAATTGACCTAAATTTGATGAACTTTGAAGCGTTACATTCGTTGTATATTAGATTCATTGTATGTGATTTAACTACTTTTGGGTCTTACATGTTGAAAAAGTACCAAATAACTTCGTATTTTCAAGATTCAAGTGAATTACTTGCGTTGAAATTCAAACCAAATTTGACCTAAATTTGATGAACTTTGAAGCGTTACATTCGTTATATTAGATTGATTGTATGTGATTTAACTACTTTTGTGCCTCAAATGTTGAAAAAATAACCAAAACTTCTTATTCAAGATTCAAGTGAATTACTGGCGTTGAAATTAAAACCAATTTGACCTAAATTTGATGAACTTTGAAGCGTTACATTCGTTATATTAGATTCATTGTAATGTGATTTAATTACTTTTGTGCCTTACATGTTGAAAAAGTAACCAAATAACTTCTTATTTCAAGATTCAGTGCACTACTTGCGTTGAAATTAAAACAAATATGACTTAAATTTGATCAACTTTAAAACGTTACATCTTTTTTTGATTAATTTAAATGTTATTTAACTACTTTTGTGCCTTACATGTCGAAAAAGTAACCAAATACTTGTTATTTCAAGATTAGGTGAATGAAATTGGGTTGAATTTCAAACATAATTTGACTTAAATTTGATGAAATTTGAAACGTTACATCTTTATATTATATTCATTATAATGTGATTTAACTAGTTTTGTGACTTACATTTGAAAAAGTAACCAAATCTTTCTTATGTCAAGATTCCAGTGCAATACTTGCGGTTAAATTCAAACCAAATTTGACCTAAATTTGATGAACTTTGAAGTGTTAAATTCGTTATATTATATTCATTTTAATGTGATGTAACTACTTTTGTGCTTACATGTTGAAAAAGTAACCAAATAATTTCTTATGTCAGATTCAGTTGAATTACTGCGTTGAAATTCAAACCAATTGACCTAAATTTGATGACTTGAAGCGTTACATTCGTTATATATAGATTGTAATGTGATTTAACTACTTTTGTGCCTTACATGTTGAAAAAGTAACTAATAACTTCTTATTTCAAGATTCAAGTGCATTACTTGCGTTGAAATTCAAACTAAATTTCACTAAATTTGATGAACTTTGAAGCGTTACTTTCGTATATTTAGATTTCATTGTAATGTGATTTAATTACTTTTGTGCCTTACATGTTGAAAAAGTAACCAAATAACTTCTTATTTCAAGATTCAAGTGCATTACTTGCGTTGAAATTAAAACAATATGACTTAAATTTGATCAACTTTAAAACGTTACATTCATTTTATTTGATTAATTTAAATGTTATTTAACTACTTTTGTGCCTTACATGTCGAAAAAGTAACCAAATAACTTGTTATTTCAAGATTTAGGTGAATGAAATTGGGTTGAATTTCAAACATAATTTGACTTAAATTTGATGAAATTTGAAACGTTTACACTTTCTATTATATTCATTATAATGTGATTTACTAGTTTTTGTGACTTACATGTTGAAAATAACCAAATAATTTCTTAGTCAAGATTCCAGTGCAATACTTGCGGTTAATTCAACCAAATTTGACCTAAATTTGATGAACTTTGAAGTGTTAAATTCGTTATATTATATTCATTGTAATGTGATGTAACTACTTTTGTGCCTTACATGTTGAAAAAGTAACCAAATAATTTCTTATGTCAAGATTCCAGTGCAATACTTGCGGTTAAATTCAAACCAAATTTGACCTAAATTTGATGAACTTTGAAGTGTTAAATTCGTTATATTATATTCATTGTAATGTGATTTAACTACTTTTGTGCCTTACATGTTGAAAAAGTAACCAAATAACTTCGTATTTCAAGATTCAAGTGCATTACTTGCGTTGAAATTCAAACCAAATTTGACCTAAATTTGATGAACTTTGAAGCGTTACATTCGTTATATTAGATTGATTGTAATGTGATTTAACTACTTTTGTGCCTTACATGTTGAAAAAGTAACTAAATAACTTCTTATTTCAAGATTCAAGTGCATTACTTGCGTTGAAATTCAAACTAAATTTCACCTAAATTTGATGAACTTTGAAGCGTTACTTTCGTTATATTAGATTCATTGTAATTTGATTTAAGTACATTTGTGCCTTACATATTGAAAATGTAACCACATAACTTCTTATTTCATGATACAAGTGCATTACTTGCATTGAAATTAAAATCAAATATGACTTAAATTTGATCAACTTTAAAACATTACATTCATTATATTTGATTCATTTAAATGTTATTTAACTACTTTTGTGCCTTACATGTCGAAAAAGTAATCAAATAACTTGTTATTTCAAGATTTAGGTGAATGAAATTGCGTTGAATTTCAAACATAATTTGACTTAAATTTGATAAAATTTGAAATGTTACATTCGTTATATTATATTCTTTGTAATGTGATTTAACTACTTTTGTAACTTATATGTTGAAAAAGTAACCAAATAACTTCTTATTTCAATATTCAAGTGCATTACTTGCGTTGAAATTCAAATCAAATTTGACCTAAATTTGATGAACTTTGAAGCGTTACATTCGTTATATTAGATTCATTGTAATGTGATTTAACTACTTTTGGGTCTTACATGTTGAAAAAGTAACCAAATAACTCTTCGTATTTCAAGATTCAAGTGAATTACTTGCGTTGAAATTCAAACCAAATTTGACCTAAATTTGATGAACTTTGAAGCGTTACATTCGTTATATTAGATTGATTGTAATGTGATTTAACTACTTTTGTGCCTCACATGTTGAAAAAATAACCAAATAACTTCTTATTTCAAGATTCAAGTGAATTACTGGCGTTGAAATTAAAACCAAATTTGACCTAAATTTGATGAACTTTGAAGCGTTACATTCGTTATATTAGATTCATTGTAATGTGATTTAATTACTTTTGTGCCTTACATGTTGAAAAAGTAACCAAATAACTTCTTATTTCAAGATTCAAGTGCACTACTTGCGTTGAAATTAAAACAAATATGACTTAAATTTGATCAACTTTAAAACGTTACATTCATTTTATTTGATTAATTTAAATGTTATTTAACTACTTTTGTGTCTTACATGTCGAAAAAGTAACCAAATAACTTGTTATTTCAAGATTTAGGTGAATGAAATTGGGTTGAATTTCAAACATAATTTGACTTAAATTTGATGAAATTTGAAACGTTACATTCTTTATATTATATTCATTATAATGTGATTTAACTAGTTTTGTGACTTACATGTTGAAAAAGTAACCAAATAATTTCTTATGTCAAGATTCCAGTGCAATACTTGCGGTTAAATTCAAACCAAATTTGACCTAAATTTGATGAACTTTGAAGTGTTAAATTCGTTATATTATATTCATTGTAATGTGATGTAACTACTTTTGTGCCTTACATGTTGAAAAAGTAACCAAATAACTTGTTATTTCAAGATTCAAGTGAATTACTTGCGTTGAAATTAAAACCAAATTGACCTAAATTTGATGAACTTTGAGCGTTACATTCGTTATTTAGATTCATTGTAATGTGATTTAACTACTTTTGTGTCTTACATGTTGAAAAAGTAACCAAATAACTTCTTTTTCAAGATTCAAGTGATTACTTGCGTTGAAATTCAACCAAATTTGACCTAAATTTTGAACTTTGAAGCGTTACATTCGTTATATTAGATTCATTGTAATGTTTTAACTACTTTTGTACCTTACATGTCGAAAAAGTAATCATAACTTGTTTTTCAAGATTTAGGTGAATGAAATTGCGTTGAATTTCAAACATAATTTGACTTAAATTTAACGAAATTTGAAATGTTACATTCGTTATATTATATTCTTTGTAATGTGATTTAAATACTTTTGTAACTTATATGTTGAAAAAGTAACCAAATAACTTCTTATTTCAAGATTCAAGTGCATTACTTGCGTTGAAATTCAAATCAAATTTGACCTAAATTTGATGAACTTTGAAGCGTTACACTTGTTATATTAGATTCATTGTAATGTGATTTAACTATTTTTGTGCCTTATATGTTGAAAAAGTAACCAAATAACTTCTTATTTCAAGATTCTAGTGAATTACTTGCGTTGAAATTAAAACCAAATTTGACCTAAATTTGATGAACTTTGAAGCATTACATTCGTTATATTAGATTAATTGTAATGTGATTTAACTACTTTTGTGGCTTACATTTTGAAAAAGAAACCAAATAACTTCTTATTTCAAGATTCAAGTGCATTACTTGCGTTGAAATTAAAACCAAATATGACTTAAATTTGATCAACTTTAAAACGTTACATTCATTATATTTGATTCATTTAAATGTATTTAACTACTTTTGTGCCTTACATGTCGAAACATTTACCAAATAACTTTTTATTTCAAGATTTAGGTGAATGAAATTGCGTTGAATTTCAAACATAATTTGACTTAAATTTGATGAAATTTGAAACGTTACATATGTTATATTAGATTCATTGTAAAGTGATTTAACTACTTTTGTGCCTTACATGTTGAAAAAGTAACTAAATAACTTCTTATTTCAAGATTCAAGTGCATTACTTGCGTTGAAATTCAAACTAAATTTCACCTAAATTTGATGAACTTTGAAGCGTTACTTTCGTTATATAAGATTCATTGTAATTTGATTTAAGTACATTTGTGCCTTCCATATTGAAAATGTAACCACATAACTTCTTATTTCATGATACAAGTGCATTACTTGCATTGAAATTAAAATCAAATATGACTTAAATTTGACACACTTTAAAACATTACATTCATTATATTTGATTCATTTAAATGTTATTTAACTACTTTTGTGCCTTACATGTCGAAAAAGTAATCAAATAACTTGTTATTTCAAGATTTAGGTGAATGAAATTGCGTTGAATTTCAAACATAATTTGACTTAAATTTGATGAAATTTGAAATGTTACATTCGTTATATTATATTCTTTGTAATGTGATTTAACTACTTTTGTAACTTATATGTTGAAAAAGTAACCAAATAACTTCTTATTTCAAGATTCAAGTGCATTACTTGCGTTGAAATTCAAATCAAATTTGACCTAAATTTGATGAACTTTGAAGCGTTACATTCGTTATATTAGATTCTTTGTAATGTGATTTAACTACTTTTGGGTCTTACATGTTGAAAAAGTAACCAAATAACTTCGTATTTCAAGATTCAAGTGAATTACTTGCGTTGAAATTCAAACCAAATTTGACCTAAATTTGATGAACTTTGAAGCGTTACATTCTTTATATTAGATTGATTGTAATGTGATTTAACTACTTTTGTGCATTACATGTTGAAAAAGTAACTAAATAACTTCTTATTTCAAGATTCAAGTGCATTACTTGCGTTGAAATTCAAACTAAATTTCACCTAAATTTGATGAACTTTGAAGCGTTACTTTCGTTATATTAGATTCATTGTAATTTGATTTAAGTACATTTGTGCCTTACATATTGAAAATGTAACCACATAACTTCTTATTTCATGATACAAGTGCATTACTTGCATTGAAATTAAAATCAAATATGACTTAAATTTGATCAACTTTAAAACATTACATTCATTATATTTGATTCATTTAAATGTTATTTAACTACTTTTGTGCCTTACATGTCGAAAAAGTAATCAAATAACTTGTTATTTCAAGATTTAGGTGAATGAAATTGCGTTAAATTTCAAACATAATTTGACTTAAATTTGATAAAATTTGAAATGTTACATTCGTTATATTATATTCTTTGTAATGTGATTTAACTACTTTTGTAACTTATATGTTGAAAAAGTAACCAAATAACTTCTTATTTCAATATTCAAGTGCATTACTTGCGTTGAAATTCAAATCAAATTTGACCTAAATTTGATGAACTTTGAAACGTTACATTCGTTATATTAGATTTATTGTAATGTGATTTAACTATTTTTGGGTCTTACATGTTGAAAAAGTAACCAAATAACTTCGTATTTCAAGATTCAAGTGAATTACTTGCGTTGAAATTCAAACCAAATTTGACCTAAATTTGATGAACTTTGAAGCATTACATTCGTTATATTAGATTGATTGTAATGTGATTTAACTACTTTTGTGCCTCACATGTTGAAAAAATAACCAAATAACTTCTTATTTCAAGATTCAAGTGAATTACTGGCGTTGAAATTAAAACCAAATTTGACCTAAATTTGATGAACTTTGAAGCGTTACATTCGTTATATTAGATTCATTGTAATGTGATTTAATTACTTTTGTGCCTTACATGTTGAAAAAGTAACCAAATAACTTCTTATTTCAAGATTCAAGTGCATTACTTGCGTTGAAATTAAAACAAATATGACTTAAATTTGATCAACTTTAAAACGTTACATTCATTTTATTTGATTAATTTAAATGTTATTTAACTACTTTTGTGTCTTACATGTCGAAAAAGTAACCAAATAACTTGTTATTTCAAGATTTAGGTGAATGAAATTGGGTTGAATTTCAAACATAATTTGACTTAAATTTGATGAAAATTGAAACGTTACATTCTTTATATTATATTCATTATAATGTGATTTAACTAGTTTTGTGACTTACATGTTGAAAAAGTAACCAAATAATTTCTTATGTCAAGATTCCAGTGCAATACTTGCGGTTAAATTCAAACCAAATTTGACCTAAATTTGATGAACTTTGAAGTGTTAAATTCGTTATATTATATTCATTTTAATGTGATGTAACTACTTTTGTGCCTTACATGTTGAAAAAGCAACCAAATAACTTGTTATTTCAAGATTCAAGTGAATTACTTGCGTTGAAATTAAAACCAAATTTGACCTAAATTTGATGAACTTTGAAGCGTTACATTCGTTATATTAGATTCATTGTAATGTGATTTAACTACTTTTGTGCCTTACATGTTGAAAAAAGTAACCAAATAACTTCTTATTTCAAGATTCAAGTGCATTACTTGCGTTGAAATTCAAACTAAATTTCACCTAAATTTGATGAACTTTGAAGTGTTACATCCGTTATATTAGAGTCATTGTAATTTGATTTAACTACATTTCAGCATTACATGTTTAAAATGTAACCACATAACTTCTTATTTCATGATTCAAGTGCATTACTTGCGTTGAAATTAAAACCAAATATGACTTAAATTTGATAAACTTTAAAACATTACATTCATTATATTTGATTCATTTAAATGTTATTTAACTACTTTTGTGCCTTACATGTCGAAGAAGTAACCAAATAACTTGTTATTTCAAGATTTAGGTGAATGAAATTGCGTTGAATTTCAAACATAATTTGACTTAAATTTGATGAAATTTGAAATGTTACATTCGTTATATTATATTCTTTGTAATGTGATTTAACTACTTTTGTAACTTATATATTGAAAAAGTAACCAAATAACTTCCTATTTCAAGATTCAAGTGCATTGCTTGTGTTGAAATTCAAATCAAATTTGATCTAAATTTGACGAACTTTGAAGCGTTACATTCTTTATATTAGATTCATTGTAATGTGATTTAACTACTTTTGTGTCTTACATGTTGAAAAAGTAACCAAATAACTTCTTATTTCAAGATTCAAGTGAATTACTTGCGTTGAAATTCAAACCAAATTTGACCTAAATTTGATGAACTTTGAAGCGTTACATTCGTTATATTAGATTCATTGTAATGTTATTTAACTACATTTGTACCTTAGATGTCGAAAAAGTAATCATATAACTTGTTATTTCAAGATTTAGGTGAATGAAATTGCGTTGAATTTCAAACATAATTTGACTTAAATTTAATGAAATTTGAAATGTTACATTCGTTATATTATATTCTTTGTAATGTGATTTAACTACATTTGTAACTTATATGTGGAAAAAGTAACCAAATAACTTCTTATTTCAAGATTCAAGTGCATTACTTGCGTTGAAATTCAAATCAAATTTTGACCTAAATTTGATGAACTTTGAAGCGTTACATTCGTTATATTAGATTCATTTTAATGGGATTTAACTACTTTTGTGTCTTACATGTTGAAAAAGTAACTAAATAACTTCTTATTTCAAGATTCAAGTGAATTACTGGCGTTGAAATTAAAACCAAATTTGACCTAAATTTGATGAACTTTGAAGCGTTACATTCGTTATATTAGATTCATTGTAATGTGATTTAATTACTTTTGTGCCTTACATGTTGAAAAAGTAACCAAATAACTTCTTATTTCAAGATTCAAGTGCATTACTTGCGTTGAAATTAAAACAAATATGACTTAAATTTGATCAACTTTAAAACGTTACATTCATTTTATTTGATTCATTTAAATGTTATTTAACTACTTTTGTGCCTTACATGTCGAAAAAGTAACCAAATAACTTGTTATTTCAAGATTTAGGTGAATGAAATTGGGTTGAATTTCAAACATAATTTGACTTAAATTTGATGAAATTTGAAACGTTACATTCTTTATATTAGATTCATTATAATGTGATTTAACTAGTTTTGTGACTTACATGTTGAAAAAGTAACCAAATAATTTCTTATGTCAAGATTCCTGTGCAATACTTGCTGTTAAATTCAAACCAAATTTGACCTAAATTTGATGAACTTTGAAGCGTTCATTCGTTATATTAGATTCATCGTAATGTGATTTAACTACTTTAGTACTGCCTTACATGTGCAAAAATTAACCAAATAACTTTTTATTTCAAGATTCAAGTGAATTACTTGCGTTGAAATTCAAACCAAATTTGACCTAAATTTGATTAACTTTGAAGCGTCACATTCATTATATTAGATTCATAGTAATGTGATTTAACTACTTTTGTGCCTTACATGTTGAAAAAGTAACCAAATAACTTCTTATTTCCAGATTCAAGTGCATTACTTGCGTTGAAATTAAAACAAATATGACTTAAATTTGAGCAACATTAAAACGTTACATTCATTATATTTGATTCATTCAAATGTTATTTAACTACTTTTGTGCCTTACATGTCGAAAAAGTAACCAAATAACTTGTTATTTCAAGATTTAGATGAATGAAATTGCGTTGAATTTCAAACATAATTTGATTTAAATTTGATGAATTTTGAAACATTACATTCTTTATATTAGAATCATTGTAATGTGATTTAACTAGTTTTGTGACTTACATGTTGAAAAAGTAACCAAATAATTTTTTATGTCAAGATTCCAGTGCAATACTTGCGGTTAAATTCAAACCAAATTTGACCTAAATTTGATGAACTTTGAAGCTTTACATTCGTTATATTAGATTCATCGTAATGTGATTTAACTACTTTAGTAGTGCCTTACATGTGCAAAAATTTACCAAATAACTTCTTATTTCAAGATTCAAGTGAATTACTTGCGTTGAAATTCAAGCCAAATTTGACATCTATTTGATGATCTTTGAAGAGTTAGATTCGTTATATTAGATTCATTGTAATGTGATTTAACTACTTTTGTGCCTTACATGTTGAAAAAGAAACCAAATAACTTCTTATTTCAAGATTCAAGTGCATTACTTGCGTTGAAATTAAAACCAAATATGACTTAAATTTGATCAACTTTAAAACGTCACATTCATTATATTTGATTCATTAAAATGTATTAACTACTTTTGTGCCTTACATGTCGAAAAAGTAACCAAATAACATGTTATTTCAAGATTTAGGTGAATGAAATTGCGTTGAATTTCAAACATAATTTGACTTAAATTTGATGAAATTTGAAACGTTACATTCGTTATATTAGATTCTGATACCCGAAAATCGTATCACCTTTTCAGCATGTTTTTATATACGATTTAGGGTGAAATTGAGAGTAAATTGATCTTAATTGTTTATTATTTAATTAATTTCACAGTGTTTATGATTTTGGAAGTGTCAGGTGAAAAGTACACGAAAACAGCAAATTTTGGGACAAAAACGCAATTTTTGGAAATGCTGACTAAGTCAAAGGCTCAGGACGGGCGTCCCGAATCCGGGACGGGCGTCCCAACCCATTCAAAGCACCGGGACGGGCGTCCAAGACTCGGGACAGGCGTCCCGACTTGGTCAACAGACCAGGACGGGCGTCCCAATCCGGAACTGGCGTCCCGAACCCCCAGTTCAAGTCCCACATCGAATGTTTGATGAAAAATCACCCCGGGAAGCTGCTATAAATACCCCAGGCCTCCAGCAGTTGAAATCATTCCTCTCCACTCGATCTGAGTCATTAAGTGGTTTCTAGTGTACACTTCTCTAGTACACAACTCACTCAGAGACTCAGATCTCAGTTTTCTTTCTTGTTAGTGTTTTGTTTTAGTTTCTGAGAAATAATCTCAGATCTTAGGCTTCTGATGCGTTCCGGTCGATGTGCTAAATATGTGTTATTTTACCCTATGTTGATTATGAATAATTAAGGACTGTGATTGACTAATTGTCACATTTAGTCTCTATTGTGTCACTTAATCAGCCAGAACCTAAGGCAGAGTACCTATCGTGTAGCTAGTCTATTGGAAAGTATCTACGATTTTATTAAATAAATATCGTACCCCCAGGGAAGTGGTAACGGCTTAGTAGTAACTAGCCTTTATTCCTAACTCTTATCTTATAATCCAGTTATGCAATCTTCATCAATAACTTTGATGAGAGGGTGATTCATTCTCCACTAGGTTTATGTCTAATCAAACCTGAAAGTGTTTTATAGATGAGATCATGATTTTATGTTATACTGTTACTATACGTTAATTGACCTATATTCGAGTATTTTAGACATGTCTTGGCCTGGATTGCAACTATGTTCTGAGTCTAAAGGTGTACCACATCTGAGTCTCTACGCTACCGCCCCATCGTTAAGGGTAACGACCCTACTCAAGGCTCGAACAAAAGTCAGCAATGAACGCCCTATGTCACTTCGGGGATCATACTGCTCGTCTCATAACCGTCGGCATAACACTCTACTCAGCCTGTTAGTTGAAAGTAGTCTAGGTAGGCTGAGTAGAGTGTTATGCCGGCGGTTATGAGACGAGCAGTATGATCCCCGAAGTGACATAGGGCGTTCATTGCTGACTTTTGTTCGAGCCTTGAGTAGGGTCGTTACCCTTAACGATGGGGCGGTAGCGTAGAGACTCAGATGTGGTACACCTTTAGACTCAGAACATAGTTGCAATCCAGGCCAAGACATGTCTAAAATACTCGAATATAGGTCAATTAACGTATAGTAACAGTATAACATAAAATCATGATCTCATCTATAAAACACTTTCAGGTTTGATTAGACATAAACCTAGTGGAGAATGAATCACCCTCTCATCAAAGTTATTGATGAAGATTGCATAACTGGATTATAAGATAAGAGTTAGGAATAAAGGCTAGTTACTACTAAGCCGTTACCACTTCCCTGGGAGTACGATATTTATTTAATAAAATCGTAGATACTTTCCAACACTAGCTACACGATAGGTACTATGCCTTAGTTCTGGCTGATTAAGTGACACCATAGAGACTAAATGTGACAATTAGTCAATCACAGTCCTTAATTATTCATAATCAACATAGGGTAAAATAACACCTATTTAGCATATCGGCGAACCATCAGATTTTTGGCGCCGTTGCCGGGGAATATCATAATGAATTTAGGATTCCTGATCAAAATTCTAGAGACTTATGATAGGTAACGGTAGTAACCTAGACCTTAACCCAACACTTCTCTTATACTAGTTAGACAATCAGTTTCCGAAATATAGGATTATCATAACTAATTAATTTTAGATGTTATCTGGAATTAAGACACTTAGGATAATCAAATTTTAGAAAATCATTCTAAAACCATATTGAGGGAATTTAATTGCTTTCGAAATATTAAAAAGAAAAAAAATGTTAAAATCTAAAAATCCGAAAAAATTGTACTTTTTCTTGTTCAATGGTAAGTTGTTCTTTTCCCTATCTTTTGTGTTATTTCCCTTCCATAGTTGAATAGTTTTCTTTTCTTTCTTTCTTCTTCCGAATTCATAATCTGTCACTTCCCTGTAACCCCACTAACCAGTTTGCTCAGGCTAAAACGTATTCTTCTCTGTAGTTGCATGACTCGATCTTCATAAGCTAACCTCGAAACACCAGTTGAGAATCCTGAACGAATCATTCGCACAGCTAATAGGCGAAGAACAGAGATGGCTGCTGAAAGACCTACCCTCGAATCCTACATCCAGCCACAGACTATCCCATCTCATCCGCCATCCGAATCCCTGGGAACCCTCGCTATGATCTTAAACCGAATGTGATCTAGCTGATTATAAATCGGGTTCAGTTTGGAGGAACTGCAGCCGAGAATCCGTTGGAACACCTATTTGATTTCTCTTCTCTCTGCGAAGGCCTCAAGGGAGATCATACTGCAGAAGTAACTAAACTCAACCGTTTTCCCTACTCACTGAGGGACAAAGCTAACAGATGGTTGGCCCAGCTACCTACTAACTCCATCACCTCTTGGGACGAGTTAAGCAAAGACTTCCTAGAAGAGTACTACTCTGCAGCAAGAGTCCTAGAATATCGAAGGGCTCTGTCTAGTTTCACTCAAGCTGCTGATGAGACAGTGATCGAAGCTTGGGACTGATTCAAGGAGCTACTCAGGCTCTGCCCCCAACATGGACTTACCGAGGCATTGCTGATTCAGCAATTTTACGGGGGTATGTCAGACATGGGTAAGCAAATTCTTGATGGACTCAATCCTAAGAGCGGTTTCAATGGAATGAGTGATGTAGATGCTAGAAACGCTCTGGAGAGACTCTACAGGAACAGCAAGAATTGGCGCAGAAGTGGCCGAGCTAAGAAGCAACCAGTAAATGCGGTCGTTGCCTCCACTGATGATCAATTTGAGGCACTGAAGGCCAGCATTACTAATCAGCTGAATGCTTTCCAACAAGGGAAAAGCATTCAGTCAGTATACCAAGTCTGCGAATTTTGCCAAGGACCACATTTCAGTGGGGATTGTTATGGTAATGGGATATTAACTATTCCAGAGGATATGGAACAAGTGGACGCAGTGAACTCTGCTCCTATAGGAAATACCTACAATCCCACTTGGAAGAACCATCCGGGATTTAGCTGGAGAAACAATTCCGGGACTACTAACTTCCAGAAAAGAGTACCCAGCAACTGCCATATCCGCAGAACCAGCAAGTCGCTCTGCCTGCACCGAGGAACTACATCGTTCCAACTGACCCCATGCAAGAATTCAGAGACATGCTGAAGAGCATTTCCGACTCTAACAAGGAAATGATAGAGTCCAACAGAAAGATTCAGGAAGCTCACGCAGAAAGAATCCAGCAGAACGAGAACAGACAGAAGCAGACCGAGCAAACAATCAGAAACACACAAGCTGCTATACAAACTTTAGAGAGGCAAATGGGTCAGCTATCCACCCATTTCTCTCACAGGTCCCAGGGAACGCTACCAAGCAACGAGACCAACCCTCAAACTGAATGCAAGACCATCACTTTAAGATCTGGTAAAATTCTACCTCCATCTCCACTCAAACCATCTGACCCTCCTATTCTTGTGCAGGAACCAGAAGAAGGCTCCAAGGACCCAACGCCGACGGATGTCGAAATCGAAGTAGCAAGGAAAGGGAAGACGGAGTTTATTCCTGAGTACCGACCAAAAGTACCTTACCCTGCCAGACTTATGCACAATAAAGATAAGGAGCAATTTGAGAAATTCCTTAAGAATTTTAGTCAGATTCATGTTAATTTACCTTTACTTGATGTTATTTTTGAAATGCCAAAGTATGCTAAGTTTTTAAAAGAAGTTGTTAGTAATAAAAGAAAATTTGACATGGACAAGGTGGTTCTTAATGAAGAATGTTCGGCGGTTCTGTTGAATAAACTACCTTCTAAACATAAAGATCCTGGTTGTTTTACCTTGCCATGTACAATTGGAAATATTACTAACGTGCATGCATTAGCAGACTTAGGAGCTAGTATTAATCTTATGCCATCTAGTTTATTTGATAAATTAGGATTGCATGATTTGAAAATGACTAGGATGTGCATACAACTTGCAGATAGGACAGTCAAAATCCCCAAGGGAATAATTGAAGATCTCTTAGTAAAGGTCGGAAAATTTGTGTTTCCTGTGGACTTTGTTGTTATGGATATGAATGGGGAAGGAGTGCCCCTGATCCTAGGTCGACCATTTCTAGCGACCTCAAAAGCATTAATAGACGTCAGTAATGGTCAAATCAAGTTAAGGGTAGGAAATGATGACATCACTTTTGATCTAAATGAGACCCTTAGGTATCCCATGCATTTAGATGATACTTGTTTTTGTGTGGATGCTATGGAACACTTGATTGCAATTAACGTGACATACCTATGCTCAAACTATCAAGTCCTGAGTGAGGACTCCTTAGAATTAGAGGAGCCTGAACTTAGCCCTTCTGAAAATGAAAATACTTCTGATAGTTTCACTGAGATAGGTAATGATGAGATGAAGAAAGAACGAACCTCGTTTGAAGATCCACCAGACTTGGAGCTGAAGGAACTACCCACTCATCTGTGCTACGAATTCCTAGATGACAACAAGAAACGTCCCATTATTCTTGCAGCTGATCTGACTGCAGAACAAAGGAAGCTGATTGTGGACATGTGCAGAAAGTATAGAAGAGCCTTTGCCTACAAAATTGCAGACATTCCAGGTATTAATCCAAGCTTTTGTTCGCATAAGATTCTTCTAGAAAATGAGTATAAGCCATGTGTTCAACCTCAAAGGAGGTTGAATCCTAATGTGTGTGATGTTGTTAAGAAAGAAGTCATTAAACTATTAGATGCAGGACTTATCTACCCTATCTCAGATAGTGAGTGGGTAAGCCCGGTGCAGGTAGTACCTAAGAAAGGCGGTATAACAGTTGTTAGGAATGAGCATAATGAACTAATCCCTACGAGAACTGTAACTGGTCATCGTGTATGCATAGACTATAGAAAACTAAATACAGCCACACGAAAAGACCACTTCCCCCTTCCTTTTATTGACCAAATGTTAGAAAGATTAGCTGGACATATGTTTTATTGCTTTCTTGATGGGTTTTCTGGTTATTTTCAAATTCCTATTTCCCCTGAGGACCAGCATAAAACTACTTTCACATGCCCTTTTGGAACATTTGCATATAGAAGGATGCCTTTTGGTTTGTGTAATGCACCTGCTACATTTCAACGTTGTATGACTGCTATCTTTGAGGACATGTTAGGAAAATCTATGGAAGTATTTATGGATGACTTTTCTGTTTTTGGTAATTCATTTGAGGTTTGTCTAAAGAACTTGGAGTTAATGTTGAAACGTTGTATAAAATCTAACCTGGTTTTAAATTGGGAAAAATGCCACTTCATGGTAAAAGAGGGAATCGTCTTAGGACATAAGATCTCACACCTAGGTATGGAAGTAGACAAGGCAAAAATTGAAGTTATTTCGAGACTACCTCCTCCCAAAAATGTGAGAGCCATTAGAAGTTTTTTGGGACACGCTGGCTTTTATCGTAGGTTTATAAAAGATTTTTCATTAATAGCCAGGCCGTTGACCAATTTACTCGGAAAAGATGTTCCATTTGTCTTTGATGAGAAATGTCTAAAAGCTTTTAATAGACTTAAGGAACTCTTAACTGCACCTATCATGACATCACCCGACTGGAGTTTACCTTTTGAGCTTATGTGTGATGCTAGTGACTATGCAGTAGGAGTAGTTTTAGGACAAAGACATGATAAGAAATTTCGAGTAATATATTATGCTAGTAAAACCTTAACTGATGCTCAGGAAAATTACACTACGACAGAAAAGGAATTATTAGCAGTAGTATATGCATTTGATAAGTTTCGATCTTATCTAGTCCTGTCTAAAACTATTGTTTATACTGATCATTCTGCACTAAAATACTTGTTCAATAAAACCGACGCAAAACCAAGATTGATTAGATGGGTTTTATTGCTTCAAGAATTTGACATAGAAATTCGGGATAAGAAAGGGGCAGAAAACTTAGCCGCAGACCACTTGTCTAGGCTAGAAAATCCGACCCTAGAAGCCATTGATGAGACAATCATATCTGATAAATTTCCGGATGAGAATTTATGTGCGTTGTTTGCTATCTTCTCACCCCCTTGGTTTGCAGATATAGCAAATTACTTGGCAGCCCGGACTCTCCCTATTGATATCACTGCTCAACAAAGAAAAAAGTTCTTTGCTGACCTGAAATATTACTATTGGGAAGATCCTTTTCTATTTCGAATATGTGCAGATCAGATGATCAGAAGGTGTGTATCTCAAGAAGAAGGTTTCCAAATTCTGGAACATTGTCACTGCGGACCAACAGGCGGTCACTTAGCTGCAGCTAATACCGCCCGAAAAGTATTAGAAGCAGGCTTTTACTGGCCTACCATATTCAAAGACGCCGCAGCATTTACAGGATCGTGCGATGCCTGTCAGAAAGCGGGAACCATATCTTCTCGAGACAGTCTACCCCAACAGGTAATCCAAAGTGTAGAAATATTCGACATATGGGGTATAGACTTCATGGGTCCGTTTCCTCCTTCTTTTGGTATGAAGTACATCATAGTAGCTGTAGAATATTTTTCAAAATGGCCTGAGGCACAGGCCCTACCTACTAATGATTCTAGAGCCGTATGCAGATTCCTTAAGCAGATTTTTGCCAGATTTGGATGTCCGAAAGCCCTAATCAGTGATCGAGGTACGCACTTCTGCAACTCTCAATTGCAGAAGGTGCTTCATCATTACGGAGTTCAGCATCGCGTTTCCACAGCCTACCACCCCCAAACCAATGGGCAGGCTGAGGTAACCAATAGGGGAATAAAGAGAATCTTAGAAAAGACTATGGGTGTTAACCGTAAGGATTGGGCCAATAAGCTGGAAGATGTATTATGGGCCTTCCGTACAGCATACAAGACCACTACGAGATTCTCACCTTATCGACTTGTCTATAGAAAAGCATGCCACCTTCCAGTTGAACTCGAACACAGAGCTTACTGGGCAGTACAAAAATGCAATCTCAATGAAAACTTAACTAAGGAACACTGGATTCTACAACTGAACGAATTGGATGAGTGGAGGCTCAAAGCCTATGAAAATTCACATGTTCAAGATGACAAGTAAACTCCGGCATGACAGACGACTCAGAGCCCAAAAAATTTTGAACCAGAGACAAGGTATTATTGTACAACTCACGTTTAAAATATTTCCCAGGAAAGCTGCGTAGCTGTTGGTCAGGACCATTCACAATCACGAAAGTATCACCTTTCGGAGCATGTGACATAATGGATTCTGATGGCATTATTCAAAAAGTAAACGGACAACGCCTGCAGATTTACACAGAGCCGTTTGACTCGTCCGAGCAGACTGTGTACTTCACAGAATAAGGGAGTATCTCTTTCATTTTATTTCATGTTTTGTTATTTCTTTCAGTACTCTATGTTTTTTCTTACCCGTAGTTAGTTGAATAAGTGTGGGGTAAGAATTCTTTGTGTTATTTTGTTTTATTTCTTGTTTTCAAATAAGTGGGGGGTAGTTAGTTATGCATGACCACTTAGCAGTGCACGGTGCACTGGAAAATTTTGCATGATTTTGCTTGTTTTCTCCGTATTTCCAATTTTTTTTCAAAATCTTTCATTCTTTTAGACTTCTAAATGCAGTATGATTGGTTACACATTGCTGGTGTCTATGATATGTATGTAGAATGGTATGATTAGTAGGAGAAGATCTATGACTATTTTGAACTTATTGATTAGGAATAGGGAATTCCTGATAACTGAGCACAACTTTGTCTGGATTAGAGACCTCAGCCAATTACCTTTTCAAGACTGAACTAGATAAAATTAGACCAGTTGTGGATGTTTTGACAGTTAGAATGACTAGATGAGACTTTGAGCTAAAAGTGAAAAGAAATTAAAGAAAGTTAATTAAATAAGGGTAGTTTGCCAGCGGCCTTCGCTACTCGAGCACCACTCCTTCGGGAAATTTAAAGCCTGATGCCCTAAGGTCGTGTAGATCTGGGAGTCATCGGAGTGGGACTCGCTACATGGGTAGTTGAAGTTGACGTGTTCTAAGCAGACTCAAAATACCCTGAATCTATAAAGAAAATAACTAAATGCTAAAATATTAAAAATCTGATCACCGAAGCTCAGAACTCAAAAAGTTGTTTGTTGTTAGTATGTCTAGCGATGGGTCGAAGTGTTATCTCGTAGTAGTTAAGACAATAGTACATTGTGTTGACTATCTGGTCTAGACTAGTACACACACTACACATCAGGAAGACCCTGTGACTAAGAAAAAAGTTCAACCTAGTTGTTGATTTGTTTTCTGCCTCATCATAACAAGCTACTAAAAACATCTGAGACCTTGTCATAGCAACCCAACCAGTCAGACCTGTGTTAAGACTTGTCTGAAGAATTTTTGGACTAAAAACATGACTGAGAACTTTAAGGGACTGTACATACGGTTTAGAATCACTAACTTCAGGTAGACTTTGCTTGAGGACAAGCAAAAAGCTAAGTGTGGTGTTATCTGATACGCGAAAATCGTATCACCTTTTTAGCATGTTTTTATATACGATTTAGGGTGAAATTGAGAGTAAATTGATCTTAATTATTTATTATTTACTTAATATCACAGTTTTTATGATTTTGGAAGTGTCAGGTGAAAAGTAGACGAAAACAGCAAATTTTGGGGCAAAAATGCAATTTTTGGAAATGTTGACTCAGTCAAAGGCTCAGGACGGGCGTCCCGACCCAGTCAAAGCACCGGGACGGGTGTCCCGACTTGGTCAACAGACCAGGACGGGCTTCCCAATCTGGGACGGGCGTCCCGAACCCCCAGTTCAAGTCCCACATCAAATTTTTGATGAAAAATCACCCCGGGTAACTGCTATAAATACCCCAGGCCTCCAGCAGTTGAAATCATTCCTCTCCACTCGATCTGAGTCATTAAGTGGTTTCCAGTGTACACTTCTCTAGTACACAACTCACTCAGAGACTCGGATCTCAGTTTTCTTTCTTGTTAGTGTTTTGTTTTAGTTTCTGAGAAATTGTCTCAGATCTTAGGCTTCTATAGATAGGTTCGTTTCTGGTATTCATAGAATACCCGGGATTTCGTTAGGAGATCCTAAGAGGGCTCTAGGCGTTCAAAGAGTCAGTCCACATGGCTAGGCTTAAGCTCGGTATTAAGGTAAAGCCTAGTTACTAGGCTGAGGAAGCGTCCTCCGAAGGTTCTGGCGAGTAGAGTCGGGTCAAGCAGTAACGGCATATACAGCAGTACGCTCCATCGGCGAGACTTCGTAAATGGTGATTTCTTTATGGCATCGGTCCCCCTGTCCCTCTCTTATATGTTGTTATTGTGTTTGTCCAAATAACAGTTTTGAATATCAGATTATGATTATTATGAATATTTGTGATATATGTTAAAGTTATTATGTTTTTCTAGAAATGGCCACCTGCTTAAATATTCATTATGTCTGCATGTCTAATGTCGTTCTTTTAAACTGAAATTAGGGTTATAGACAATTCCTAACCACGGTCTATTCATAACCTGTTTAGTTTAACAAGCATCAATTAGTATTGATGTTTGCCATACTAGATAAAATAATCTGCGGAACACCCTGTTGGTTGAAAGTAGTCTAGGTAGGCTGAGTAGAGTGTTATGCCGGCGGTTATGAGACGAGCAGTATGATCCCCGAAGTGACATAGGGCGTTCGTGAGTAGGGCCGTTACCCTTAACGATGGGGCGGTAGTGTAGAGACTCAGATGTGGTACACCTTTAGACTCAGAACATAGTTGCAATCCAGGCCAAGACATGTCTAAAATACTCGAATATGGGTCAATCAACGTATAGTAACAGTATAACAAAAAATCAGGATCTCATTTATAAAACACTTTCAGGTTTGATTAGACTTAAACCTAGTGGAGAATGAATCACCCTCTCATCAAAGTTATTGATGAAGATTGCATAACTGGATTATAAGATAAGAGTTAGGAATAAAGGCTAGTTACTACTAAGCCGTTACCACTTCCCTGGGAGTACGATATTTATTTAATAAAATCGTAGATACTTTCCAACAGACTAGCTACACGATAGGTACTCTGTCTTAGGTTCTGGCTGATTAAGTGACACCATAGAGACTAAATGTGACAATTAGTCAATCACAGTCCTTAATTATTCATAATCAACATAGGGTAAAATAACACCTATTTAGCATATCGGCTGGAAACCCATCAGATTCATAGTAATGTGATTTAACTACTTTTATGCCTTACATGTTGAAAAAGTAACCAAATAACTTCTTATTTCAAGATTCAAGTGCATTACTTGCGTTGAAATTAAAACCAAATATGACTTGAATTTGATCAACTTTAAAACGTTACATTCATTATATTTGATTCATTTAAATGTATTTAACTACTTTTGTGCCTTACATGTCGAAACATTAACCAAATAACTTGTTATTTCAAGATTTAGGTGAATGAAATTGCGTTGAATTTCAAACATAATTTGACTTAAATTTGATGAAATTTGAACCGTTACATTCGTTATATGAGATTCATTGTAATGTGATTTAACTACTTTTGTACCTTACCTGTTAAAAAAGTAACCAAATAACTTCTTATTTCAAGATTCAAGTGCATTACTTGTGTTGAAATTCAAACTAAATTTCACCTAAATTTGATGAAATTTGAAGCGTTGCATTCGTTATATTAGATTCATTGTAGTTTGATTTAAGTACATTTGTGCCTTACATATTGAAAATGTAACCACATAACTTCTTATTTCATGATTCAAGTGCATTACTTGCGTTGAAATTAAAACCAAATATAACTTAAATTTGATCAACTTTAAAACATTACATTCATTATATTTGATTCATTTAAATGTTATTTAACTACTTATGTGCCTTACAAGTCGAAAAAGTAACCAAATAACTTGTTATTTCTATATTTAGAAGAATGATATTGCGTTGAATTTCAAACATAATTTGACTTAAATTTGATGAAATTTGAAATGTTACATTCGTTATATTATATTCTTTGTAATGTGATTTAACTACTTTTGTAACTTATATGTTGCAAAAGTAACCAAATAACTTTTTATTTCAAGATTCAAATGCATTACTTGCGTTGAAATTCAAATCAAATTTGACTTAAATTTGATCAACTTTAAAACATTACATTCATTATATTTGATTCATTTAAATGTTATTTAACTACTTTTGTGCCTTACATGTAAAAATAGTAACCAAATAACTTGTTATTTCAAAATTTAGGTGAATGAAATTGCGTTGATTTTCAAACATAATTTGACATAAATTTGATGAAATTAGAAATGTTACATTCGTTATATTATATTCTTTGTAATGTGATTTAACTACTTTTGTAACTTATATGTTGAAAAAGTAACCAAATAACTTCTTATTTCAAGATTCAAGTGCATTACTTGCGTCGAAATTCAAATCAAATTTAACCTAAATTTGATGAACTTTGAAGCGTTACATTCGTTATATTAGATTAATTGTAATGTGATTTAACTACTTTTGTGTCTTACATGTTGAAAAAGTAACCAAATAACTTCTTATTTGAAGATTCAAGTGAATTCCTTGCGTTGAAATTCAAACCAAATTTGACCTAAATTTGATGAACTTTGAAGCGTTACATACGTTATATTAGATTCATTGTAATGTGATTTAACTACTTTTGTGTCTTACATGTTGAAAAAGTAACCAAATAACTTCTTATTTCAAGATTCAAGTGAATTACTTGCGTTGAAATTAAAACCAAATTTGACCTAAATTTGATGAACTTTGAAGCGTTACATTCGTTATATTAGATTCATTGTAATATGTTTTAACTACTTTTGTGCCTTACATGCTGAAACAATAACCAAATAATTTCTTATTTCAAGATTCAAGTGCATTACTTGCGTTGAAATTCAAACTAAATTTCACCTAAATTTGATCAACTTTAAAATGTTACATTCATTATATTTGATTCATTTAAATTTTATATAACTACTTTTGTGCCTTACATGTCGAAAAAGTAACCAAATAACTTGTTATTTGAAGATTTAGGTGAATGAAATTGCATTGAATTTCAAACATAATTTGACTTATATTTGATGAAATTTGAAATGTTACATTCATTATATTAGATTCATTGTAATGTGATTTAACTACTTTTGTGCCTTACATGTTGAAAAAGTAACCAAATAACTTCTTATTTCAAGATTCAAGTGCATTACTTGCGTTGAAATTCAAATAAAATTTGACCTAAATTTGATGAACTTTGAAGCGTTATATTTGTTATATTAGATTCATCGTAATGTGATTTAACTACTTTAGTACTGCCTTACATGTGCAAAAATTAACCAAATAACTTCTTATTTCAAGATTCAAGTGAATTACTTGCGTTGAAATTCAAACCAAATTTGACCTAAATTTGATGAACTTTGAAGCGTTACATTAGTTATATTAGATTCATTGTAATGTGATTTAACCACTTTTGTGCCTTAAATATTGAAAAAGTAACCAAATAACTTCTTATTTCAAGATTCAAGTGCATTATTTGCGTTGAAATTAAAACCAAATATGACTTAAATTTGATCAACTTTAAAACGTTACATTCATTATATTTGTATCATTTAATTGTTATTTAACTACTTTTGTGCCTTACATGTGGAAAAAGTAACCAAATAACTTCTTATTTCAAGATTTATGTTCACACCAAATTTGACCTAAATTTGATGAACTTTGAAGCGTTACTGATGCGATTCCGGTTGACGTGCTAAATAGGTGTTATTTACCCTATGTTGATTATGAATAATTAAGGACTGTGATTGACTAATTGTCACATTTAGTCTCTATGGTGTCACTTAATCAGCCAGAACCTAAGGCAGAGTACCTATCGTGTAGCTAGTTTGTTGGAAAGTATCTACGATTTTATTAAATAAATATCGTACTCCCAGGGAAGTGGCAACGGCTTAGTAGTAACTAGCCTTTTATCCTAACTCCTATCTTATGATCCAGTTATGCAATCTTCTTCAAATACTTTGATGAGAGGGTGATTCATTCTCCACTAGGTTTCAGTCTCATTAATCCTAGAAGTGCTTTATAGATGAGTTCTGATTCTATGTTATACTATTCCTATATGTTGATTGACCTATATTCGAGTATTTTAGATATATCTTAGCCTGGATTGCAACTATGTTCTGTGTCTAAAGGCGTACCACATCCGAGGTCTCTAATAAACCGCCCTACCTTAATGACGGCCCTTCTCACGGTTCGGGACGAAGGCATCCATGAAAGCCCTATGTCACTTCGGGGATCATACCTTGCCCTAGCCGGCATAATCGGACTCAGCTCGGCCCCTACCTAGACTACTTTAACAGGCAGGGTGTTCAACATGTTTATTTTCTAGCATGGCAGACACCAATACTAATTGATGCCTGTTAAACTAAACAGGTTATGATTAGACCGTGGTTAGGAATTGTCTATAACCCTAACTTTAGTTTAAAAGAGCACATTAAAACAGACATAGTGAATATTTAGCAGGTGCTATTTCCGGAAAAACGTAACAACTTCAACATATAAAACAACTATTCATAAAATCGTAATCTGATGTTCATAATAAGTATTTAGAGTAAAAACAATAACAACATAAGAGAGGGGTATGGGGACTGATGCCATAAGAAATCACCCTTTACGTAGTCTCGCCGCAGAGCGTACTGCTGTATAATCGTACTGCTTCCTCTGACTCTGCTCACCAGAACCTTCGGAGGACGCTTCCTCAGCCTAGTAACTGGGCTTTACCTTAATACCCAGCTTAAGCCCAGCCCTGTGGACTGACTCTTCGAACGCCTAGAGCCCTCTTAGGATCTCCTAACGAAATCCCGGGTATTCTATGAACACCGGAAACAAACCTATCTATAGAAACCTAAGATCTGAGACTATTTCTCAGAAACTAAAACAAAACACTAATAAGAAAGAAACTGAGATCCGAGTCTCTGAGTGAGTTGTGTACTAGAGAATTGTACACTGGACACCACTAAATGACTCAGATCGAGTGGAGAGGAATGATTTCAACTGCTGGAGGCCTGGGGTATTTATAGCAGCTTCCCGGAGTGAAAATTTCTGAAAAATTCGATGTGGGACAGCTTCTGGTGGCTCGGGACTCCCGTCCTTCTGGCTTGGCTTGGTCGGGACGCCCGTCCCGGACCTTTGACCGAGTCAACATTTCCAAAAATTGCGTTTTTGCCCCAAAATTTGCTGTTTTCGTCTACTTTGCACCTGACACTTCCAAAATCATAAAAACTGTGAAATTAAGTGAATAATGCACAATCAAGATCAAATTGCCCTTGATTTCACCCAAATTCATACGTAAAAACATGCTAAAAAGTTGATACGATTTTCGCGTATCAGTTACATTCGTTATTTTAGATTCATTGTAATGTGATTTAACTACTTTTGTGCCTTACATGTTGAAAAAGTAACCAAATAATTTCTTATTTCAAGAATCAAGTGCATTACTTGCGTTGAAATTAAAACAAAATTTGACCTAATTTGATGAACTTTGAAGCGTTACATTCGTTATATTAGATTCATTGTAATGTGATTTAACCACTTTTGTGCCTTAAATATTGAAAAAGTAACCAAATAACTTCTTATTTCAAGATTCAAGTGCATTAGTTGCGTTGAAATTAAAGCCAAATATGACTTAAATTTGATCAGCTTTAAAACATTACATTCATTATATTTGATTTAATTTAAATGTTATTTAACTACTTTTGTGCCTTACATGTTGAAAAAGTAACCAAATAACTTGTATTTTCAAGATTTAGGTGAATGAAATTACGTTGAATTTCAAACATAATTATACTTTAATTTGATGAAATTTGAAATGTTACATTCGTTATATTAGATTCATTGTAATATGATTTAACTACTTTGTGACTATATGTTGAAAAAGTAACCAAATAACTTCTTATTTCAATTCAAGTGCATTACTTGCGTTGAAATTCAAATCAAATTTGACCTAAATTTGATGACTTTGAACTTTACATTTGTTATATTAGATTCATTGTAATGTGATTTAACTACTTTTGTGCCTTACAGTTGAAAAGTAACCAAATACTCTTATTTCAAGATTCAAATGAATTACTTGTGTTGAAATTAAAACCAAATTGACCTAATTTGATGAACTTGAAGCGTTACATTCGTTATATTAGATTCATTAATGTGATTTAACTACTTTTGTGCCTTACATGTTGAAAAAGTAACCAAATAACTTCTTATTTCAAGATTCAAGTGCTTTACTTGCGTTGAAATTAAAACAAATATGACTTAAATTTGATCAGCTTTAAAACGTTACATTCATTATATTTGATTCATTTAAATGTTATTTAACTACTTTTGTGCCTTACATGTCGAAAAAGTAACCAAAAAACTTGTTATTTCAAGATTTAGGAGAATTAAATTGTGTTGAATGTCAAACATAATTTGACTTAAATTTGATGAAATTTGAAACGTTACATTCTTTATATTAGATTCATTGTAATGTGATTTAACTAGTTTTGTGACTTACATGTTGAAAAAGTAACCAAATAATTTCTTAAGTCAAGATTCCAGTGCAATACTTTCGGTTAAATTCAAACCAAATTTGACCTAAATTTGATGAACTTTGAAGCGTTACATTCGTTATATTAGATTCATCGTAATGTGATTTAACTACTTTAGTACTGCCTTACATGTCAAAAATTACCAAATACTGTTATTTCAAGATTCAAGTGAATTACTTGCGTTGAAATTCAAACCAAATTTGACCTAAATTTAATGAACTTTGAAGCGTTACATTAGTTATATTATATTCATTGTAATGTGATTTAACTACTTTTGTGCCTTACATTTTGAAAAAGAAACCAAATAACTTCTTATCTCAAGATTCAAGTGCATTACTTGCGTTGAAATTAAAACCAAATATGACTTAAATTTGATGAACTTTAAACGTTACATTCATTATATTTGATTCATTTAACTATTATTTAACAACTTTTGTGCCTTACATGTTGAAAAAGTAACCAAATAACTTCTTATTTCAAGATTCAAGTGCATTATTTGCATTGAAATTCAAACCAAATTTGACCTAAATTTGATGAACTTTGAAGCGTTACATTCGTTATATTAGATTCATTGTAATGTGATTTAACTATTTTTGTGCCTTACATGTTGAAAAAGAAACCAAATAACTTCTTATTTCAAGATTCAAGTGCATTACTTGCTTTGAAATTAAAACCAAATATGACTTAAATTTGATCAACTTTAAAACGTTACATTCATTATATTTTATTCATTTAAATGTATTTAACTACTTTTGTGCCTTACATGTCGAAAAAGTAACCAAATAACTTGTTATTTGAACATTTAGGTGAATGAAATTGCGTTGAATTTCAAACATAATTTGACTTAAATTTGATGAAATTTGAAACATTACATTCGTTATATTAGATTCATTGTAATGTGATTTAACTATTTATGTGCCTTACATGTTGAAAAAGTAACCAAATAACTTCTTATTTCAAGATTCAAGTGTATTACTTGCGTTGAAATTCAAACTAAATTTCACCTAAATTTGATGAACTTTGAAGAGTTACATTCGTTATGTTAGATTCATTTTAATTTGATTTAACTACTTTTGTGCCTTACATATTGAAAATGAAACCACATGACTTCTTATTTCATGATTCAAGTGCATTACTTGCGTTGAAATTAAAACCAAATATGACTTAAATTTAATCAACTTTAAAATATTACATTCATAATATTTGATTAATTTAAATATTATTTAACTACTTTTGTGCCTTACATGTTGAAAATGTAACAAAATAACTTGTTATTTCAAGATTTAGGTGAATGAAATTACGTTGAATTTCAAACATAATTTGGCTTAAATTTGATGAAATTTGAAATGTTAAATTCGTTATATTATATTCTTTCTAATGTGATTTAACTACTTTTGTGACTTATATGTTGAAAAAGTAACCAAATAACTTCTTATTTCAAGATTCAAGTGCATTACTTGCGTTGAAATTCAAATAAATTTTGACCTAAATTTGATGAACTTTGAAGCGTTACATTTGTTATATTAGATTCATTGTAATGTTATTTAACTACTTTTGTGCCTTACATGTTGAAAAAGTAACCAAATAACTTCTTATTTCAAGATTCAAGAGAATTACTTGCGTTGAAATTAAAACCAAATTTGACCTAAATTTGATGAACTTTGAAGCGTTACATTCGTTATATTAAATTCATTGTAATGTGATTTAACTATTTTTGTGCCTTACATGTTGAAAAAGTATCCAAATAACTTCTTATTTCAAGATTCAAGTGCATTACTTGCGTTGAAATTAAAACCAAATATGACTTAAATTTGATCAACTTTAAAATGTTAGATTCATTATATTTGATTCATTTAATTGTTATTTAACTACTTTTGTGCCTTACATATTGAAAAAGTCACCAAATAACTTCTTATTTCAAGATTCAAGTGCATTATTTGCTTTGAAATTCAAACCAAATTTGACCTAAATTTGATGAACTTTGAAGCGTTACAGTCGTTATATTAGATTCATTGTAATGTGATTTAACTATTTTTGTGCCTTACATGTTGAAAAAGAAACCAAATAACTTTTTATTTCAAGATTCAAATGCATTACTTGCTTTGAAATTAAAACCAAATATGACTTAAATTTGATCAAATTTAAAACGTTACATTCTTTATATTTGATTCATTTAAATGTTATTTAACTACCTTTGTGCCTTACATGTCGAAAAAGTAACCAAATAACTTGTTATTTGAAGATTTCGGTGAATGAAATTGCGTTGAATTTCAAACATAATTTGACTTAAATTTGATGAAATTTGAAATGTTACATTCGTTATATTAGATTCATTGTAATGTGATTTAACTACTTTTGTGACCTATATGTTGAAAAACTAACCAAATAACTTCTTATTTCAAGATTCAAGTGCATTACTTTCGTTGAAATTCAAATCAAATTTGACCTAAATTTGATGAACTTTGAAGCGTTAAATTTGTTATATTAGATTCATTGTAATGTGATTTAACTACTTTTGTGCCTTACATGTTGAAAAAGTAACAAAATAACTTCATATTTCAAGATTCAAGAGAATTACTTGCGTTGAAATAAAAACCAAATTTGACCTAAATTTGATGAACTTTGAAGCGTTACATTCGTTATATTAGTTTCATTGTAATGTGATTTACCTACTTTTGTGCCTTACATGTTGAAAAAGTATCCAAATAACTTCTTATTTCAAGATTCAAGTGCATTACTTGCGCTGAAATTAAAACAAATATGACTTAAATTTGATCAACTTTAAAATGTTACATTTATTATATTTGATTCATTTAAATGTTATTTAACAATTTTGTGCCTTACATGTCGAAAAAGTAACCAAATAACTTGTTATTTGAAGATTTAGGTGAATAAAATTGAGTTGAATTTCAAACATAATTTGACTTAAATTTGATGAAATTTGAAATGTTACATTCGTTATATTAGATTCATTGTAATGTGATTTAACTACTTTTGTGACTTACATGTTGAAAAAGTAACCAAATAACTTCTTATTTCAAGATTCAAGTGCATTACTTGCGTTGAAATTCAAATAAAATTTGACCTAAATTTGATGAACTTTGATGCGTTACATTTGTTATGTTAGATTCATTGTATTGTTATTTAACTACTTTTGTGCCTTACATGTTGAAAAAGTAACCAAATAACTTCTTATTTCAAGATTCAAGTGAATTACTTGCGTTGAAATTAAAACAAAATTTGACCTAAATTTGATGAACTTTGAAGCGTTACATTCGTTATATTAGATTCATTGTAATGTCATTAAACTACTTTGGTGCCTTACATGTTGAAAAACTAACCAAATAACTTCTTATTTCAAGATTCAAGTGTATTAAACGCAACTTTAAAACGTTATATTCATTATATCTGATTCATTTAAATGTTATTTAACTATTTGTGTGTCTTACATGTCGAAAAAGTAACCAAATAACTTGTTATTTGAAGATTTAGATGAATGAAATTGTGTTGAATTTCAAACATAATTTGACTTAAATTTGATGAAATTTGAAATGTTACATTCGTTATATTAGATTCATTGTAATGTGATTTAACTACTTTTGTGACTTATATGTTGAAAAAGTAACCAAATAACTTCTTATTTCAAGATTCAAGTGCATTACTTTCGTTGAAATTCAAATCAAATTTGACCTAAATTTGATGAACTTTGAAGCGTTAAATTTGTTATATTAGATTCATTGTAATGTGATTTAAGTACTTTTGTGCCTTACATGTTGAAAAAGTAACCAAATAACTTCATATTTCAAGATTCAAGAGAATTACTTGCGTTGAAATAAAAACCAAATTTGACCTAAATTTGATGAACTTTGAAGCGTTACATTCGTTATATTAGTTTCATTGTAATGTGATTTACCTACTTTTGTGCCTTACATGTTGAAAAAGTATCCAAATAACTTCTTATTTCAAGATTCAAGTGCATTACTTGCGTTGAAATTAAAACAAGTATGACTTAAATTTGATCAACTTTAAAATGTTACATTCATTATATTTGTTCATTTAAATGTTATTTAACAATTTTGTGCCTTACATGTCGAAAAAGTAACCAAATAACTTGTTATTTGAAGATTTAGGTGAATAAAATTGAGTTGAATTTCAAACATAATTTGACTTAAATTTGATGAAATTTGAAATGTTACATTCGTTATATTAGATTCATTGTAATGTGATTTAACTACTTTTGTGACTTATATGTTGAAAAAGTAACCAAATAACTTCTTATTTCAAGATTCAAGTGCATTACTTTCGTTGAAATTCAAATCAAATTTGACCTAAATTTGATGAACTTTGAAGCGTTAAATTTGTTATATTAGATTCATTGTAATGTGATTTAAGTACTTTTGTGCCTTACATGTTGAAAAAGTAACCAAATAACTTCATATTTCAAGATTCAAGAGAATTACTTGCGTTGAAATAAAAACCAAATTTGACCTAAATTTGATGAACTTTGAAGCGTTACATTCGTTATATTAGTTTCATTGTAATGTGATTTACCTACTTTTGTGCCTTACATGTTGAAAAAGTATCCAAATAACTTCTTATTTCAAGATTCAAGTGCATTACTTGCGTTGAAATTAAAACAAGTATGACTTAAATTTGATCAACTTTAAAATGTTACATTCATATATTTGTTCATTTAAATGTTATTTAACAATTTTGTGCCTTACATGTCGAAAAGTAACCAAATAACTGTTATTTGAAGATTTAGGTGAATAAAATGAGTTGAATTTCAAACATAATTTGACTTAAATTTGATGAAATTTGAAATGTTACATTCGTTATATTAGATTCATTGTAATGTGATTTAACTACTTTTGTGACTTACATGTTGAAAAAGTAACCAAATAACTTCTTATTTCAAGATTCAAGTGCATTACTTGCGTTGAATTCAAATAAAATTGACCTAATTTGATGAACTTTGATGCTGTACATTTGTTATGTTAGATTCATTGTATTGTGATTTAACTACTTTTGTGCCTTACATGTTGAAAAAGTAACCAAATAACTTCTTATTTCAGATTCAAGTGAATTACTTGCGTTGAAATTAAAACAAAATTTGACCTAAATTTGATGAACTTTGAAGCGTTACATTCGTTATATTAATTCATTGTAATGTCATTAAACTACTTTGGTGCCTTACATGTTGAAAAACTAACCAAATAACTTCTTATTTCAAGATTCAAGTGTATTAAACGCAACTTTAAAACGTTATATTCATTATATCTGATTCATTTAAATGTTATTTAACTATTTGTGTGCCTTACATGTCGAAAAAGTAACCAAATAACTTCTTATTTGAAGATTTAGATGAATGAAATTGTGTTGAATTTCAAACATAATTTGACTTAAATTTGATGAAATTTGAAATGTTACATTCGTTATATTAGATTCATTGTAATGTGATTTAACTACTTTTGTGACTATATGTTGAAAAGTAACCAAATAACTTCTTATTTCAAGATTCAAGTGCATTACTTTCGTTGAAATTCAAATCAAATTTGACCTAAATTTGATGAACTTTGAAGCGTTAAATTGTTATATTAGATTCATTGTAATGTGATTTAACTACTTTGTGCCTTACATGTTGAAAAAGTAACCAAATAACTTCATATTTCAGATGATCAAGAGATTACTTGCGTTGAAATAAAACCAAATTTGACCTAAATTGATGAACTTTGAAGCGTTACATTCGTTATATTAGTTTCATTGTAATGTGATTTACCTACTTTGTGCCTACATGTTGAAAAAGTATCCAAATAACTTCTTATTTCAAGATTCAAGTGCATTACTTGCGTTGAAATTAAAAAAATATGACTTAAATTTGATCAACTTTAAAATGTAACAGTTCATTATATTTGATTCATTTAATGTTATTTAACAATTTTGTGCCTTACATGTCGAAAAGTAACCAAATAACTTGTTTTTGAAGATTTAGGTGAATAAATTGAGTTGAATTTCAAACATAATTTACTTAAATTTGATGAAATTTGAAATGTTACATTCGTTATATTAGATTCATTGTAATGATTTAACTACTTTTGTGACTTACATGTTGAAAAGTAACCAATAACTTCTTATTCAAGATTCAAGTGCATTACTGCGTTGAAATTCAAATAAAATTTGACCTAAATTGATGAACTTTGATGCGTTACATTTGTTAGTTAGATTCATTGTATTGTGATTTAACTACTTTTGTGCCTTACATGTTGAAAAAGTAACCAAATAACTTCTTATTTCAAGATTCAAGTGAATTACTTGCGTTGAAATTAAAACAAAATTTGACCTAAATTTGATGAACTTTGAAGCATTACATTCGTTATATTAGATTCATTGTAATGTCATTAAACTACTTTGGTGCCTTACATGTTGAAAAACTAACCAAATAACTTCTTATTTCAAGATTCAAGTGTATTAAACGCAACTTTAAAACGTTATATTCATTATATCTGATTCATTTAAATGTTATTTAACTATTTGTGTGCCTTACATGTCGAAAAAGTAACCAAATAACTTCTTATTTGAAGATTTAGATGAATGAAATTGTGTTGAATTTCAAACATAATTTGACTTAAATTTGATGAAGTTTGAAATGTTACATTCGTTGTATTTGATTCATTGTAATGTGATTTAACTACTTTTGTGACTTATATGTTGAAAAAGTAACCAAAAAACTTCTTATTTCAAGATTCAAGTGCATTACTTGCGTGGAAATTCAAATAAAATTTGACCTAAATTTGATGAACTTTGAAGCGTTACATTTATTATATTAGATTCATTGTAATGTGATTTAACTACTTTTGTGCCGTACATGTTGAAAAAGTAACCAAATAACTTCTTATTTCAAGATTCAAGTGAATTATTTGCGTTGAAATTAAAACCAAATTTGACCTAAATTTGATAAACTTTGAAGCGTTATATTCGTTATATTATATTCATTGTAATGTGATTTAACTACTTTTGTGCCTTACATGTTGAAAAAGCAACCAAATAACTTCTTATTTCAAGATTCAAGTGCATTACTTGCGTTGAAATTCAAACCAAATTTGACTAAAATTTCATGAACTTTGAAGCGTTACATTTGTTATATTAGATTCATTGTAAGTGCATTACTTGCATTGAAATTAAAAATCAAATATGACTTAAATTTGATCAACTTTAAAACGTTACATTCATTATATTTGATTAATTTAAATGTTACTTAACTAATTTTGTGCTTTACATGTCGAAAAAGTAACTAAATAACTTGTTATTTCAAGATTTAGGTGAATGAAATTACGTTGAATTTCAAACATCATTTGACTTAAATTTGATGAAATTTGAAATGTTATATTCGTTATATAAGATTCATTGTAATGTGATTTAACTACTTTTGGGGGTGAAGAGATTCGGGGAGTTTACCAAGGGTTGGTTGAGTTTAGATTAGGGACAATTTTGGATTCAGATGTGATTCTTGCTCAGTTCTTGAATTATTGCTGTATCAAAAAGTTACCAAACAACTTCTTATTTGAATATTCAAGTGCATTACTTTCGTTGAAATTCAAACCAAATTTGACCTAAATTTGATGAACTTTGAAGCGTTACATTTGTTATATTAGATTCATTGTAAGTGCATTACTTGCGTTGAAATTAAAACTCATATGCATAAATCATATCACAATTTTAACATGTTTTTTAGGCATGATTTAGGGTGAAATTGAGGGTAAATTGGTCTTAATTGTTCATTATTAACTCAATTTCACAGTTTTTATGATTTTGGAAGTGTCAGGTGAAAAGTGGAAGAAAATGGCAAATTTCGGGGCAAAAACGCAATTTTCAGAAGTTTGGACTTCGGGGAGGGCATCCTGACCTGGTCAACAGGTCGGGACGGGTGTCCAGGACTCGGGACGGCCGTCCTGACCTGGTCAATAGACCGGGACGGGCATCCTGAACCAGAAAGTGAAGTCCCACATCAAATTTTTGAGAGAAAATCACTCCAGGCAGCTGCTATAAATACCCCAGGCCTTCCTCAGTTGAAATCATC
This sequence comes from Asclepias syriaca, assembly GCA_027405835.1. Taxonomy (NCBI): domain Eukaryota; kingdom Viridiplantae; phylum Streptophyta; class Magnoliopsida; order Gentianales; family Apocynaceae; genus Asclepias; species Asclepias syriaca. The sequence continues at coordinate 249,659 of JAPHNG010000655.1, forward strand.
CCTCTCCACTCGATCTGAGTCATTCAGTGGTTTCCAGTGTACAATTCTCGAGTACACAACTCACTCGGAGACTCAGATTTCAGTAGAAGTTTTCTTTCTTTCCTTTTTGTGTTTCGTTTTTCTAGTTTCTGAGAAATAGTCTCAGATCCTAGGGTTCGATAGATAGGTTCGTTTCTGGTATTCATAGAATACCCGGGATTTCGTTAGGAGATCCTAAGAGGGCTCTAGGCGTTCGAAGAGCCAGTCCACAGGGCTGGGCTTAAGCCCAGGACGTAAGGTAAAGTCCAGCTACTAGGCTGAGGAAGCGTCCTCCGAAGGTTCTGACGAGCAAAGTCGGGTCAAGCAGTACGACATATATAGCAGTACGCTCCAACGACGTGACTACGTAAAGGGTGATTTCTTTATTGCATCAGTCCCCCCTGTCCCTCTCTTTATATGTTGTTACTGTGTTTGTCAAAATACTGATTTGAATACGAGATTATGATTATTATGAATATTTGTTTATATCTTGAAGTTGTTATATTTTTTCGGAAATAGCCACCTGCTTAAATATTCATTATGTCTGCATGTCTAATGTAGTTTCTTTTAAACTAAAATTAGGGTTATAGACAGTTCCTAACCACGGTCTATTCATAACCTGTTTAGTTTAACAAGCATCAATTAGTATTGGTGTCTGCCATACTAGATAAAATAACTTGCGGAACGCCCGTCCCGGACCTTTGACCGAGTCAACATTTCCAAAAATTGCGTTTTTGCCCCAAAATTTGCTGTTTTTGTCTACTTTGCACTTGACACTTCCAAAATCATAAAAACTGTGAAATTAAGTGAATAATGCACAATCAAGATCAAATTGCCCTTGATTTCACCCAAATTCATACGTAAAAACATGCTAAAAAGCTGATACGATTTTCGCGTATCAGTTACATTCGTTATATTAGATTAATTGTAATGTGATTTAACTACTTTTGTGTCTTACATGTTGAAAAAGTAACCAAATAACTAATTATTTCAAGATTCAAGTGTATTACTTGCGTGGAAATTCAAACAAAATTTGACCTAAATTTGATGAACTTTGAAGCGTTACATTCGTTATATTAGATTCATTGTAATGTGATTTAACAACTTTTGTGCCTTACATGTTGAAAAAGTAACCAAATAACTTCTTATTTCAAGATTCAAGTGCATTACTTGCGATGAGTTTAAAACCGAATATGACTTAAATTTGATAAACTTTAAAACGTTACATTCATTATATTTGATTCATTTAAATGTTATTTAACTACTTTTGTGCCTTATATGTCGAAAAAGTAACCAAATAACTTGTTATTTCAAGATTTAGGTGAATGAAATTGCATTGAATTTCAAACATAATTTGACTTAAATTTGATGAAATTTGAAATGTTACATTCGTTATATTAGATTCATTGTAATGTGATTTAACAACTTTTGTGCCTTACATGTTGAAAAAGTAACCAAATAACTTCTTATTTCAAGATTCAAGTGCATTACTTGCGTTGAAATTAAAACCAAATATGACTTAAATTTGATCTACTTTAAAACATTACATTCATTATATTTGATTCATTTTAATGTTATTTAACACTTTTGTGCCTTACATGTTGAAAAAGTAACCAAATAACTTCTTATTTCAAGATTCAAGTTCATTACTTGCGTTGAAATTCAAACCAAATTTGACCTAAATTTGATGAACTTTGAACCGTTACATTCGTTATATTAGATTCAATGTAATTTGATTTAACTACTTTTGAGCCGTACATGTTGAAAAAGTAACCAGAAAACATCTTATTTCAAGATTTAAGTGCTTTACTTGCGTTGAAATTAAACCAAATATGACTTAAATTTGATCAACTTTAAAACGTTACATTCATTATATTTGATTCATTTAAATGTTATTTAACTACTTTTGTGCCTTACATGTCGAAAAAGTAACCAAATAACTTCTTATTTCAAGATTTAAGTGCTTTACTTGCGTAGAAATTAAACCAAATATGACTTAAATATGATCAACTTTAAAACGTTACATTCATTATATTTGATACATTTAAATGTTATTTAACTACTTTTGTGCCTTGCATGTTGAAAAAGTAACCAAATAACTTTTTATTTCTAGATTCAAGTGCATTACTTGCGATGAAATTAAAATCAAACCTGACTTAAATTTGATCTACTTTAAAACGTTACATTCATTATATTTGATTCATTTAAATGTTATTTAACTACTTTTGTGCTTTACATGTCGAAAAAGTAACCAAATAACTTCTTATTTCAAGATTTAGGTGAACAAAATTGCGTTGAATTTCAAACATAATTTGACTTAAATTTGATGAAATTTGAAACATTACGTTCGTTATATAAGATTCATTGTAATGTGATTTAACTATTTTTGTGCCTCACATGTTGAAAAAGTAGCAAATAACTTCTTATTTCAAGATTCAAGTGCATTACTTGAGTTGAAATTCAAACCAAATTTGACCTAAATTTGATGAACTTTGAATCGTTACATTCGTTATATTAGATTAATTGTAATGTGATTTAACTACTTTTGTGTCTTACATGTTGAAAAAGTAACCAAATAACTTATTATTTCAAGATTCAAGTGCATTACTTGCATGGAAATTCAAACAAAATTTGACCTAAATTTGATGAACTTTGAAGCGTTACATTCGTTATATCAGATTCATTGTAATGTGATTTAACAACTTTTGTGCCTTACATGTTGAAAAAGTAACCAAATAACTTCTTATTTCAAGATTCAAGTGCATTACTTGCGATGAATTTAAAACCAAATATGACTTAAATTTGATCAACTTTAAAACGTTACATTCATTATATTTGATTCATTTAAATGTTATTTAACTACTTTTGTGCCTTACATGTCGAAAAAGTAACCAAATAACTTGTTATTTCAAGATTTAGGTGAATGAAATTGCATTGAATTTCAAACATAATTTGACTTAAATTTGATGAAATTTGAAATGTTACATTCGTTATATTAGATTCATTGTAATGTGATTTAACAACTTTTGTGCCTTACATGTTGAAAAAGTAACCAAATAACTTCTTATTTCAAGATTCAAGTGCATTACTTGCGTTGAAATTAAAACCAAATATGACTTAAATTTGATCTACTTTAAAACATTACATTCATTATATTTGATTCATTTTAATGTTATTTAACAGTTTTGTGCCTTACATGTTGAAAAAGTAACCAAATAACTTCTTATTTCAAGATTCAAGTTCATTACTTGCGTTGAAATTCAAACCAAATTTGACCTAAATTTGATGAACTTTGAAGCGTTACATTCGTTATATTAGATTCAATGTAATTTGAACTAACTACTTTTGAGCCTTACATGTTGAAAAAGTAACCAGAAAACTTCTTATTTCAAAATTTAAGTGCTTTACTTGCGTTGAAATTAAACCAAATATGACTTAAATTTGATCAACTTTAAAACGTTGCATTCATTATATTTGATACATTTAAATGTTATTAAACTACTTTTGTGCCTTACATGTTGAAAAAGTAACCAAATAACTTCTTATTTAAAGATTCAAGTGCATTACTTGCATTGAAATTCAAATCAAATATGACCTAAATTTAAAGAACTTTGAAGTATTATATTCGTTATATTAGATTCATTGTAATGTGATTTAACTACTTTTGTGCCTTACCTGTTGAAAAAGTAACAAAATAACTTCTTATTTCATGATTCAAGTGCATTAGTTGCGTTAAAGGTAAAACCAAATATGACTTAAATTTGATCAACTTTAAGACGTTACATTCATTATATTTGTTTCATTTAAATGTTATTTAACTACTTTTGTGCATTACATGTCGAAAAAGTAACAAAATAACTTGTTATTTCAAAATTTAGGTGAATGAAATTGCGTTGAATTTCAAACATAATTTGACTTAAATTTGATGAACTTTGAAGCGTTACATTCGTTATATTAGATTCAATGTTGTAATGTGATTTAACTATTTCTGTGCCCTACATGTTGAAAAATTAACCAAATACCTTCTTATTTCAAGATTCAACTGCATTACTTGCGTTGAAATTCAAACCAAATTTGACCTAAATTTGATGAACATTGAAACGTTACATTCGTTATATTAGATTCATTGTAATGTGATTTAACTACTTCTGCGCCTTACATGTTGTAAAAGTAACCAAATAACTTTTTATTTCAAGATTCAAGTGCATTACTTGCGTTGAAATTAAAAACCAGATATGACTTAAATTTGATCAACTTTAAAAGGTTACATTCAATATATTTGATTCATTTAAATGTTATTTAACTACTTTTGTGCCTTACATGTCGAAAAATTAACCAAATAACTTGTTATTTCAAGATTTAGGTGAATGAAATTGCATTGAATTTCAAACATAATTTGACTTAAATTTGATGAAATTTAAAACGTTACATTCGTTATATTAGATTCATTGTAATGTGATTTAACTAGTTTTGTGACTTACATGTTGAAAAAGTAACCAAATAATTTCTTATGTCGTGATTCAAATGCAATACTTGCGGTTAAATTCAAACCAAATTTGACCTAAATTTGATGAATTTTGAAGCGTTACATTTATTATATTAGATTCATCTTAGTGAGATTTAACTACTTTAGTACTGCCTTACATGTGGAAAAATTAACCAAATAACTTCTTATTTCAAGATTAAAGTGAATTACTTGCGATGAATTTAAAACCAAATATGACTTCAATTTGATCAACTTTCAAAATGTTATATTCATTATATTTGATTCATTTAAATGTTATTTAACTACTTTTGTGCCTTACATGTCGAAAAAGTAACCAAATAACTTGTTATTTCAAGATTTAGGTGAATGAAGTTGCGTTGAATTTCAAACATAATTTGACTTAAATTTGATGAAATTTGAAATGTTACATTCGTTATATTAGATTCATTGTAATGTGATTTAACTACTTTTGTGACTTATATGTAGAAAAAGTAACCAAATAACTTCTTATTTCAAGATTCAAGTGTATTACTTGCGTTGAAATTCAAATAAAATTTGACCTAAATTTGATGAACTTTGAAGCATTACATTCGTTATATTAGATTCATTGTAATGTGATTTAACTACTTTTGTGCCTTACATGTTGAAAAACTAACCAAATTACTTCTTATTTCAAGATTCAAGTGCATTACTTGCTATGAATTTAAAACCAAATATGATTTAAATTTGATCAACTTTAAAACGTTACATTCATTATATTTGATTCATTTAAATATTATTTAACTACTTTTGTCCCTTACATGTCGAAAAAGTAACCAAATAACTTGTTATTTCATTATTTAGGAGAATGAAATTGCGTTGAATTTCAAACATAATTTGACTTAAATTTGATGAAATTTGAAATGTTACATTCGTTATATTAGATTCATTGTAATGTGATTTAACAACTTTTGTGCCTTACATGTTGAAAAAGTAACCAAATAACTTCTTATTTCAAGATTCAAGTGCATTACTTGCGTTGAAATTAAAACCAAATATGACTTAAATTTGATCTACTTTAAAACATTACATTCATTATATTTGATTCATTTTAATGTTATTTAACAGTTTTGTGCCTTACATGTTGAAAAAGTAACCAAATAACTTCTTATTTCAAGATTCAAGTTCATTACTTGCGTTGAAATTCAAACCAAATTTGACCTAAATTTGATGAACTTTGAAGCGTTACATTCGTTATATTAGATTCAATGTAATTTGAACTAACTACTTTTGAGCCTTACATGTTGAAAAAGTAACCAGAAAACTTCTTATTTCAAAATTTAAGTGCTTTACTTGCGTTGAAATTAAACCAAATATGACTTAAATTTGATCAACTTTAAAACGTTGCATTCATTATATTTGATACATTTAAATGTTATTAAACTACTTTTGTGCCTTACATGTTGAAAAAGTAACCAAATAACTTCTTATTTAAAGATTCAAGTGCATTACTTGCATTGAAATTCAAATCAAATATGACCTAAATTTAAAGAACTTTGAAGTATTATATTCGTTATATTAGATTCATTGTAATGTGATTTAACTACTTTTGTGCCTTACCTGTTGAAAAAGTAACAAAATAACTTCTTATTTCATGATTCAAGTGCATTAGTTGCGTTAAAGGTAAAACCAAATATGACTTAAATTTGATCAACTTAAGACGTTACATTCATTATATTTGTTTCATTTAATGTATTCTACTTTTGTGCATTACATGTCGAAAAAGTAACAAAATAACTTGTTATTTCAAAATTTAGGTGAATGAAATTGCGTTGAATTTCAAACATAATTTGACTTAAATTTGATGAACTTTGAAGCGTTACATTCGTTATATTAGATTCAATGTTGTAATGTGATTTAACTATTTCTGTGCCCTACATGTTGAAAAATTAACCAAATACCTTCTTATTTCAGATTCAACTGCATTACTTGCGTTGAAATTCAAACCAAATTTGACCTAATTTGATGAACATTGAAACGTTACATTCGTTATATTAGATTCATTGTAATGTGATTTAACTACTTCTGCGCCTTACATGTTGTAAAAGTAACCAAATAACTTTTTATTTCAAGATTCAAGTGCATTACTTGCGTTGAAATTAAAAACCAGATATGACTTAAATTTGATCAACTTTAAAAGGTTACATTCAATATATTTGATTCATTTAAATGTTATTTAACTACTTTTGTGCCTTACATGTCGAAAAATTAACCAAATAACTTGTTTATTTCAAGATTTAGGTGAATGAATTGCATTGAATTTCAAACATAATTTGACTTAAATTTGATGAAATTTAAAACGTTACATTCGTTATATTAGATTCATTGTAATGTGATTTAACTAGTTTTGTGACTTACATGTTGAAAAAGTAACCAAATAATTTCTTATGTCGTGATTCAAATGCAATACTTGCGGTTAAATTCAAACCAAATTTGACCTAAATTTGATGAATTTTGAAGCGTTACATTTATTATATTAGATTCATCTTAGTGAGATTTAACTACTTTAGTACTGCCTTACATGTGGAAAAATTAACCAAATAACTTCTTATTTCAAGATTAAAGTGAATTACTTGCGATGAATTTAAAACCAAATATGACTTCAATTTGATCAACTTTCAAAATGTTATATTCATTATATTTGATTCATTTAAATGTTATTTAACTACTTTTGTGCCTTACATGTCGAAAAAGTAACCAAATAACTTGTTATTTCAAGATTTAGGTGAATGAAGTTGCGTTGAATTTCAAACATAATTTGACTTAAATTTGATGAAATTTGAAATGTTACATTCGTTATATTAGATTCATTGTAATGTGATTTAACTACTTTTGTGACTTATATGTAGAAAAAGTAACCAATAACTTCTTATTTCAAGATTCAAGTGTATTACTTGCGTTGAAATTCAAATAAAATTTGACCTAAATTTGATGAACTTTGAAGCATTACATTCGTTATATTAGATTCATTGTAATGTGATTTAACTACTTTTGTGCCTTACATGTTGAAAAACTAACCAAATTACTTCTTATTTCAAGATTCAAGTGCATTACTTGCTATGAATTTAAAACCAAATATGATTTAAATTTGATCAACTTTAAAACGTTACATTCATTATATTTGATTCATTTAAATATTATTTAACTACTTTTGTCCCTTACATGTCGAAAAAGTAACCAAATAACTTGTTATTTCATTATTTAGGAGAATGAAATTGCGTTGAATTTCAAACATAATTTGACTTAAATTTGATGAAATTTGAAATGTTACATTCGTTATATTAGATTCATTGTAATCTGATTTAACTACTTTTAAGCCTTACATGTTGAAAAAGTAACCAGAAAACTTCTTATTTCAAGATTCAAGTGCATCACTTGCGTTGAAATTAAAACCAAATATGACTTAAATTTGATCAACTTTAAAACGTTACATTCATTATATTTGATTCATTTAAATGTTATTACACTACTTTTGTGCCTTACATGTTGAAAAAGTAACCACATAACTTCTTATTTCAAAATTCAAGTGCATTACTTGCATTGAAATTCAAATCAAATTTGACCTAAATTTAAAGAACTTAGTAGCGTTACATTCGTATAATTAGATTCATCGTAATGTGATTTAACTACTTTTGTGCCTTACATATGGAAAAATTAACCACATAACTTCTTATTTCAAGATTCAAGTGAATTACTTGCGTTGAAATTCAAACCAAATTTGACCTAAATTTGATGAACTTTGAAGCGTTTCATTCGTTATATTTGATTCAATGTTGTAATGTGATTTAACTACTTTTGTGCCCTACATGTTGAAACATTAACCAAATACCTGCTTATTTCAAGATTCAACTGCATTACTTGCGTTGAAATTCAAACAATATTTGACCTAAATTTGATGAACTTTGAGACGTTACATTCGTTATATTAGATTTATTGTAATGTGATTTAACTACTTTTGTGCCTTACATGTTGAAAAAGTAACCAAATAACTTCTTATTTCATGATTCAAGTCCATTCCTTGCGATGAAATTAAAATCAATCTTGACTTAAATTTGATCAACTTTAAAACGTTACATTCATTATATTTGATTCATTTAAATGTTATTTAACTACTTTTGTGCCTTACATGTCGAAAAAGTAACCAAATAACTTCTTATTTCCAGATTTAGGTGAACGAAATTGCGTTTAATTTCAAACATAATTTGACTTAAATTTGATGAAATTTGAAACGTTACGTTCTTTATATTAGATTCATTGTAATGTGATTTAACTATTTTTGTGCCTTACATGTTGAAAAAGTAGCCAAATAACTTCTTATTTCAAGATTCAAGTGCATTACTTGAGTTGAAATTCAAACCAAATTTGACCTAAATTTGATGAACTTTGAATCGTTACATTCGTTATATTAGATTAATTATAATGTGATTTAACTACTTTTGTGCCTTACATGTTGAAAAAGTAACCAAATAACTTCTTATTTCAAGATTCAAGTTCATTACTTGCGTTGAAATTCAAACAAAATTTGACCTAAATTTGATAAACTTTGAAGCGTTACATTCGTTATATTAGATTCATTGTAATGTGATTTAACTACTTTTGTGCCTTACAGGTTGAAAAAGTAACAAAATAACTTCTTATTTCAAGATTCAAGTGCAATACTTGCGTTGAAATTCAAACCAAATTTGACTAAAATTTCATGAACTTTGAAGCGTTATATTTGTTATATTAGATTCATTGTAAGTGCATTACTTGCATTGAAATTAAAACCAAATATGACTTAAATTTGATCAACTTTAAAATGTTACATTCTTTATATTTGATTCATTTAAATGTTAGTTAACTAATTTTGTGTTTTACATGTCGAAAAAGTAACAAAATAACTTGTTATTTCAAGATTTAGGTGAATGAAATTACGTTGAATTTCAAACATCGTTTGACTTAAATTTGATGAAATTTGAAATGTTATATTCGTTATGTAAGATTCATTGTAATGTGATTTAACTACTTTTTGGGGTGAAGAGATTCGGGGAGTTTACCAAGGGTTGGTTGAGTTTAGATCAGGGACAATTTTGGATTCAGAGGTGATTCTTGCTCAGTTCTTGAATTATTGATGTATCAAAAAGTAACCAAACAACTTCTTATTTCAATATTCAAGTGCATTACTTTTGAAATGCAAACCAAATTTGACCTAAATTTGATGAACTTTGAAGCGTTACATTCGTTATATTAGATTATTGTAATGTGATTTAACTACTTTTGTGCCTTACATGTTGAAAAAGTAACCAAATAACTTTTTATTTCTAGATTCAAGTGCATTACTTGCGATGAAATTAAAATCAAACTTGACTTAAATTTGATCTACTTTAAAACGTTACATTCATTATATTTGATTCATTTAAATGTTATTTAACTACTTTTGTGCCTTACATGTCGAAAAAGTAACAAAATAACTTCTTATTTCAAGATTTAGGTGAACAAAATTGCGTTGAATTTCAAACATAATTTGACTTAAATTTGACGAAATTTGAAACATTACGTTCGTTATATAAGATTCATTGTAATGTGATTTAACTATTTTTGTGCCTTACATGTTGAAAAAGTAGCAAATAACTTATTTTTGAAGATTCAAGTGCATTACTTGCGTTGAAATTCAAACCAAATTTGACCTAAATTTGATGAACTTTGAATCGTTACATTCATTATATTAGATTAATTGTAATGTGATTTAACTACTTTTGTGTCTTACATGTTGAAAAAGTAACCAAATAACTTATTATTTCAAGATTCAAGTGTATTACTTGCGTGGAAATTCAAACAAAATTTGACCTAAATTTGATGAACTTTGAAGCGTTACATTCGTTATATTAGATTCATTGTAATGTGATTTAACAACTTTTGTGCCTTACATGTTGAAAAAGTAACCAAATAACTTCTTATTTCAAGATTCAAGTGCATTACTTGCGATGAGTTTAAAACCGAATATGACTTAAATTTGATCAACTTTAAAACGTTACATTCATTATATTTGATTCATTTAAATGTTATTTAACTACTTTTGTGCCTTATATGTCGAAAAAGTAACCAAATAACTTGTTATTTCAAGATTTAGGTGAATGAAATTGCATTGAATTTCAAACATAATTTGACTTAAATTTGATGAAATTTGAAATGTTACATTCGTTATATTAGATTCATTGTAATGTGATTTAGCAACTTTTGTGCCTTACATGTTGAAAAAGTAACCAAATAACTTCTTATTTCAAGATTCAAGTGCATTACTTGCGTTGAAATTAAAACCAAATATGACTTAAATTTGATCTACTTTAAAACATTACATTCATTATATTTGATTCATTTTAATGTTATTTAACACTTTTGTGCCTTACATGTTGAAAAAGTAACCAAATAACTTCTTATTTCAAGATTCAAGTTCATTACTTGCGTTGAAATTCAAACCAAATTTGACCTAAATTTGATGAACTTTGAAGCGTTACATTCGTTATATTAGATTCAATGTAATTTGATTTAACTACTTTTGAGCCGTACATGTTGAAAAAGTAACCAGAAAACATCTTATTTCAAGATTTAAGTGCTTTACTTGCGTTGAAATTAAACCAAATATGACTTAAATTTGATCAACTTTAAAACGTTACATTCATTATATTTGATTCATTTAAATGTTATTTAACTACTTTTGTGTCTTACATGTCGAAAAAGTAATCAAATAACTTCTTATTTCAAGATTTAAGTGCTTTACTTGCGTAGAAATTAAACCAAATATGACTTAAATATGATCAACTTTAAAACGTTACATTCATTATATTTGATTTATTTAAATGTTATTTAACTACTTTTGTGCCTTGCATGTTGAAAAAGTAACCAAATAACTTTTTATTTCTAGATTCAAGTGCATTACTTGCGATGAAAATAAAATCAAACTTGACTTAAATTTGATCTACTTTAAAACGTTACATTCATTATATTTGATTCATTTAAATGTTATTTAACTACTTTTGTGCTTTACATGTCGAAAAAGTAACCAAATAACTTCTTATTTCAAAATTCAAGTAAATTACTTGCGTTGAAATTCAAACCAAATTTGACCTAAATTTGATGAACTTTGAAGCGTTACATTCGTTATATTAGATTCAATGTAAATTGATTTAACTACTTTTGAGCCTTACATGTTGAAAAAGTAACCAGAAAACTTCTTATTTCAAAATTTAAGTGCTTTACTTGCGTTGAAATTAAACCAAATATGACTTAAATTTGATCAACTTTAAAACGTTACATTCATTATATTTGATTCTTTTAAATGTTATTAAACTACTTTTGGGCCTTACATGTTGAAAAACTAACCAAATAACTTCTTATTTCAAGATTCAAGTGCATTACTTGCATTGAAATTCAAATCAAATATGACCTAAATTTGAAGAACTTTGAAGCTTACATTCGTTATATTAGATTCATTGTAATGTGATTTAACTACTTTTGTGCCTTACCTGTTGAAAAAGTAACAAAATAACTTCTTATTTCATGATTCAAGTGCATTACTTGCGTTAAAGGTAAAACCAAATATGACTTAAATTTGATCAACTTTAAGACGTTACATTCATTATATTTGATTCATTTAAATGTTATTTAACTACTTTTGTGCATTACATGTCGAAAAAGTAACAAAATAACTTGTTATTTCAAAATTTAGGTGAATAAAATTGCGTTGAATTTCAAACATAATTTGACTTAAATTTGATGAACTTTGAAGCGTTACATTCGTTATATTAGATTCAATGTTGTAATGTTATTTAACTACTTCTGTGCCCTACATGTTGAAAAATTAACCAAATACCTTCTTATTTCAAGATTCAACTGCATTACTTGCGTTGAAATTCAAACCAAATTTGACCTTGACATAAATTTGATGAACCTTGAAGCGTTACATTCGTTATATTAGATACATTGTAATGTGATTTAACTACTTTTGTGCCTTACATGTTGAAAAAGTAACCAAATAACTTCTTATTTCAATATTCAAGTGTATTACTTGCGTAGAAATTAAAATGAAATTTGACCTAAATTTGATGAACTTTGAAGCGTTACAATCGTTATATTAGATTCATTATAATGTGATTTAACTACTTTTGTGCCTTTCATGTTGAAAAAGTAACCAAATAACTTCTTATTTCAATATTCAAGTGCATTACTTGCGTTGAAATTCAAATAAAATTTGACCTAAATTTGATGAATTTTGAAGTGTTACATTCGTTATATTAGATTCATTGTAATTTGATTTAACTACTTTTGTGTCTTACATATTGAAAATGTAACCACATAACTTCTTATTTCATGATTCAAGTGCATTACTTGCGTTGAAATTAAAACCAAATATGACTTAAATTTGATCAACTTTAAAACTTTACATTCATTATATTTGATTCATTTAAATGTTATTTAACTACTTTTGTGCCTTACATGTCGAAAACGTAATCAAATAACTTGTTATTTCAAGATTTAGGAGAATGAAATTGCGTTGAATTTCAAACATAATTTGAGTTAAATTTGATGAAATTTGAAATGGTACATTCGTTATATTATATTCTTTGTAATGTGATTTAACCAAATAACTTCTTATTTCAAGATTCAAGTGAATTACATGCGTTGAAATTCAAACCAAATTTGACCTAAATTTTATTAACTTTGAAACGTTACATTCGTTATATTAGATTCATTGTAATGTCATTTAACTACTTTTGTGCTATACATGTTGAAAAAGTAACCAAATAACTTAATATTTCAAGATTCAAGTGCATTACTTGCGTTTAAATTAAAACCAAATATGACTTAAATTTGATCAACTTTAAAATGTTACATTCATTATATTTGATTCATTTAATTGTTATTTAACTACTTTTGTGCCTTACATGTTGAAAAAGTAACCAAATAACTTCTTATTTCAAGATTCAGGTGCATTATTTGCATTGAAATTCTAACCAAATTTGACCTAAATTTGATCAACTTTAAAGCGTTACATTCGTTATATTAAATTCATTGTAATGTGATTTAACTATTTTTCTGCCTTACATGTTGAAAAAGAAACCAAATAACTTCTTATTTCAAGATTAAAGTGTATTACTTGCGTTTAAATTAAAACCAAATATGACTTAAAGTTGATCAACTTTAAAACGTTACATTCATTATATTTGATTCATTTAAATGTATTTAACTACTTTTGTGCCTTGTTATTTCAAATAACTTGTTAGTTCAAGATTTAGGTGAATGAAATTACGTTGACTTTCAAACATAATTTGACTTAAATTTGATGAAATTTGAAACGTTACATTCGTTATATTAGATTCATTGTAATGTGATTTAACTACTTTTGGGCCTTAAATGTTGAAAACGTAACCAAATAACTTCTTATTTCAAGATTCAAGTGCATTACTTGCGTTGAAATTCAAACTAAATTTCACCTAAATTTGATGAACTTTGAAGCGTTACATTCGTTATATTAGATTCATTGTAATTTGATTTAACTATTTTTGAGCCTTAGATATTGAAAATGTAACCACATAACTTCTTATTTCATGATTCAAGTGCATTACTTGCGTTGAAATTAAAACCAAATATGAATTAAATTTGATCAACTTTAAAACGTTACATTCATTATATTTGATTCATTTAAATGTTATTTAACTACTTTTGTGCCTTACATGTCAAAAAAGTAACCAAATAACTTGTTATTTCAAGATTTAGGTGAATGAAATTGCGTTGAATTTCAAACATAATTTAACTTAAATTTGATGAAATTTAAAACATTACATTCTTCATATTAGATTCATTGTAATGTGATTTAACTAGTTTTGTTACTTACATATTGAAAAAGTAACCAAATAATTTCTTATGTCAAGATTCCAGTGAAGTACTTGCGGTTAAATTCAAACCGCAAATCAAACAGTTAATGTGATTTGCCTTACATGTGCAAAAATTAACCAAATAACTTCTTATTTCAAGATTCAAGTGAATTACTTGCGTTGAAATTCAAACCAAATTTGACCTAAATTTGATGACCTTTGAAGCATTACATTCGTTATATTAGATTCATTGTAATGTGATTTAACTACTTTTGTGCCTTACATGTTGAAAAAGTAACCGAATAACTTCTTATTTCAAGATTCAAGTGCATTATTTGCATTGAAATTCAAACCAAATTTGACCTAAATTTCATAAACTTTGAAGCGTTACATTCGTTATGTTAGATTCATTGTAATGTGATATAACTATTTTTGTGCTTTACATGTTGAAAAAGAAACCAAAATTTGATCAACTTTAAAACGTTACATTCATTATATTTGATTCATTTAAATGTATTAACTACTTTTGTGCCTTACATGTCGAAAAAGTAACCAAATAACTTGTTATTTCAAGATTTAGGTGATTGAAATTGCGTTGAATTTCAAACATAATTTGACTTAAATTTGATGAAATTTGAAACGTTAAATTCGTTATATTAGATTCATTGTAATGTGATTTAACTACTTTTGGGCCTTACATGTTGAAAAAGTAACCAAATAACTTCTTATTTCAAGATTCAAGTGCATTACTTGCGTTGAAATTCAAACTAAATTTCACCTAAATTTGATGAACTTTGAAACGTTACATTTGTTATATTAGATTCATTGTAATTTGATTTAACTACTTTTGTGCCTTACATATTGAAAATGTAACCACATAACTTCTTATTTCATGATTCAAGTGCATTACTTGCGTTGAAATTAAAACCACATATGACTTAAATTCAATCAACTTTAAAGCATTACATTCATTATATTTGATTCATTTAAATGTTATTTAACTGCTTTTGTGCCTTACTTGTCGAAAAAGTAACCAAATAACTTGTTATTTCAAGATTTAGGTGCATGAAATTGCGTTGAATTTCAAACATAATTTGACTTAAATTTGATGAAATTTGAAATGTTACATTTGTTATATTATATTCTTTGTAATGTGATTTAACTACTTTTGTGACCTATATGTTGAAAAAGTAACCAAATAACTTCTTATTTCAAGATTCAAGTGCATTACTTGCGTTGAAATTCAAATCAAATTTGACCTAAATTTGATGAAGTTTGAAACGTTACATTCGTTATATTAGATTCATTGTAATGTGAATTAACTACTTTAGTACTGCCTTACATGTGCAAAAATTAACCAAATAACTTCTTATTTCAAGATTCAAGTGAATTACATGGGTGAAATTCAAACCAAATTTGACCTAAATTTGTGAACTTTGAAGCGTTACATTCGTTATATTAGATTCATTGTAATGTGATTAACTACTTTTGTGCTTACATGTTAAAAAGTAACCAAATAACTTCTTATTTCAAGATTCAAGTAAATTACTTGCGTTGAAATTAAAACCAATTTTGACCTAAATTTGATGAAACTTTGAAGCGTTACATTCGTTATATTAGATTCATTAATGTGATTTAACTACTTTTGTGCCTTACATGTTGAAAAGGTAACCAAATAACTTCTTATTTTAATATTCAAGTGCATTACTTGCGTTAAATTAAAACGAAATTTGATCTAAATTTGATGAACTTTGAAGCTTTACATTGTTATATTATATTCTTTGTAAGTGATTTAAACTTTTGTGTCTTAATGTTGAAAAAGTAAACCAAATAATTTTATTTCAAGATTCAAGTACATACTTGCGTTGAAATTCAAATCAAATTGACCTAAATTTGATGAACTTTGAAGCGTTACATTCGTTATATTAGATTCAATGTAATGTGATTTAACTACTTTTGTGTCTTACATGTTGAAAAAGTAACCAAATAACATTTATTTCAAAATTCAAGTAAATTACTTGCGTTGAAATTGAAACCAAATTGACCTAAATTTGACGAACTTTCAAACGTACATTCGTTATATTAGATTCATTGTAATATGATTTAACTACTTTTGTGCCTTACATGTTCAAAAAGTAACCAAATAAAACTTCTTATTTCAAGATTCAAGTGCATTACTGCGTTGTGAAATTCAAACCAAATTTGACCTAAATTTGATGAACTTGATGAAGCGTTACATTCGTTATTTTAGATTCATTGTAATGTGATTTAACTACTTGTGTGCCTTACATGTTGAAAAAGTAACCAAATAACTTCTATTTCAAGATTCAAGTGAATTACATGCGTGAAATTAAAACCAAATTTGACCTAAATTTGATGAACTTTGAAACGTTGCATTCGTTATATTAAATTCATTGTAATGTGATTTAACTACTTTTGTGCCTGACATGTGAAAAAGTAACAGTAATGCACTTGAATCTTGAAATAAGAAGTTATTTGGTTGCTTTTTCAACATGTAAGGCACAAAAGTAGTTAAATCACATTACAATGAATCTAATATAACGAATGTAATGCTTCAAAGTTCATCAAATTTAGGTCAAATTTGGTTTGAATTTCAAAGCAAATAATTCACTTGAATCTTGAAATAAGAAGTTATTGGTTACTTTTCAACATGTAAAGCACAAAAGTAGATAAATAACATTTAAATGAATCAAATAATGAAAGTAACGGTTTAAAGTTGATCAAATTTAAGTCATGCTTGGTTTTAATTTCAACGCAAGTAATGCACTTGAATCTTGAAATAAGAAGTTATTTGGTTACTTTTTCAACATGTAAGGCACAAAAGTAGTTAAATCACATTACAATGAATCTAATATAACGAATGTAACGCTTCAAAGTTCATCAAATTTAGGTCAAATTTGGTTTGAATTCCAACGCAAGTAATTTACTTGAATCTTGAAATAAGAAGTTATTTGGTTGATTTTTCGACATGTAAGGCACAAAAGTAGTTAAATCACATTACAATGAATCTAATATAACGAATGTAACGTTACAAAGTTCATCAAATTTAGGTCAAATTTGGTTTGAATTCGAACGCAAGTAATTCACTTGAATCTTGAAATAAGAAGTTATTTGATTAATTTTTCAACATGTGAGGCACAAAAGTAGGTAAATCACATTACAATGAATCTAATATAACGAATGTAACGCTGCAAAGTTCATCAAATTTAGGTCAAATTTAGTTTGAATTTCAACGCAAGTGCACTTTAATCTCGAAATAAGAAGTTTTGGTTACTTTTTCAACATGTAAGGCACAAAAGTAGTTAAATAACTACAATGAATCTAATATAACGAATGTAATGCTTCAAAGTTCATCAAATTTAGGTCAAATTTGGTTTGAATTCCAACGCAAGTAATTCGCTTGAATCTTGAAATAAGAAGTTATTTGGTTAATTTTTCCACAGGTAAGACACAAAAGTAGTTAAATCACATTATTATGAATCTAATTATACGAATGTAACGCTTCAAATTTCATCAAATTTAAGTCAAATTATGTTTGAAATTCAACGCAATTTCATTCACCTAAATCTTGAAATAACAAGTTATTTGGTTACTTTTTCGACATGTAAGGCACAAAAGTAGTTAAATAATATTTAAATGAATCAAATATAATGAATGTAACGTTTTAAAGTTGATCAAATTTAAGTCATATTTGGTTTTAATTTCAACGCAAGTAATGCACTTGAATCATGAAATAAGATGTTATTTGGTTACTTTTTCAACATGTAAGGCACAAAAGTAGGCAAATAACATTACAATGAATCTGATATAACGAATGCAACGCTAAAAAGTTCATCAAATTTAGGTCAAATTTGGTTTGAAATTAAACGCAAGTAATTCACTTGAATCTTGAAATACGAAGTTATTTGGTTACTTTTTCAGCATGTAAGGCACAAAAGTAGTTCAATAACATTTAAATGAATCAAATATAAAGAATGTAACGTTTTAAAGTTGATCAAATTTAAGTCATGTTTGGTTTGAATTCCAACGCAAGTAATTCACTTGAATCTTGAAATAACAAGTTATTTGGTCACTTTTTCAACATGTAAGGCACAAAAGTAGTTAAATCACATTACAATGAAGCTAATATAACGAATGTAATGCTTCAAAGTTCATCAAATTTAGGTCAAATTTGATTTGAATTTCAACGCAAGTAATTCACTTGAATCTTGAAATAAGAAGTTATTTGGTTACTTTTTCAACATGTAAAGCACAAAGGTAGATAAATAACATTTAAATGAATCAAAAATAATGAAAGTAACGGTTTAAAGCTGATCAAATTTAAGTCATATTTGGTTTTAATTTCAACGTAAGTAATGCACTCGAATCTTGAAATAAGATATTATTTGGTAACTTTTTCAACATGTAAGGCACAAAAGTAGTTAAATCACATTACAATGAATTTAATATAACGAATGTAACGTTACAAAGATCATCAAATTTAGGTCAAATTTAGTGCGAATTTCAATGCAAGTAATGCATTTTAATCTTGAAATAAAAAGTTATTTCGTTACTTTTTCAACATGTGAGGCACAAAAGTAGGTAAATCACATTACAATGAATCTAATATAACGAATGTAACGCTACAAAGTTCATCAAATTTAGCTCAAATTTAGTTTGAATTTCAACGCAAGTAATGCACTTGAATCTTGAAATGAGAAGTAATTTTGTTACTTTTTCAACATGTAAGACACAAAAGTAGTTAAAACATTTAAATGAATGAAAAAAATGAAAGTAACGGTTAAAGTTGATCAAATTTAAGTCATATTTGGTTTTAAATTCAACGCAAGTAATGCACTTGAATCTTAAAATAAGAAATTATTTGGTTACTTTTTCAACATGTAAGGCACAAAAGTAGTTAAATCACATTACAATGAATCTAATATAACGAATGTAATGCTTCAAAGATCAAATTTAGGTCAAATTTGGTTTGAATTTCAACGCAAGTAATTCACTTGAATCTTGAAATAAGAAGTTATTTGGTTACTTTTTCAACATGTAAAGCACAAAAGTAGATAAATAACATTTAAATGATTCAAATATAATGAAAGTAACGGTTTAAAGTTGATCAAATTTAAGTCATGTTTGGTTTTAATTTCAACGCAAGTAATGCACTTGTGATGTGTGGATTCCGGTTGACTTACTAAATAGGTGTTAGTTTACCCTATGTCGATTATGATTAACTAAGGACTGTGATTGACTAATTGTCACGTTTAGTCTTATGGTGTCACTTAATCAGCCAGAATCTAAGGCAGAGTACCTATCGTGTAGCTAGTCTATTGGAAAGTATCTACGATTTTAATTATCGTACTCCCAGGGAAGTGGCAACGGCTTAGTAGTAACTAGCCTCTTATCCTAACTCTTATCTTATGATCCAGTTATGCAATCTTCATCAAATTCTTTGATGAGAGGGTGATCCATTCTCCACTAGGTTCAAGTCTAATTAACCCTAGAAGTGTTTTAAAGATAAATTCTGATTTTATGTTATACTGTTCCTATATGTTGATTGACCTACATTCGAGTGTTTTAGATATATCTTAGCCTGGAATGCAATTATGTTCTGTGTCTAAAGGTTTACCACATCTGAGTTTCTATGTTACCGCCCCCTCACTCATCAAGGGTAAACGGCCCTACTCACGGTACGAACAGAGACAGATATGAAAGCCCTATGTCACTTTCGGGGATCACTCTGAAGGCTCGTAATCGCTGGCATAACGCTCTACTCAGCCTTCCTAGACTACTCTAACATACAAGGTGATCAGCATGTTATTTTATCTAGCATGGCAGACACCAATACTAATTGATGGCTGTTAAACTAAACAGGTTATGAATAGACCGTGGTTAGGAATTGTCTATAACCTCAACTTTAGTTTAAAAGAAACTATTAGACATGCAGACATAATGAATATTTAGCAGGTGGCTATTTCCGGAAAAACATAACAACTTCAACACATAAAACATATATCATAACAATCATAGTCTGATATTCAAAATAAGTATTTGGACAGACACAGTAACAACATATAAAGAGAGGGACCGGGGGGACCAATGCCATAAAGAAATCACCCTTTACGTAGTCACTGCCGTGGGACTGTGCTCCTTTGTGTACGTACTGCCGACCCGACTCTATTTGACAGAGCCTTCGGAGGACGCTTCCTCAGCCTAGTAACTGGGCTTTACCTTCGACTCTCGGCTTAAGCCCAGCCCTGTGGACTGACTCTTCGAACGCCTAGAGCTCTTTAGGGTTCCTAACGATACCCCGGGTATTCTATGAACACCGGAAACGAACCTATCTATAGAAACCTAAGATCTGAGACTATTTCTCAAAACTAACAAAACACTAATAAGAAAGAAAACTGAGATCTGAGTCTCTGAGTGAGTTGGTACTGGAAAATTGTACACTGGAGACCACTAAATGACTCAGATCGAGTGGAGAGGGATGAATTCAACTGCTGGAGGCCTAGGGTATTTATAGCAGCTTCCAGGAGTGAAAATCTCTGAAAAATTCGATGTGGGACAGCTTCTGGCGGTTCGGGACGCCCGTCCCGGTTCGGGACGCCCGTCCTGTTCGTTGACCAGGTTCGGGACGCCCGTCCCGGGTCAGGACGCCCGTCCTGGCGGTTTGACTGGGTCGGGGGACGCCCGTTCCCGGACCTTTGACCGGGTCAATATTTCCAAAAATTGCGTTTTTGCCCCAGAATTTGCTATTTTCGTCTACTTTTCACCTGACACTTCCAAAATCATAAAAACCGTGAATCAAGTAAATTATAAACACTTAATGTCAACTCGCAATTCACATTAAAACATATATAAAAACATGCTAAAAATGTGATACGATTTTCGCGTATCAGATAACCCCACACTTAGCTTTTTGCTTGTCCTCAAGCAAAGTCTACATGGAGTTAGTGATTCTAAACCGTAGTGCAGTCACTTAAATTCCTAGTCATGTTTTTATTCCAAAAATTCTTCAGACAATTCTTAATACAAGTCTGATTGGTTAGGTTGCTATGACAAGGTCTCAGATGTTTTTAGTAGTTTGTTATGATCAGGCAGAAAACAAATCAACAACTAGGTTGAACCTTTCTCTTAGTCATAGGGTCTTCCTGATGTGTAGTGTGTGTACTAGTCCAGACCAGATAGTCAACACAATGGCTCCTATCTTAACTGCTACCAGATAACCCTTCGACCTATCGCTAGACATGCTGACAACAGATAACTTTCTGAGTTCTGAGCTTTGGTGATAAGATTTTTAACGTTTTAGCACTTAGTTTTCTTTATAGATTCAGGGTATTTCGAGTCTGCTTAGAACACGTCAACTTCAACTACCCATGTAACGAGTCCCACTCCGATGACTCCCAGACCTACACGGCCTTAGGGCATCAGGCTTTAAATTCCCCGAAGGAGTGGTGCTCGAGTAGCGAAGGCCGCTGGCAAACTACCCTTATTATAATTAATTTCCTTAAGTTCTTTTCACTTTTAGCTCAGAGTCTCATCTAGTCGTTCTAACTGCCAATATATCCACAACTGGTCTAGTTTTATCTAGTTAAGTCTCGAATAGGCAATTGGTTGAGGTTCTAATCCAGACAGGGTTGTGCTCAGTTATCAGGAATTCCCTATTCCTAGTCAATCAGTCCAAGATAGCTATTAACTATCTCCTACTAACCATAACATACTACCTACATATCATAGACATAAGCAATTTGTTTAACCAAGCATACTGCATTTAGAAGTCTGAAAGACGGAAAGATTTTGAAAAAATTTTGGAAGGGTGTGAAAATACGGGAAAACAAGCAAAAGCATGCAAAAATTTTTCAAACTGCTAAGTGCACCGTGCACTGCTACCCCACACTTAAGCTGGCACTGTCCTCAGTGTCATGCATCTACCCCACACTTATTTGAAAACAAGAAATAAAACAAAAGATTCTTACCCCACACTTATTGACTAACTAAGGGTAAGAGAGAAAATCAGCAACAAAACAGGAAGGTAGCAAAACAAAACACAAACAATAAAATAAAAGGAATATGAGGATTAGAAAAACTCCCTTCATGTCGCGAACAGAAGGGTCTTCTCTGATCTGTCAATTGGCTCTTCACCTTAGCCATGTGCTATTGCTGAGGCGCTCTTGACTCTGTAAGCTCTAGATACTGGAACGGATGATGTCAGCTCGATCCTTCATTGTCGAGCTCAGGTAGTGGCCTATTCATTTGATGAATGGCTCGAGCCCCACGGACTGCTTCCTCGAATCATTTGTAAGATTCTCATAATCATAGCAACGTGTCCAGGAGGAACGTGTCTAGGAATGAATTTCTTGGGATTTGTGTGCCTTCCTGCCAATGTTAGTAAAGGTATTGCATGCAAGTCTCGAATGGAAGAAAATATACCTGAAGTTTTGGCGAAGCTGTGGTGGTAGGGGCTCCAGTTGTGTAGATCTGGGCCCAAGTGTTTGAGACTTCCTCGAGGAAGTTTCTCACAGCTGATTGGTATGCAGGGAATGCAAGCTCCTCCATTGCTATGCTCCCGACACAATGCCAAATTCCTCTATATCTGCCGACCGTTCGTTACCTCTTGGTAGATCACTTGCTTGCACTGATCTGGCTTTAATTGTTGCCAGTATCTCATCTATTGATTCTGCGAGTGTGGGTTTTGCTGTGGTGGTGTCTTCTGAAAGTTTCCAGCTTCCGAATTACTCCTCAGCTAAATCCCGTACGATTCCTCTAGTTGGGATTGTATGCGTTTCCCATTGGAGCAGCATTCTGCAGTAACCTACTCCTACTTTTGGAATGGTCAGTCATTCCCATAGCAATCCCTGCTAAAGTGTGGTACTTAGCAGACTTCACAGATTTGATACACAGGCTGAACATTTCTTCCTAAAACATTGGCACTCTGAATCTGGAAAATAACTAGAATCTGCACATGACTTTAACATCATTAGTAGGTAATGCCTGTGGTTCAGGCTATTTTCGAAAAGTGTTCCACGACTACTATGATGTAATTGTTTTCACGGGAAGAAAAAGAAAAGGATTCAATCAATACCGACATAGAATGACATTTCTTCCTAATTAAAACCTAAGCCAAAGTTGACAACTCAAAAGAAAAATATTCTTTCCTCATTTCCATTTTTTTTCGAAATTAAATAAAAACAAACAAACAGGAAAACTGTAAACACGAAAAATTTATTTCTTTTATCTTCTGGAAAATAATATTTTTCAGAAAAATTTTAGAAGAGAAAAGAAAGGGAAAAAATTGACAGAAAACAAATGTTCAACTATGAACGAAAAAGAACAAATAGGACAAGAGATAGGAAAAAGACCAACTTACCATTGAGCAAGAAAAGTACAATTTTTTTCGGATTTTTGGATTTAAAAATTTTTTTTTCTTTTTATATTTTAAAAGCAATTAAATTCCCTCAATATGGTTCTAGAATAATTTTCTAGAATTTGATTATCCTAAGTGTCTTAATTCCAGATAACATCTAGAATTAATTAGTTATGATAACCCTATATTTAGGAAAGTGATTGTCTAACTAGTGTAAGATAAGCGTTGGGTTAAGGTCTAGGTTACTACCGTTACCTATCATAAGTCTCTAGAATTTTGATCAGGAATCCTAAATTCATTATGATATTTCCCCGGCAACGGCGCCAAAAATCTGATGTGTGGATTCCGGTTGACTTACTAAATAGGTGTTTACCCTATGTCGATTATGATTAACTAAGGACTGTGATTGACTAATTGTCACGTTTAGTCTTATGGTGTCACTTAATCAGCCAGAATCTAAGGCAGAGTACCTATCGTGTAGCTAGTCTATTGGAAAGTATCTACGATTTTAATTATCGTACTCCCAGGGAAGTGGCAACGGCTTAGTAGTAACTAGCCTCTTATCCTAACTCTTATCTTATGATCCAGTTATGCAATCTTCATCAAATTCTTTGATGAGAGGGTGATCCATTCTCCACTAGGTTCAAGTCTAATTAACCCTAGAAGTGTTTTAAAGATAAATTCTGATTTTATGTTATACTGTTCCTATATGTTGATTGACCTACATTCGAGTGTTTTAGATATATCTTAGCCTGGAATGCAATTATGTTCTGTGTCTAAAGGTTTACCACATCTGAGTTTCTATGTTACCGCCCCCTCACTCATCAAGGGTAAACGGCCCTACTCACGGTACGAACAGAGACAGATATGAAAGCCCTATGTCACTTTCGGGGATCACTCTGAAGGCTCGTAATCGCTGGCATAACGCTCTACTCAGCCTTCCTAGACTACTCTAACATACAAGGTGATCAGCATGTTATTTTATCTAGCATGGCAGACACCAATACTAATTGATGGCTGTTAAACTAAACAGGTTATGAATAGACCGTGGTTAGGAATTGTCTATAACCTCAACTTTAGTTTAAAAGAAACTATTAGACATGCAGACATAATGAATATTTAGCAGGTGGCTATTTCCGGAAAAACATAACAACTTCAACACATAAAACATATATCATAACAATCATAGTCTGATATTCAAAATAAGTATTTGGACAGACACAGTAACAACATATAAAGAGAGGGACCGGGGGGACCAATGCCATAAAGAAATCACCCTTTACGTAGTCACTGCCGTGGGACTGTGCTCCTTTGTATGTCGTACTGCCGACCCGACTCTATTTGACAGAGCCTTCGGAGGACGCTTCCTCAGCCTAGTAACTGGGCTTTACCTTCGACTCTCGGCTTAAGCCCAGCCCTGTGGACTGACTCTTCGAACGCCTAGAGCTCTCTTAGGTTTCCTAACGATACCCCGGGTATTCTATGAACACCGGAAACGAACCTATCTATAGAAACCTAAGATCTGAGACTATTTCTCAGAAACTAAACAAAACACTAATAAGAAAGAAAACTGAGATCTGAGTCTCTGAGTGAGTTGTGTACTGGAAAATTGTACACTGGAGACCACTAAATGACTCAGATCGAGTGGAGAGGGATGAATTCAACTGCTGGAGGCCTAGGGTATTTATAGCAGCTTCCAGGAGTGAAAATCTCTGAAAAATTCGATGTGGGACAGCTTCTGGCGGTTCGGGACGCCCGTCCCGGTTCGGGACGCCCGTCCTGATTCGTTGACCAGGTTCGGGACGCCCGTCCCGGGTCAGGACGCCCGCTGGCGGTTTGACTGGGTCGGGACGCCCGTCCCGGGTTCGGGACGCCCGTCCCGGACCTTTGACCGGGTCAATATTTCCAAAAATTGCGTTTTTGCCCCAGAATTTGCTATTTTCGTCTACTTTTCACCTGACACTTCCAAAATCATAAAAACCGTGAAATCAAGTAAATAATAAACAATTAATGTCAATTTACTCTCAATTTCACATTAAAACATATATAAAAACATGCTAAAAATGTGATACGATTTTCGCGTATCAACTTGAATCTTGAAATAAGAAGTTATTTGGTTACTTTTTCAACATGTAAGGCACAAAAGTAGTTAAATCACAATACAATGAATCTAATATAACGAATGTAATGCTTCAAAGTTCATCAAATTTAGGTCAAATTTAATTTGAATTTCAACGCAAGTAATTCACTTGAATCTTGAAATAAGAAGTTATTTGGTTACTTTTTCAACATGTAAAGCACAAAGGTAGATAAATAACATTTAAATGAATCAAAAATAATGAAAGTAACGGTTTAAAGCTGATCAAATTTAAGTCATATTTGGTTTTAATTTCAACGTAAGTAATGCACTCGAATCTTGAAATAAGATATTATTTGGTAACTTTTTCAACATGTAAGGCACAAAAGTAGTTAAATCACATTACAATGAATTTAATATAACGAATGTAACGTTACAAAGATCATCAAATTTAGGTCAAATTTAGTGCGAATTTCAATGCAAGTAATGCATTTTAATCTTGAAATAAAAAGTTATTTCGTTACTTTTTCAACATGTGAGGCACAAAAGTAGGTAAATCACATTACAATGAATCTAATATAACGAATGTAACGCTACAAAGTTCATCAAATTTAGGTCAAATTTAGTTTGAATTTCAACGCAAGTAATGCACTTGAATCTTGAAATGAGAAGTAATTTTGTTACTTTTTCAACATGTAAGACACAAAAGTAGTTTAATAACATTTAAATGAATGAAAAATAATGAAAGTAACGGTTTAAAGTTGATCAAATTTAAGTCATATTTGGTTTTAAATTCAACGCAAGTAATGCACTTGAATCTTAAAATAAGAAGTTATTTGGTTACTTTTTCAACATGTAAGGCACAAAAGTAGTTAAATCACATTACAATGAATCTAATATAACGAATGTAATGCTTCAAAGATCAAATTTAGGTCAAATTTGGTTTGAATTTCAACGCAAGTAATTCACTTGAATCTTGAAATAAGAAGTCATTTGGTTACTTTTTCAACATGTAAAGCACAAAAGTAGATAAATAACATTTAAATGATTCAAATATAATGAAAGTAACGGTTTAAAGTTGATCAAATTTAAGTCATGTTTGGTTTTAATTTCAACGCAAGTAATGCACGTGAATCTTGAAATAAAAAGTTATTTGGTTACTTTTTCAACATGTAAGGCACAAAAGTAGTTAAATCACAATACAATGAATCTAATATAACGAATGTAATGCTTCAAAGTTCATCAAATTTAGGTCAAATTTGATTTGAATTTCAACGCAAGTAATTCACTTGAATCTTGAAATAAGAAGTTATTTGGTTACTTTTTCAACATGTAAAGCACAAAGGTAGATAAATAACATTTAAATGAATCAAAAATAATGAAAGTAACGGTTTAAAGCTGATCAAATTTAAGTCATATTTGGTTTTAATTTCAACGTAAGTAATGCACTCGAATCTTGAAATAAGATATTATTTGGTAACTTTTTCAACATGTAAGGCACAAAAGTAGTTAAATCACATTACAATGAATTTAATATAACGAATGTAACGTTACAAAGATCATCAAATTTAGGTCAAATTTGGTGCGAATTTCAATGCAAGTAATGCATTTTAATCTTGAAATAAAAAGTTATTTCGTTACTTTTTCAACATGTGAGGCACAAAAGTAGGTAAATCACATTACAATGAATCTAATATAACGAATGTAACGCTACAAAGTTCATCAAATTTAGGTCAAATTTAGTTTGAATTTCAACGCACAGTAGTAATGCACTTGAATCTTGAATGAGAAGTAATTTTGTACTTTTTCAACATGTAAGACACAAAAGTAGTTTAATAACATTTAAATGAATGAAAAATAATGAAAGTAACGGTTTAAAGTTGATCAAATTTAAGTCATATTTGGTTTTAAATTCAACGCAAGTAATGCACTTGAATCTTAAAATAAGAAGTTATTTGGTTACTTTTTCAACATGTAAGGCACAAAAGTAGTTAAATCACATTACAATGAATATAATATAACGAATGTAATGCTTCAAAGATCAAATTTAGGTCAAATTTGGTTTGAATTTCAACGCAAGTAATTCACTTGAATCTTGAAATAAGAAGTTATTTGGTTACTTTTTCAACATGTAAAGCACAAAAGTAGATAAATAACATTTAAATGATTCAAATATAATGAAAGTAACGGTTTAAAGTTGATCAAATTTAAGTCATGTTTGGTTTTAATTTCAACGCAAGTAATGAACTTGAATCTTGAAATAAGAAGTTATTTGGTTAATTTTTCAACATGTGAGGCACAAAAGTAGGTAAATCACATTACAATGAATCTAATATAACGACTGTAACGCTGCAAAGTTCATCAAATTTAGGTCAAATTTAGTTTGAATTTCAACGCAAGTAATGCACTTTAATCTCGAAATAAGAAGTTATTTGGTTACTTTTTCAACATGTATTATGAATCTAATTATACGAATGTAACGCTTCAAATTTCATCAAATTTAAGTCAAATTATGTTTGAAATTCAACGCAATTTCATTCACCTAAATCTTGAAATAACAAGTTATTTGGTTACTTTTTCGACATGTAAGGCACAAAAGTAGTTAAAAATATTTAAATGAAGAAAATATAATGAATGTAACGTTTTAAATTGATCAAATTTAAGTCATATTGGTTTTAATTTCAACGCAAGTAATGCACTTGAATCATGAAATAATAGATGTTATTTGGTTACTTTTCGACATGTAAGGCACAAAAGTAGGTAAATAACATTACAATGAATCTGATATAACGAATGCAACGCTAAAAAGTTCATCAAATTTAGGTCAAATTTGGTTTGAAATTAAACGCAAGTAATTCACTTGAATCTTGAAATACGAAGTTATTTGGTTACTTTTTCAGCATGTAAGGCACAAAAGTAGTTTAATAACATTTAAATGAATCAAATATAAAGAATGTAACGTTTTAAAGTTGATCAAATTTAAGTCATGTTTGGTTTGAATTCCAACGCAAGTAATTCACTTGAATCTTGAAATAACAAGTTAAATTCTCACTTTTTCAACATGTAAGGCACAAAAGTAGTTAAATCACATTACAATGAAGCTAATATAACGAATGTAATGCTTCAAAGTTCATCAAATTTAGGTCAAATTTGATTTGAATTTCAACGCAAGTAATGCACTTTAATCATGAAATAAAAAGTTATTTATTACTTTTTCAACATGTGAGGCACAAAAGTAGGTAAATCACATTACAATGAATCTAATATAACGAATGCAACGCTACAAAGTTCATCAAATTTAGGTCAAATTTAGTTTGAATTTCAACGCAAGTAATGCACTTTAATCTTGAAATAAGAAGTTATTTGGTTACTTTTTCAACATGTAAGGCACAAAAGTAGTTAAATCACATTACAATGAATCTAATATAACGAATGTAACGCTTCAAAGTTCATCAAATTTAGGTCAAATTTGGTTTGAATTCGAACGCAAGTAATTCACTTGAATCTTGAAATAAGAAGTTATTTGGTTAATTTTTCAACATGTGAGGCACAAAAGTAGGTAAATCACATTACAATGAATCTAATATAACGAATGTAACGCTGCAAAGTTCATCAAATTTAGGTCAAATTTAGTTTGAATTTCAACGCAAGTGCACTTTAATCTCGAAATAAGAAGTTATTTGGTTACTTTTTCAACATGTAAGGCACAAAAGTAGTTAAATCACATTACAATGAATCTAATATAACGAATGTAACACTTCAAAGTTCATCAAATTTAGGTCAAATTTGGTTTGAATTCGAACGCAAGTAATTCACTTGAATCTTGAAATAAGAAGTTATTTGGTTAATTTTTCAACATGTGAGGCACAAAAGTAGGTAAATCACATTACAATGAATCTAATATAACGAATGCAACGCTACAAAGTTCATCAAATTTAGGTCAAATTTAGTTTGAATTTCAACGCAAGTAATGCACTTTAATCTTGAAATAAGAAGTTATTTGGTTACTTTTTCAACATGTAAGGCACAAAAGTAGTTAAATCACAATACAATGAATCTAATATAACGAATGTAATGCTTCAAAGTTCATCAAATTTAGGTCAAATTTGGTTTGAATTCCAACGCAAGTAATTCGCTTGAATCTTGAAATAAGAAGTTATTTGGTTAATTTTTCCACAGGTAAGACACAAAAGTAGTTAAATCACATTATTATGAATCTAATATAACGAATGTAACGCTTCAAAGTTCATCAAATTTAAGTCAAATTATGTTTGAAATTCAACGCAATTTCATTCACCTAAATCTTGAAATAACAAGTTATTTGGTTATTTTCGACATGTAAGGCACAAAAGTATTAAATATAAAAAATCAAATATAATGAATGTAACGTTTTAAAGTGATCAAATTTAAGTCATATTTGGTTTAATTTCAACGCAAGTAATGCACTTGAATCATGAAATAAGATGTTATTTGGTTACTTTTTCGACATGTATGGCACAAAAGTAGGTAAATAACATTACAATGAATCTGATATAACGAATGCAACGCTAAGAAGTTCATCAAATTTAGGTCAAATTTGGTTTGAAATTAAACGCAAGTAATTCACTTGAATCTTGAAATACGAAGTTATTGGTTACTTTTCAGCATGTAAGGCACAAAAGTAGTTTAATAACATTTAAATGAATCAAATAAAGAATGTAACGTTTAAAGTTGATCAAATTTAAGTCATGTTTGGTTTGAATTCCAACGCAAGTAATTCACTTGAATCTTGAAATAACAAGTTAAATTCTCACTTTTTCAACATGTAAGGCACAAAAGTAGTTAATCACATTACAATGAAGCTAATATAACGAATGTAATGCTTCAAAGTTCATCAAATTTAGGTCAAATTTGATTTGAATTTCAACGCAAGTAATGCACTTTAATCATGAAATAAAAAGTTATTTATTACTTTTTCAACATGTGAGGCACAAAAGTAGGTAAATCACATTACAATGAATCTAATATAACGAATGCAACGCTACAAAGTTCATCAAATTTAGGTCAAATTTAGTTTGAATTTCAACGCAAGTAATGCACTTTAATCTTGAAATAAGAAGTTATTTGGTTACTTTTTCAACATGTAAGGCACAAAAGTAGTTAAATCACATTACAATGAATCTAATATAACGAATGTAACGCTTCAAAGTTCATCAAATTTAGGTCTAATTTGGTTTGAATTCGAACGCAAGTAATTCACTTGAATCTTGAAATAAGAAGTTATTTAGTTAATTTTTCAACATGTGAGGCACAAAAGTAGGTAAATCACATTACAATGAATCTAATATAACGAATGTAACGCTTCAAAGTTCATCAAATTTAGGTCAAATTTGATTTGAATTTCAACGCAAGTAATTCACTTGAATCTTGAAATAAGAAGTTATTTGGTTACTTTTTCAACATGTAAAGCACAAAGGTAGATAAATAACATTTAAATGAATCAAAAATAATGAAAGTAACGGTTTAACGTTGATCAAATTTAAGTCATGCTTGGTTTTAATTTCAACGCAAGTAATGCACTTGAATCTTGAAATAAGAAGTTATTTGGTTACTTTTTCAACATGTAAGGCACAAAAGTAGTTAAATCACATTACAATGAATCTAATATAACGAATGTAACGCTTCAAAGTTCATCAAATTTAGGTCAAATTTGGTTTGAATTCCAACGCAAGTAATTTACTTGAATCTTGAAATAAGAAGTTATTTGGTTGATTTTTCGACATGTAAGGCACAAAAGTAGTTAAATCACATTACAATGAATCTAATATAACGAATGTAACGTTACAAAGTTCATCAAATTTAGGTCAAATTTGGTTTGAATTCGAACGCAAGTAATTCACTTGAATCTTGAAATAAGAAGTTATTTGATTAATTTTTCAACATGTGAGGCACAAAAGTAGGTAAATCACATTACAATGAATCTAATATAACGAATGTAACGCTGCAAAGTTCATCAAATTTAGGTCAAATTTAGTTTGAATTTCAACGCAAGTGCACTTTAATCTCGAAATAAGAAGTTATTTGGTTACTTTTTCAACATGTAAGGCACAAAAGTAGTTAAATAACAATACAATGAATCTAATATAACGAATGTAATGCTTCAAAAAGTTCATCAAATTTAGGTCAAATTTGGTTTGAATTCCAACGCAAGTAATTCGCTTGAATCTTGAAATAAGAAGTTATTTGGTTAATTTTTCCACAGGTAAGACACAAAAGTAGTTAAATCACATTATTATGAATCTAATTATACGAATGTAACGCTTCAAATTTCATCAAATTTAAGTCAAATTATGTTTGAAATTCAACGCAATTTCATTCACCTAAATCTTGAAATAACAAGTTATTTGGTTACTTTTTCGACATGTAAGGCACAAAAGTAGTTAAATAATATTTAAATGAATCAAATATAATGAATGTAACGTTTTAAAGTTGATCAAATTTAAGTCATATTTGGTTTTAATTTCAACGCAAGTAATGCACTTGAATCATGAAATAAGATGTTATTTGGTTACTTTTTCAACATGTAAGGCACAAAAGTAGGTAAATAACATTACAATGAATCTGATATAACGAATGCAACGCTAAAAAGTTCATCAAATTTAGGTCAAATTTGGTTTGAAATTAAACGCAAGTAATTCACTTGAATCTTGAAATACGAAGTTATTTGGTTACTTTTTCAGCATGTAAGGCACAAAAGTAGTTTAATAACATTTAAATGAATCAAATATAAAGAATGTAACGTTTTAAAGTTGATCAAATTTAAGTCATGTTTGGTTTGAATTCCAACGTAAGTAATTCACTTGAATCTTGAAATAACAAGTTAAATTCTCACTTTTTCAACATGTAAGGCACAAAAGTAGTTAAATCACATTACAATGAAGCTAATATAACGAATGTAATGCTTCAAAGTTCATCAAATTTAGGTCAAATTTGATTTGAATTTCAACGCAAGTAATGCACTTTAATCATGAAATAAAAAGTTATTTATTACTTTTTCAACATATGAGGCACAAAAGTAGGTAAATCACATTACAATGAATCTAATATAACGAATGCAACGCTACAAAGTTCATCAAATTTAGGTCAAATTTAGTTTGAATTTCAACGCAAGTAATGCACTTTAATCTTGAAATAAGAAGTTATTTGGTTACTTTTTCAACATGTAAGGCACAAAAGTAGTTAAATCACATTACAATGAATCTAATATAACGAATGTAACGCTTCAAAGTTCATCAAATTTAGGTCAAATTTGGTTTGAATTCGAACGCAAGTAATTCACTTGAATCTTGAAATAAGAAGTTATTTGGTTAATTTTTCAACATGTGAGGCACAAAAGTAGGTAAATCACATTACAATGAATCTAATATAACGAATGTAACGCTGCAAAGTTCATCAAATTTAGGTCAAATTTAGTTTGAATTTCAACGCAAGTAATGCACTTTAATCTCGAAATAAGAAGTTATTTGGTTACTTTTTCAACATGTAAGGCACAAAAGTAGTTAAATCACAATACAATGAATCTAATATAACGAATGTAATGCTTCAAAGTTCATCAAATTTAGGTCAAATTTGGTTTGAATTCCAACGCAAGTAATTCGCTTGAATCTTGAAATAAGAAGTTATTTGGTTAATTTTTCCACAGGTAAGACACAAAAGTAGTTAAATCACATTATTATGAATCTAATTATACGAATGTAACGCTTCAAATTTCATCAAATTTAAGTCAAATTATGTTTGAAATTCAACGCAATTTCATTCACCTAAATCTTGAAATAACAAATTATTTGGTTACTTTTTCGACATGTAAGGCACAAAAGTAGTTAAATAATATTTAAATGAATGAAATATAATGATGTAACGTTTTAAAGTGATCAAATTTAAGTCATATTGGTTTAATTTCAACGCAAGTAATGCACTTGAATCATGAAATAAGATGTTATTTGGTTACTTTTTCGACATGTAAGGCACAAAAGTAGGTAAATAACATTACAATGAATCTGATATAACGAATGCAACGCTAAAAAGTTTATCAAATTTGGTTTGAAATTAAACGCAAGTAATTCACTTGAATCTTGAAATACGAAGTTATTTGGTTACTTTTTCAGCATGTAAGGCACAAAAGTAGTTCAATAACATTTAAATGAATCAAATATAAGAATGTAACGTTTTAAAGTTGATCAAATTTAAGTTGTGGTTTGAATTCCAACGCAAGTAATTCACTTGAATCTTGAAATAACAAGTTATTTGGTCACTTTTTCAACATGTAAGGCACAAAGTAGTTAAATCAGATTACAATGAAGCTAATATAACGAATGTAATTCTTCAAAGTTCATCAAATTTAGGTCAAATTTGGTTTGAATTCCAACGCAAGTAATTCACTTGAATCTTGAAATAACAAGTTATTTGGTCACTTTTTCAACATGTAAGGCACAAAAGTAGTTAAATCACATTACAATGAAGCTAATATAACGAATGTAATGCTTCAAAGTTCATCAAATTTAGGTCAAATTTGATTTGAATTTCAACGCAAGTAATTCACTTGAATCTTGAAATAAGAAGTAATTTGGTTACTTTTTCAACATGTAAAGCACAAAGGTAGATAAATAACATTTAAATGAATCAAAAATAATGAAAGTAACGGTTTAAAGCTGATCAAATTTAAGTCATATTTGGTTTTAATTTCAACGTAAGTAATGCACTCGAATCTTGAAATAAGATATTATTTGGTAACTTTTTCAACATGTAAGGCACAAAAGTAGTTAAATCACATTACAATGAATTTAATATAACGAATGTAACGTTACAAAGATCATCAAATTTAGGTCAAATTTAGTGCGAATTTCAATGCAAGTAATGCATTTTAATCTTGAAATAAAAAGTTATTTCGTTACTTTTTCAACATGTGAGGCACAAAAATAGGTAAATCACATTCCAATGAATCTAATATAACGAATGTAACGCTACAAAGTTCATCAAATTTAGGTCAAATTTAGTTTGAATTTCAACGCAAATAATGCACTTGAATCTTGAAATGAGAAGTAATTTTGTTACTTTTTCAACATGTAAGACACAAAAGTAGTTTAATAACATTTAAATGAATGAAAAATAATGAAAGTAACGGTTTAAAGTTGATCAAATTTAAGTCATATTTGGTTTTAAATTCACGCAAGTAATGCACTTGAAAAAATAAGAAGTTATTTGGTTACTTTTTCAACATGTAAGGCACAAAAGTAGTTAAATCACATACAATGAATCTAATATAACGAATGTAATGCTTCAAAGATCAAATTTAGGTCAAATTTGGTTCAATTTCAACGCAAGTAATTCACTTGAATCTTGAAATAAGAAGTATTTGGTTACTTTTTCAACATGTAAAGCAAAAAGTAGATAAATAACATTTAAATGATTCAAATATAATGAAAGTAACGGTTTTAAAGTTGATCAAATTTAAGTCATGTTTGGTTTTAATTTCAACGCAAGTAATGCACTTGAATCTTGAAATAAGAGTTATTTGGTTACTTTTTAAACATGTAAGGCACAAAGTAGTTAAATCACATACAATGAATCTAATATAACGAATGTAACGCTTCAAAGTTCATCAAATTTAGGTCAAATTTGATTTGAATTTCAACGCAAGTAATTCATTGAATCTTGAAATAAGAAGTTATTTGGTTACTTTTCAACATGTAAAGCACAAAGGTAGATAAATAACATTTAAATGAATCAAAAATAATGAAAGTAACGGTTTAAAGTTGATCAAATTTAAGTCATGCTTGGTTTTAATTTCAACGCAAGTAATGCACTTGAATCCTGAAATAAGAATTATTTGGTTACTTTTTCAACATGTAAGGCCAAAAGTAGTTAAATCACATTACAATGAATCTAATATAACGAATGTAACGCTTCAAGTTCATCAAATTTAGGTCAAAATTGGTTTGAATTCCAACGCAAGTAATTTACTTGAATCTTGAAATAAGAAGTTATTTGGTTGATTTTTCGACATGTAAGGCATAAAAGTAGTTAAATCACATTACAATGAATCTAATATAACGAATGTAACGTTACAAAGTTCATCAAATTTAGGTCAAATTTGGTTTGAATTCCAACGTAAGTAATTCATTTGAATCTTGAAATAAGAAGTTATTTGATTAATTTTTCAACATGTGAGGCACAAAAGTAGGTAAATCACATTACAATGATATATAACGAATGTAACGCTGCAAAGTTCATCAAATTTAGGTCAAATTTAGTTTGAATTTCAACGCAAGTAATGCACTTTAATCTCGAAATAAGAAGTTATTTGGTTACTTTTTCAACATGTAAGGCACAAAAGTAGTTAAATCACAATACAATGAATCTAATATAACGAATGTAATGCTTCAAAGTTCATCAAATTTAGGTCAATTTTGGTTTGAATTCCAACGCAAGTAATTCGCTTGAATCTTGAAATAAGAAGTTATTTGGTTAATTTTTCCACAGTAAGACACAAAAGTAGTTAAATCACATATTATGAATCTAATTATACGAATGTAACGCTTTCAAAATTTCATCAAATTTAAGTCAAATTATGTTTGAATCAACGCAATTTCATTCACCTAAATCTTGAAATAACAAGTTATTTGGTTACTTTTTCGACATGTAAGGCACAAAAGTAGTTAAATAATATTTAAATGAATCAAATATAATGAATGTAACGTTTTAAAGTTGATCAAATTTAAGTCATATTTGGTTTTAATTTCAACGCAAGTAATGCACTTGAATCATGAAATAAGATGTTATTGGTTACTTTTTCAACATGTAAGGCACAAAGCATTGTAAATAACATTACAATGAATCTGATATAACGAATGCAACGCTAAAAAGTTCATCAAATTTAGGGTCAAATTTGGTTTGAAATTAAACGCAAGTAATTCACTTGAATCTTGAAATACGAGTTATTTGGTTACTTTTTCAGCATGTAAGGCACAAAAGTAGTTTAATAACATTTAATGAATCAAATATAAAGAAGTAACGTTTTAAAGTTGATCAAATTTAAGTCATGTTTGGTTTGAATTCCAACGCAAGTAATTCACTGAATCTTTGAAATAACAAGTTATTTGGTCACTTTTTCAACATGTAAGGCACAAAAGTAGTAAATCACTTACAATGAAGCTAATATAACGAATGTATGCTTCTAAGTTCATCAAATTAGGTCAAATTTGATTGAATTTCAACGCAAGTAATGCACTTTAATCATGAAATAAAAGTTATTTGTTACTTTTCAACATGTGAGGCACAAAAGTAGGTAAATCACATTACAATGAATCTAATATAACGAATGCAACGCTACAAAGTCATCAAATTAGGTCAAATTAGTTTGAATTTCAACGCAAGTAGGCACTTAATCTTGAAATAAGAAGTTATTTGGTTACTTTTCAACATGTAAGGCACAAAAGTATTTAAATCACATTACAATGAATCTAATATAACGAATGTAACGCTTCAAAGTTCATCAAATTTAGGTCAAATTTGGTTTGAATTCGAACGCAAGTAATTCACTTGAATCTTGAAATAAGAGTATTTGGTTAATTTTTCAACATGTGAGGCACAAAAGTAGGTAAATCACATACAATGAATCGAATAAACGAATGTAACGCTGCAAAGTTCATCAAATTTAGGTTAAATTTAGTTTGAATTTCAACGCAAGTAATGCACTTTAATCTCGAAATAAGAAGTTATTTGGTTACTTTTTCAAATGTAAGGCACAAAAGTAGTTAAATCACAATACAATGAATCTAATATAACGAATGTAATGCTTCAAAGTTCATCAAATTAGGTCAAATTTGGTTTGAATTCCCAACGCAGTAATTCGCTGAATCTTGAAATAAGAAGTTATTTGGTTAATTTTTCCACAGGTAAGACACAAAAGTAGTTAAATCCCTATTATGAATCTAATTATACGAATGTAACGCTTCAAATTTCATCAAATTTAAGTCAAATGTTTGAAATTCAACGCAATTTCATTCACCTAAATCTTGAAAATAACAAGTTATTGGTTACTTTTTCGACATGTAAGACACAAAAGTAGTTAAATAATTTAAATGAATCAAATATAATGAAGTAACGTTTTAAAGTTGATCAAATTTAAGTCATATTTGGTTTTAATTTCAACGCAAGTAATGCACTTGAATCATGAAATAGAGTTATTTGGTTACTTTTTCAACATGTAAGGCACAAAAGTGTAAATAACATACAATGAATCTGATATAACGAATGCAACGCTAAAAAGTTCATCAAATTTAGGTCAAATTTGGTTTGAAATTAAACGCAAGTAATTCACTTGAATCTTGGAAATACGAAGTTATTGGTTACTTTCAGCATGTAAGGCAAAAAGTAGTTTAATAACATTTAAATGAATAAATATAAAGAATGTAACGTTTTAAAGTTGATCAAATTTAAGTCATGTTTGGTTTGAATTCCAACGCAAGTAATTCACTTGAATCTTGAAAAACAAGTTATTTGGTCACTTTTTCAACATGTAAGGCACAAAAGTAGTTAAATCACATACAATGAAGCTATATTATAACGAATGTAATGCTTCAACGTTCATCAAATTTAGGTCAAATTTTGATTTGAATTTCAACGCAAGTAATTCACTTGAATCTTGAAAATAAGAAGTTATTGGTACTTTTCAACAAGTAAAGCACAAAGGTAGATAAATAACATTTAAATGAATCAAAAATAATGAAAGTAACGGTTTTAAAGCTGATCAAATTTAAGTCATATTTGGTTTAATTTCAACGAAAGTAATGCACTCGAATCTTGAAATAAGATATATTGGTAACTTTTCAAATGTAAGGCACAAAGTAGTTAAATCAAATTACAATGAATTTAATATAACGAATGTAACGTTACAAAGATCATCAAATTTAGGTCAAATTTAGTGCGAATTTCAATGCAAGTAATGCATTTTAATCTTGAAACAAAAGTATTTCGTTACTTTTCAACATGTGAGCACAAAAGTAGGTAAATCAATTACAATGAATCTAATATAACGAATGTAAAGGATTAAATAGATAGGTTCGTTTTTGGTATTCATAGAATACCCGGGATTTTGTTAGGAGATCCTAAGAGGGCTCGAGGCATTCGAAGAGTCAGTCCATAGGGCTGGGCTTAAGCCGGGTTGTTAAGTAAAGCCCAGCTACTAGGCTGAGGAAGCGTCCTCCGAAGGTTCTGACGAGCAGAGTTGGGTCAAGCAGTAAGGCATATATAGGAGTACGCTCCAACGACGTGACTACGTAAAGGGTGATTTCTTTATGGCATCAGTCCCCCCTGTCCCTCTCATTATATGTTGTTACTATGTTTGTCCAAATGATTTGAATACCAGATTATGTTTTTATGAATATTTGTGATATATGTTGAAGATATTATGTTTTTCTAGAAATGGCCACCTGCTTAAATATCCATTATGTCTGCATGTCTATTGCCGTTCTTTTAAACTGAATTTAAGGTTATAGACAATTCCTAACCACGGTCTATTCATAACCTGTTTAGTTTAACAGACATCAATTAGTATTGGTGTCTGCCATACTAGATAAAATAATCTGCGGAACACCCTATTGGTTGAAAGTAGTCTAGGTAGGCTGAGTAGAGTTTTATGCCGGCAGTTATGAGACGAGCGGGATGATCCCCAAAGTGACATAGGGCATTCATTGCTGACTTTAATCTGAGCCGTGAGTAGGGCCGTTTACCTTGTGGATGGGGCGGTAGCATAGAGACTCAGATATGGTAACCTTTAGACACAGAACATAGTTGCAATCCAGGCCAAGACATGTCTAAAATACTCGAATATAGGTCAATCAACGTATAGGTACAGTATAACATAGAATCAGGACTCATCTATAAAACACTTCTAGGATTAATTAGACTTAAACCTAGTGGAGAATGAATCACCCTCTCATCAAAGTATTTGATGAAGATTGCATAACTGGACCATAAGATAGGAGTTAGGATAAAAGGCTAGTTACTACTAAGCCGTTGCCACTTCCCTGGGAGTACGATAATTAACTTAATAAAATCGTAGATACTTTCCAACAGACTAGCTACACGATAGGTACTATGCCTTAGGTTCTGGCTGATTAAGTGACACCATAGAGAGTAAATGTGACAATTAGTCAATCATAGTCCTTAATTACTCATAATCAACATAGGGTAAAATAACACCTATTTAGCACGTCAACCGGAATCCCATCAGATTTTTTGCGCCATTGCCGGGGAAATATCATAATGAATTTAGGACTCCTGATCAAAATTCTAGACAGTGATCAAAATTCTAGATACTTATGATAGGTAGCGGTAGTAACCTAGACCTTAGACCTAACACTTGTTTTATGCTAGTTAGACAATCAGTTTCCGAAATATAGGATTATCATAACTAATTGATTTTAGATAATATCTGAAATTAAGACACTTAGGATAATCAAATTTTAGAAAATCATTCTAAAACCATATTGAGGAAATTTAACTGCTTTCGAAAAAAAAAAGAAAAAAAAATTTTAAAATTTAAAAACCGAAAAAAATATATTTTTCTTGCTCAATGGTAAGTTGTTCTTTTCCCCTTCTCTTGTTCTTTCTTAATTGTTTTTTAGTTGCTCTTTTTCGTGTTTTTCTTCTATTATTTAATTTCGAATAAAAATGGAAATGAGGATAAAATATGTTTTCTTCTGAGTTGTAAAATTTTGGCTTAGATTTTTTATTGGGAAGAAACTCCATTTTAGAATTTTCTTAGAGTCATACCGGCTTTAATAGGACGAGTTATGAAATAATTTTTCCTTAATAGCTAGACCTTTGAATGCTCTATTGAAAAAAAGGGATGTTCCTTTTGTTTTGTTGATAATTGCATGAAATCTTTTAAACCAAAATGAATTACTGCACCCGTTAGGGCATCACCTGATCAAAATTTATCTTTTGAATGAATATGTGATGTAGTGATGTCGTAAGAATTGTTTTAGGACAGAAACATGATAAGAAAGTTCATGTATGACAAATCCTGATCTTATCCTGTCTTGTCAAAAACAATAGGTTACACTGATCACTCTGAGATGTCTGTGTTCAATAAAACTGATACTGAACCATAATTTTTTTAAGTTAGGTTTTATTGATTGAGCTTGATATAGAATGAAGGGGTAAGAAAAAGGGTTGAAAATCTAGAAAGCAAACCATTGGTCTAGATTAGAAAACCCCGAGTTAGAGGCTAGTATAATACTGATAAATTTTTGGATGAAAACTTATTTGCATTGTTTGCTATGTATAATAATTCTCATCTGTAGTTTATTGCAAATTATCTAGTCACTGAATAAGTTCCAAGTGATATGACTTATCAGCAAAAGAAGAAATTCTTTGCTGATTTGAAATATTACTACTGGGCAGTTTCTCTTCTATTTCAAATTTTTGCAGATCAGTTGATCAGAAGATGTGTCTCAGAAGATGAAGGACACAATATTTTGGAGCATTGCCCTAAAAGAAACTACGGGAGACCAATTGATGGCTATCAACGCTGTCCGGAAAGTGTTGAAAGCAGGATCTTGTTGACCCACCAAATTCAAGGACTTTTGTATCTCTGATACAGTCCTGCGATGCTTGCCAAATAACAGGTAACACATCTTCCAGAGATCATCTACCCCAGCGACGTACACAGAATGTTGCAACCGTTGATATCAGGGGTATTTTGAATCCTTTTCTCTTTCTTCCTTTGAACATAATTACATCATAGTAGTCGTGGAACACTTTTCGAAAATAGTCTGAACCACAGGCATTACCTACTAATGATGTTAAAGTCATGTGCAGATTCTAGTTGTTTTCCAGATTCAGAGTGCCAATGTTTTAGGAAGAGATGTTCAGCCTGTGTATCAAATCTGTGAAGTCTGCTAAGTACCACACTTTCGCAGGGATTGCTATGGGAATGACTGACCATTCCAAAAGAGGTAGGAGTAGGTTACTGCAGAATGCTACTCCATTGGGAAATGCATAAAATCCCAGCTAGAGAAATCATACGGGATTTAGCTGAGGAATAATTCGGAAGCTGGAAACTTTCAGAAGACACCACCACAGTAAAACCCCTACCCGCAGAATCAACAGATGAGATACTGGCAACAATTAAAGCCAGACTAGTGCAAGCAAGTGATCTACCAAGAGGTAACGAAGGGTCGAAGGATATAGAGGAATTTGGCGTTGTATCAGGAGCATAGCAATGGAGGAGCTTGCATTCCCTGCATACCAATCAGCTGTGAGAAACTTCCCCGAGGAAGTCTCAAATACTTGGGCCCAGATCTACACAACTGGAGCCCCTACCACCACAGCTTCGCCAAAACTTCAGGTATCTTTTCTTCCATTCTAGACTTGCATGCAATACCTTTACTAACATTGGCAGGAAGGCACACAAATCCCAAGAAATCTCATTCCTAGACACGTTCCTCCTGGACACGTTGCTATGATTGTGAGAAATCTTACAAATGATTCGAGGAAGCAGTCCGTGGGGCTCGAGCCATTCATCAAATGAATAGGCCACTACCTAGAGCTCGACGATGAAGGATCGAAGCTGACGTCATCCATTCCAGTATCTAGAGCTTACAGAGTCAAGAATGCCTCAATAATAGCACATGGCTAAGGTGAAGAGCCAATTGATAGATCAGAGAAAACCCTTCTTCTCGAGGCAAGAAGGGAGTTTTTCAAATCTCATCTTCCTTTACTTTTATTTTCTTCATTTTTGTGTCTTGTTTTGTTGGTTGTTTTATTTTCTCTCTTACCCTTAGCTAGTCAAATAAGTGTGGGGTAAGAGTTTTCTTTCTGTTTTATTTCTTGTTTTCAAATAAGTGTGGGGTATTTAGATATGCATGAACACTGAGGACAGTGCCAGACTTAAGTGTGGGGTAGCAGTGCACGGTGCACTGTAGCAGTTGGCAAAATTTTTGCATGATTTTGCTTGTTTTTCCCTGTATTTTCCCACACATTCAAATTTTTTTCAAAATGTTTCCGTCTTTCAGACTTCTAAATGCAGTATGCTTTGTTAAACAATTGCTTACGTCTATGATATGTAGGTAGTATGTTATGGTTAGTAGGAGATAATTGATGACTATTGCTGAACTAATTGATTAGGAATAGGGAATTCCTGATAACTGAGCACAACTTTGTCTGGATTAGAGACCTCAGCCAATTGCATGTTCGAGACTTAACTAGATAAAATTAGACCAGTTGTGGATATATTGGCAGTTAGAATGACTAGATGACACTTTGAGCTAAAAGTGAAAAGAAACAAAAGGAAGTTAATCAAATAAGGGTAGTTTGCCAACAGCCTTCGCTACTCGAGCACCACTCCTTCGGGGAATTTAAAGCCTGATGCCCTAA
This sequence comes from Asclepias syriaca, assembly GCA_027405835.1. Classification (NCBI taxonomy): domain Eukaryota; kingdom Viridiplantae; phylum Streptophyta; class Magnoliopsida; order Gentianales; family Apocynaceae; genus Asclepias; species Asclepias syriaca. Next base: position 292,927 of record JAPHNG010000655.1, read on the forward strand.
GGTCGTGTAGATCTGGGAGTCATCGGAGTGGGACTCGCTACATGGGTAGTTGAAGTTGACGTGTCCTAAGCAGACTCAAAATACCCTGAATCTATAAAGAAAATAACTAAATGCTAAACCATTAAAAATTTGATCACCAAAGCTCAGAACTCAAAAAGTTGTCTGCTGTTAATTTGTCTAGCGATGGATCGAAGTGTTATCTGGTAGTAGTTAAGACAAGAATACATTGTGTTGACTATCTGGTCTAGACTAGTACACACACTACACATCAGGAAGACCCTGTGACTAAGAAAAAAGTTCAACCTAGTTGTTGATTTGTTTTCTGCCTGATCATAACAAGCTACTAAAAACATCTGAGACCTTGTCATAGCAACCTAACCAGCCAGACCTGTGTTAAGATTTGTCTGAAGAATTTTTGAAATAAAAGCATGACTAGGAATTTAAGTGACTGCACTACGGTTTAGAATCACTAACTTCAGGTAGACTTTGCTTGAGGACAAGCAAAAAGCTAAGTGTGGGGTTATATGATACGCGAAAATCGTATCACTTTTTTAGCATGTTTTTATGTATGATTTTGGGTGAAATAGAGGGCAAATTGATCTTAATTGTTTGTTATTTACTCAATTTCACGGTTTTTATGATTTTGGAAGTGTCAGGTGAAAAGTAGACGAAAACAGCAAATTTTGGGGCAAAAACGCAATTTTTGGAAATGTTGACTTGGTCAAAGGGTCAGGACGGGTGTCCCGAACCAGGGACGGGAGTCCCGACCCAGTCAAACCGCCGGGACGGGCGTCCAGGACTCGAGACAAGCGTCCCGACCTGGTCAACAGATCAGGACGGGCGTCCCAATCCAGGACGGGCATCCCGAACCCCCAGAACCAGTCCCACATCGAATTTTTGATGAAAAATCACCCCGGGAAGCTGCTATATATACCCCAGGCCTCCAGCAGTTGAATTCATTCCTCTCCACTCGATCTGAGTCATTAAGTGGTTTCCAGTGTACACTTCTCTAGTACACAACTCACTCAGAGACTCGGATCTCAGTTTTCTTTCTTATTAGTGTTTTATTTTAGTTTATGAGAAATAGTCTCAGATCTTAGGATTACATAGATAGGTTCGTTTTTGGTATTCATAGAATACCCAGGATTTCGTTAGGAGATCCTAAGAGGGCTCGAGGCGTTCGAAGAGTCAGTCCACAAGGCTGGGATTAAGCCGGGTTGTTAAGTAAAGCCCAGCTACTAGGCTGAGGAAGCGTCCTCCGAAGGTTCTGACGAGCAGAGTCGGGTCAAGCAGTAAGGCATATATAGCAGTACGCTCCAACGACGTGACTACGTAAAGGGTGATTTCTTTATGGCATCAGTCCCCCCTGGCCCTCTCTTTATATGTTGTTACTGTGTTTGTCCAAATACTGATTTGAATACCATATTATGTTTTTATGAATATTTGTGATATATGTTGAAGATATTATGTTTTTCTAGAAATGGCCACCTGCTTAAATATCCATTATGTCTGCATGTCTATTGTCGTTCTTTTAAACTGAATTTAAGGTTATAGACAATTCCTAACCACGGTCTATTCATAACCTATTTAGTTTAACAGACATCAATTAGTATTGGTGTCTGCCATACTAGATAAAATAATCTGCGGAACACCCTGTTGGTTGAAAGTAGTCTAGGTAGGCTGAGTAGAGTTTTATGCCGGCGGTTATGAGACGAGCGGGATGATCCCCAAAGTGACATAGGCTGTTCATTGCTGACTTTAGTCCGAGCCGTGAGTAGGGTCGTTTACCTTGGCGATGGGGCGGTAGCATAGAGACTCAGATGTGGTAACCTTTAGACACAGAACATAGTTGCAATCCAGGCCAAGACATGTCTAAAATACTCAAATATAGGTCAATCAACGTATAGGAACAGTATAACATAGAATCAGGACTCATCTATAAAACACTTCTAGGATTAATTAGACTTAAACCTAGTGGAGAATGAATCACCCACTCATCAAAGTATTTGATGAAGATTGCATAACTGGACCATAAGATAGGAGTTAGGATAAAAGGCTAGTTACTACTAAGCCGTTGCCACTTCCCTGGGAGTACGATAATTAACTTAATAAAATCGTAGATACTTTCCAACAGACTAGCTACACGATAGGTACTTTGCCTTAGGTTCTGGCTGATTAAGTGACACCATAGAGACTAAATGTGACAATTAGTCAATCAGAGTCCTTAATTACTCATAATCAACATAGGGTAAAATAACACCTATTTAGCACGTCAACCGGAATCCCATCAAGTGATGTTGAGAGTGTGAAAAGAAAAGAGGGGAATGAGGCCATAAAAGAAAGTCAATTTAAGGGCCCAAATGAGAGAGAGGGCAAAAAGAAACAAAACGTTTATGCAAAAATGAGAGATGCAAGGGTTGCTTGTGAGGAAGGGAGATGCTTAGTTGTACTTTTTTACAAAGAAGCTTTTCTTAATGAATCTGACCTTAACCCTTGTTTGCCTTGTGGTGTTGTTTCTCTTTTGCAGGAATATGGTGATGTCTTCCCTGAAGAATTACCTAAGGAGTTGTATGCATTGGTGAGAGCTCTACAAACTTGGCAGCATTATTTATTGCCAAAAGAGTTTGTAATTCATACTGATCATGAGAGGTTGAAGAATTTAAAAGGCCAAGGTAAGTTAAATCAAAGGCATGCTAAGTGGCTAGAGTTTATTGAGACATTCCCATATGTTGTGCAATACAAGCAAGGTAAGGAAAATGTGATTGCAGATGCATTATCTAGGAGGTATGCTCTGATCTCCTCACTAAGTTCTAAGTTAATTGGATTTGAATATATTAAGGATTTGTACAAATTAGATTCTGACTTCGCAAATGTTTTTGTTGCATGTGAACAAGTTGCTTTTCAAAAGTTTTATAGAACTGATGGATATTTTTTTAGAGATAATAAACTGTGTTCCTTCTTGTTCTATGCGTGAATTTGATACAGCAACAATTCAAGAACTGAGCAAGAATCACATCTGCATCAAAAATTGTCCCTGATCTAAACTCAACCAACCCTTGGTAAACTCCCCGAATCCCTTCACCCCCAAATCAGCAAGGAAATGGTAACAAAGAGAAATCAAAGAGAAAGAGAATTGAATTAACGCCACAAGTTTACTTACTTGATAAGTTGAATCAATCATTAAGGTAAAACAAACCTGAATCTGATTTGTTAAAACAAAACTCACAAATTTAATTTTTCTCCCCCTCCAAAACAACCCCATCTTATTCTATTTATAGAGAAGAAGATGACCTAATTCTACAATAGATATGTTGGGCTGAGTCTTTTAGTAAAGCCCACTAAAAATAGAATTTAAAAGCCCACTAAAATAGAATTTAAAAGCCCACTAAAATAGAATTTAAAAGCCCACTAAAATAGAATTTAAAAGCCCCTAAAAATAGAATTTAAAAACCCACTTAAAAATAGAATTTAAACATATTCTTAAACAAGGCCTTTCCTTTTAAAACGTTGGGCTTTAAAACAAACAGCCCAAAATAAGGCTTTAACTTCTTGAATTAGGGTTCCATTATTCTCTCCCTCTTCAAAAGGTTCCATTTGATTTTGTCATGATGTCAAACCTGCTAAAAATTGTTAGCAATCCTCACAAACACTCCCTCATGTGTTTCACTCAAATTTGATTGGAAACCCTCGTGTTTCACTCAAAGTATTGGCTTTTACCCTTTAATGAGCTCACAATTTTTTGCCTTTTTCCACTCGAGATTCAAGCAGTAGTTTTACTTGTCCAGACCAATCAAACAATACCTAATAAGCAAATTAGCAACCTTACTTCAATGGAAAACAAATAAATCCTAAAGAAAGAAATATGTCATAAAACTAGATGTAATATGATGTAAAGAGGCAAAAGATGACAAATTTGGAATGAAATCTGATATGTGGGCACATAAATTTTGGAAAGTTCCTTTTTTTTTACATATATATATCAGGTCTAAAATTAAGAGATAAAGACCACCACTTTTTTATATATATATATCAGGTCTAAAATTAAGAGATAAAGACCACCACTTTTTTTTTTCTAAATGGGAAACTAACAAGAATAATGAAAAATAAAAAGAAATTTAAAGGATATATAGATTTAATTTGAACTTAGCTCTGATACAACAAATGATACAGCAATAATTCAAGAAATGAGCAAGAATCACCTCTGCATCAAAAATTGTCCCTGATCTAAACTCAACCAACCCTTGGTAAACTCCCCGAATCCCTTCACCCCCAAATCAGCAAGGAAATGGTAACAAAGAGAAATCAAAGAGAAAGAGAATTGAATTAACGCCACAAGTTTACTTACTTGATAAGTTGAATCAATCATTAAGGTAAAACAAACCTGAATCTGATTTGTTAAAAAAAATTCACAAATTTAATTTTTCTCCCACCCCCCAAAACAACCCCATCTTATTCTATTTATAGAGGAGAAGATGACCTAATTCGACAATAGATATGTTGGGCTGAGTCTGTTAGTAAAGCCCACTAAAAATAGAAGTTAAAAGCCCACTAAAAATAGAATTTAAAAGCCCACTAAAATAGAATTTAAAAGCCCCTAAAAATAGAATTTAAAAACCCACTTAAAAATAGAATTTAAACATATTCCCAAACAAGGCCATTCCTTTTAAAACGTTGGGCTTAAAATCAAACAGCCCAAAATAAGGCTTTAACTTCTTGAATTAGGGTTGCATCAGAATTGCTTGTTAGGGAGTCTCATAATGGTGGATTAATGAGACATTTTGGCATTGCTAAGACACTTGATATTTTGCAAGAGCATTTTTATTGGCCTAACATGAAAAAGGATGTTGAGAGAATTTATTCTAGTTGTGTTGCATGTAGGCAGGCCTAGTCTAAGGTGCAACCTCATGGGTTGTACACTCCACTACCTGTTCCTAATAGTCCTTGGATTGATATATCTATGGACTTTGTGTTGGGATTGCCTAGGACTAGGAAAGGACGTGATACCATCTTTGTTGTAGTTGATAGATTTAGCGAAATGGCTCATTTTATTGCATGTCATAAATCTGATGATGCCACTCATGTCGCTGATTTGTTCTTTAGGGATGTAGTAAAGTTGCATGGGATTCCTAGAACAATTGTTTCTGATAGGGACTCTAAATTCTTAAGTCATTTTTGGCATGTTTTATGGAGTAAATTGGGGACTAAATTATTGTTTTCTACTACTTGTCATCCTCAAACTGATGGTCAAACTGAAGTGGTTAATAGAACATTAGGATCCCTATTACGAGCTGTTGTGGGAAAGAATTTAAAAACTTGGGAAGAATGTTTGCCTTTGATCGAGTTTGCATATAATAGAAGCATTCATTCTTCTACTGGTTACTCCCCATTTGAAATTGTGTATGGTTTTAATCCACTAACACCATTGGATTTATTACCTTTACCATTAAATGAGATCGTTAATGTGGATGGACAGCACTGGGCAAATTTGGTTAAGTCCATACATAACAAAGCTAGGCAGCATATTGAGGAAAAAAATAAAAAGTATGCTCAAAGAGCTAATCAAGGGCGAAGAGTGATGAAGTTTAAACCCGGAGATTGGGTTTGGGTACACTTTAGGAAGGAAAGATTCCCTAAGCAACGGAAGTCCAAACTTGATCCTAGAGGCGATGGACCATTTCAAGTGCATGAACGCATCAATGATAATGCCTATAAATTGGACTTGCCAGGTGAGTACGGTGTTAGTGCAACTTTTAATGTTTCTGATCTATCTCCATTTGATAACCTAGGTTTTGATTCGAGGACGAATCCTTTTGAAGAGGGAGATAATAAGGCAACTATGGAGATGGATACTTGAAGATGCCATTGGGTCCAATTACAAGGTCACATTCCAACAAGCTTAAAGCCCAATTTCAGAATTATGTTCAATCTTTGATTTCTCAATAACTTCAAGAAATCACATTGGTCAAGCGTGGAGAAGAGTTTAAGGAGATGCCAATATACTTATGCACATTAGAGCACTCAAGTCTTGAAGGCTAATAAATGGGCATAATTCAAGAAGTTAAAGCCTTATTTTGGGCTGTTTGTTTTAGGCCTAACGTTTTAAAAGGAAGGGCCTTGTTTGAGAATATGTTTAAATTCTTTATTAGTGGGTTTTTAAATTATATTTTTAGGGGTTTTTTAAATTCTATTTTAGCGGGCTTTTAAATTCTATTTTTAGTGGGCTTTACTAAAAGACTCAGCCCAACATATCTATTGTAGAATTAGGTCATCTTCTCTTCTATAAATAGAATAAGATGGGGCTGTTTTTAGAGAGAGAAAAATTAAATTTATGAGTTTTTTTTTAACAAATCAGATTCAGGTTTGTTTTACCTTAAGGATTGATTCAACTTATCAAGTAAGTAAACTTGTGGCGTTAATTCAATTCTTTTTCTCTTTGATTTCTCTTTGTTACCATTTCCTTGCTGATTTGGGGGTGAAGGGATTCGGGGAGTTTATTACCTTAAGGATTGATTCAACTTATCAAGTAAGTAAACTTGTGGCGTTAATTCAATTCTCTTTCTCTTTGATTTTGTCTTTGTTACCATTTCCTTGCTGATTTGGGGGTGAAGAGATTCGGGGCGTTTACCAAGGGTTGGTTGAGTTTAGATCAGGGACAATTTTTTATGCAGATGTGATTCTTGCTCAGTTCTTGAATTGTTGCTGTATCATTTTTTGTATCAGAGCTAAGTTCAAATTCAATCTAGATATCCTTTAAATTTCTGTTTATTTTTGAATATTATTGTCAGATTCGCATTAAGTAAAGGAAAAAAAAGTTGTGTTCTTTATCTCGAAATTTTAGATCTGAGATATATATATATAAAGTTGTGTTCTTTATCTCGGAATTTCAGATCTGAGATATATAAATATATAAAAAAAAGTTGTGTTCTTTATCTCGGAATTTCAGATCTGAGATATATATATATATATATATAAAAGTTGTGGTCTTTATCTCTTAATTTTAGACCTGATATATATATATATATATATATATATATATATATATATAAAGGAACTTTCCAAAATTTATGTGCCCACAAATCAGATTTCATTCCAAATTCGTTATCTCTTGCCTCTTTACATCATATTACATCTAGTTTTGTGACATCTTTCTTTCTTTAGGATTTATTTGTTTTCCATTGAATTAAGGTTACTAATTTGCTTATTTGGTATTGTTTGATTGGTCCGGACAAGTAAAACTACTGCTTGAATCTAGAGTGGAAAAAGGTAGAAAATTGTGAGCTCATTAAAGGGTAAAAGCCAATACTTTGAGTGAAACACAAGGGTTTCCAATCAAATTTGAGTGAAACACGTAAGGGAGTGTTTGTGAGGATTGCTAACAATTTTTTGCAGGTTTTACATCATGACAAAATCAAACGAAAGCAAAGAAAGTGATGGGAAAGTTTTGATTCCAGGACGAATCCTTTTGAAGAGGGAGAGAATGATGCAACCCTAATTCAAGAAGTTAAAGCCTTATTTAGGGTTGTTTGTTTTAAGCTCAACGTTTTAAAAGGAAGGGCCTTGTTTGGGAATATGTTTAAATTCTTTTTTTAGTGGGGTTTTGAATTCTATTTTTAGGGGCTTTTAAATTCTATTTTAGTGGGCTTTTAAATTCTATTTTTAGTGGGCTTTACTAAAAGACTCAGCCGAACATATCTATTGTAGAATTAGGTAATCTTCTCTTCTATAAATAGAATAAGATGGGGCTGTTTTGAGGGAGAGAAAAATTAAATTTGTGAGTTTTTTACTAACAAATCAAATTCAGGTTTGTTTTACCTTAAGGATTGATTCAACATATCAAGTAAGTAAACTTGTGGCGTTAATTCAATTCTTTTTCTCTTTGATTTCTCTTTGTTACCATTTCCTTGCTGATTTGGGGGTGAAGGGATTCGGGGAGTTTATTACCTTAAGGATTGATTCAACTTATCAAGTAAGTAAACTTGTGGCGTTAATTCAATTCTCTTTCTCTTTGATTTTCTCTTTGTTACCATTTCCTTGCTGATTTGGGGGTGAAGACATTCGGGGAGTTTACCAAGGGTTGGTTGAGTTTAGATCAGGGACATTTTAAGATACAGAGGTGATTCTTGCTCAGTTCTTGAATTGTTGCTGTATCACATGTCGAAAAAGTATCCAAATAACTTGTTATTTCAAGATTTAGGTGAATGAAATTGCGTTGAATTTCAAACATAATTTGACTTAAATTTGATGAAATTTGAAACGTTACATTCGTTATATTAGATTCATTGTAATGTGATTTAATTACTTTTGTGCCTTGCATATTGAAAAAGTAACCAAATACCTTCTTATTTCAAGATTCAAGTGCATTACTTGCGTTGAAATTCAAACTAAATTTGACCTAAATTTGATGAACTTTGAAGCGTTACATTCGTTATATTAAATTCATTGTACTGTTATTTTACTACTCATGTGCCTTACATGTTGAAAAAGTAACCAAATAACTTCTTATTTCAAGATTCAAGTGCATTACTTGCGTTGAAATTAAATCCAAATATGACTTAAATTTGATCAACTTTAAAACGTTACATTCATTATATTTGATTCATTTAAATGTTATTTAACAACTTTTGTGCATTACATGTCGAAAAAGTAACCAAATAACTTGTTATTTCAGAATTTAGGTGAATGAAATTGCGTTGAATTTCAAACATAATTTGACTTAAATTTGATGAAATTTGAAACATTAGATTCGTTATATTAGATTCATTGTAATGTGATTTAACTACTTTTGAGCCTTACATGTTGAAAAAGTAACCAAATAACTTCATATTTCTAGAATCAAGTGCATTACTTGTGCGTTGAAATTCAAACAAAATTTGACCTAAATTTGACTAACTTTGAAACGTTACATTCGTTATATTAGATTCATCATAATGTGATTTAACTACTTTTGTACCTATCATGTAGAAAATTAACCAAATAAATTCTTATTTCAAGATTCAAGTGAAATAAGAATTTAGAGTCCCTATCAGAAACAATTGTTCTAGGAATCCCATGCAACCTTACTACATCACTAAAGAACAAATCAGCGACATGAGTGGCATCATCAGATTTATGACGTGCAATAAAATGAGCCATTTTGCTAAATCTATCAACTACAACAAAGATGCTATCACGTCCTTTCCTAGTCCTAGGCAATCCCAACACAAAGTCCATAGATATATCAATCCAAGGACTATTAGGAACAGGTAGTGGAGTGTACAACCCATGAGGTTGCACCTTAGACTTGGCCTGCCTACATGCAACACAACTAAAAAAAATTCTCTCAACATCCTTTTTCATGTTAGGCCAATAAAAATGCTCTTTCAAAATATCAAGTGTCTTAGCAATGCCAAAATGTCCCATTAATCCACCATTATGAGACTCCCTAACAAGCAATTCTGATGCAACCCTAATTCAAGAAGTTAAAGCCTTGTTTTGGGCTGTTTGTTTTTAAGCCCAACGTTTTAAAAGGAAGGGCCTTGTTTGGGAATATGTTTAAATTCTATTTTTAAGTGGGTTTTTAAATTCTATTTTTAGGGGCTTTTAAATTCTATTTTAGTGAGCTTTTAAATTCTATTTTTAGTAGGCTTTAGTAAAAGAATCAGCACAAAATATCTATTGTCGAATTAGGTCATCTTCTCCTCTATAAATAGAATAAGATGGGGCTGTTTTGGGGGGGTGGGAGAAAAATTAAATTTGTGAGTTTTTTTTTAACAAATCAGATTCAGGTTGGTTTTACCTTAAGGATTGATTCAACTTATCAAGTAAGTAAACTTGTGGTGTTAATTCAATTCTCTTTCTCTTTGAATTCTCTTTGTTACCATTTCCTTGCTGATTTGGGGGTGAAGGGATTCAGCGAGTTTACCAAGGGTTGGTTGAGTTTAGATTAGGGACAATTTTTGATGCAGAGGTGATTTTTGCTCACTTCTCGAATTGTTGTTGTATAATTTTTGGTATCAGAGCTAAGTTCAAATTCAATCTATATATCCTTTAAATTTCTTTTTATTTTTCATTATTATTGTTAGTTTCCCAGTTAGAAAAAAAAAGTTGTGTTCTTTATCTCTGAATTTCAGATCTGAGATATATATATATATATATATATATATATATATATATAAGTGGTGGTCTTTATCTCTTAATTTTAGACCTGATATATATATGTAAAAAAAAGGAACTTTCCAAAATTTATGTGCCCACATATCAGATTTCATTCCAAATTTGTCATCTTTTGCCTCTTTACATCATATTACATCTAGTTTTATGACATATTTCTTTCTTTAGGATTTATTTGTTTTCCATTGAAGTAAGGTTGCTAATTTGCTTATTAGGTATTGTTTGATTGGTCAGGACAAGTAAAACTACTGCTTGAATCTCGAGTGGGAAAAGGCAGAAAATTGTGAGCTCATTAAACCGTAAAAGCCAATACTTTGAGTGAAACACGAGGGTTTCCAATCAAATTTGAATGAAACACGTGAGGGAGTGTTTGTGAGGATTGCTAACAATTTTTTAGCAAGTTTTACATCATGACAAAATCAAACGAAAGCAAATAAAGTGATGGGAAAGGTTTTGATTCGAGGATGAATCCTTTTGAAGAGGGAGAGAATGATGCAACCCTAATTCAAGAAGTTAAAGCCTTATTTTGGGCAGTTTGTTTTAAAGCCCAACGTTTTAAAAGGAAGGGCCGTGTTTGAGAATATGTTTAAATTCTATTTTTAAGTGGTTTTTTAAATTCTATTTTTAGGGGCTTTTAAATTCTATTTTAGTGGGCTTTTAAATTCTATTTTTAGTGGCTTTTAAATTCTATTTTTAGTGGGCTTTACTAAAAGACCCAGCCCAACATATCTATTGTAGAATTAGGTCATCTATAAATAGAATTATCCTCTAAAAATAGAATAAGATGGGGCTGTTTTGGAGGGGGAGAAAAATTAAATTTGTGAGTTTTTTTTAACAAATCAGATTCAGGTTTGTTTTACTTTAAGGATTGATTCAACTTATCAAGTAAGTAAACTTGTGGCGTTAATTCAATTCTCTTTCTCTTTGATTTCGTTTTGTTACCATTTCCTTGCTGATTTGGGGGTGAAGGGATTCGGGGAGTTTACCAAGGGTTGGTTGAGTTTAGATCAGGGACAATTTTTGATGCAGAGGTGATTCTTGCTCAGTTATTGAATTGTTGCTGTATCAAATTCACGCATAGAACAAGAAGGAACACATAGTTTATTATCTCTAAACAAATATCCATCAGTTCTATAAAACTTTTGAAAAGCAACTTGTACACATGCAACAAAAACATTTTCGAAGTTAGAATCTGATTTGTACAAATCCTTAATATATTCCAATCCAATTAACTTAGAACTTAGTGAGGAGATCAGAGCATACCTCCTAGATAATGCATCTGCAATCACATTTTCCTTACCTTGCTTGTATTGCACAACATATGGGAATGTCTCAATAAAATCTAGCCACTTAGCATGCCTTTGAATTAACTTACCTTGGCCTTTTAAATGCTTCAAGCTCTCATGATCAGTATGAATTACAAACTCTTTAGGCAATAAATAATGCTGCCAAGTTTGTAGAGCTCTCACCAATGCATACAACTCCTTAGGTAATTCTTCAGGGAAGACATCACCATATTCCTACAAAAGAGAAACAACACCACTAGGCAAACAAGGGTTAAGGTCAGATTCATTAAGATAAGCTTCTTTGTAAAAAAGTACAACTAAGCATCTCCCTTCCTCACAAGCAACCCTTGCATCTCTCATTTTTGCATAAAAGTTTTGTTTCTTTTTGCCCTCTCTCTCATTTGGGCCCTTAAATTGGCTTTCTTTTATGGCCTTTTTCCCCTCTTATCTTTTCACACTCTCAACCTCACTCACTCTTTTTTCTTGTATTTTTGAGCTCAACTCTCCTTTTGCAAGGCTATCAGCCTTCCCCTCTATTTTTTATCTCAGCTCCCCTTTTGCAAGGCTCTCAGCCTTTCCTTCAAAATTTGATTCCACTTGTTTTTTCTGAGGTGTTTCTATCCCTCTTTGATGCATAGCTTCAATACTCCTTTTTAATTGCATTTGGTCTTCATAGACCTCGCTTGGAGCTAGAGGAGCAAGAATAACTTTCTGATCTCCCATAAAGAATGAGTACCTATTCTTAAAACCATCACAAGTTTAAAATTTAAGAAGATTAAAATTCGATCCCTCAACCACACAGATCTGAAATTCCGAGATAAAGAACACAACTTATATATATATATATATATATATATCTCAGATCTGAAATTCCGAGATAAAGAACACGACATTTTTTTCCTTTACTAAATGAGAATCTCACAATAATATCCAAAAATAAACAAAAATTTAAAGGATATCTAGATTGAATTTGAACTTAGCTCTGATACCAAAAATGATACAGCAACAATTCAAGAACTGAGCAAGAATCACCTCTGCATCAAAAATTGTCCCTGATCTAAATTCAACCAACCCTTGGTAAACTCCCCGAATCTCTTCACCCCCAAATCAGCAAGGAAATGGTAAGAGAGAGAAAATCAAAGAGAAAGAGAATTGAATTATCGCCACAAGTTTACTTACTTGATATGTTGAATCAATCCTTAAGGTAATAAACTCCCTGAATCCCTTCACCCCCAAATCAGAAAGGAAATGCTAACAAAGAGAAATCAAAGAGAAAAAGAATTGAATTAACGCCACAAGTTTACTTATTTGATAAGTTGAATCAATCTTTAAGGTAAAACAAACCTGAATCTGATTTGTTAAAAAAAACTCATAAATTTAATTTTTCTCTCTCTCAAAACATCCCCATCTTATTCTATTTATAGAAGAGAAGATGACCTAATTCTACAATAGATATGTCGGGCTGAGTCTTTTAGTAAAGCCCACTAAAAATAGAATTGTAAAGTCCACTAAAATAGAATTTAAAAAACCCCTAAAAATATAATTTTAAAACCCACTAATAAAGAATTTAAACATATTCCTAAACAAGGCCCTTCCTTTTAAAACGTTGGGCCTAAAACAAACAACGCAAAATAAGGCTTTAACTTCTTGAATTATGCCCATTTATTAGCCTTCAAGACTTGAGTGCTCTAATTTGCATAAGTATATTGGCATCTCCGTAAACTCTTCTCCACGATTGACCAATGTGATTTCTTGAAGTTCTTGAGAAATCAAAGATTGAACATAATTCTGAAATTGTGCTTTAACTTTGTTGGAGTGTGACCTTGTAATTGGACCCAATGGCATCTTCAAGTATCCATCTCCATAGTTGCCTTATTCTCTCCCTCTTCAAAAGGATTCGTCATCGAATCAAAACCTACGTTATCAAATGGAGATAGATCAGAAACATTAAATGTTGCACTAACACCGTACTCACCTGGCAAGTCCACTTTATAGGCATTATCATTGATGCGTTCATGCACTTGAAATGGTCCATGGCCTCTAGGATCAAGTTTGGACTTCCGTTGCTTAGGGAATCTTTCCTTCCTAAAGTGTACCCAAACCCAATCTCCGGGTTTAAACTTCATCACTCTTCGCCCTTGATTAGCTCTTTGAGCATACTTTTTATTTTTTTCCTCAATATGCTGCCTAGCTTTGTTATGTATGGACTTAACCAAATCTGCCATGTGCTGTCCATCCACATTAACGATCTGATTTAATGGTAAAGGTAATAAATCCAATGGTGTTAGTGGATTAAAACAATACACAATTTCAAATAGGGAGTAACCAGTAGAAGAATGAATGCTTCTATTATATGCAAACTCGATCAAAGGCAAACAATCTTCCCAAGTTTTTAAATTCTTTCCCACAACAGCTCGTAATAGGGATCCTAAAGTTCTATTAACCACTTCAGTTTGACCATCAGTTTGAGGATGACAAGTAGTAGAAAACAATAATTTAGTCCCCAATTTACTCCATAAAACACGCCAAAAATGACTTAAAAATTTAGAGTCCCTATCAGAAACAATTGTTCTAGGAATCCCATGCAACCTTACTACATCCCTAAAGAACAAATCAGCGACATGAATGGCATCATCAGATTTATGACATGCAATAAAATGAGCCATTTTGCTAAATCTATCAACTACAACAAAGATGCTATCACGTCCTTTCCTAGTCCTATGCAATCCCAACACAGAGTCCATAGATATATCAATCCAAGGACTATTAGGAACAGGCAGTGGAGTGTATAACCCATGAGGTTGCACCTTAGACTTGGCATGCCTACATGCAACACAACTAGAACAAATTCTCTCAACATCCTTTTTCATGTTAGGCCAATAAAAATGCTCTTGCAAAATATCAAGTGTCTTAGCAATGCCAAAATGTCCCATTAATCCACCATTATGAGACTCCCTAACAAGCAATTCTGATGCAACCCTAATTCAAGAAGTTAAAGCCTTATTTTGGGCTGTTTGTTTTTAAGCCCAACGTTTTAAAAGGAAGGGCCTTGTTTGGGAATATGTTTAAATTCTATTTTTAAGTGGGTTTTTAAATTATATTTTTAGGGGCTTTTAAATTCTATTTTAGTGGGTTTTTAAATTCTATTTTTAGTGGGCTTTTAAATTCGATTTTTAGTGGGCTTTACTGAAAGACTCAGCCCAACATATCTATTGTAGAATTAGGTCATCTTCCCCTCTATAAATAGAATAAGATGGGGCTATTTTTGGGGTGGGAGAAAAATTAAATTTGTGAGATTTTTTTTTAACAAATCAGATTCATGTTTGTTTTACCTTAAGTATTGATTCAACTTATCAAGTAAGTAAACTTGTGGCGTTAATTCAATTCTCTTTCTCTTTGATTTCTTTTTGTTACCATTTCCATGCTGATTTGGGGGTGAAGGGATTCGGGGAGTTTACCAAGGGTTGGTTGAGTTTAGATCTGGGACAATTTTTGATGCAGAGGTGATTCTTGCTCAGTTCTTGAATTGTTGCTATATCATTTTTGGTATCAGAGCTAAGTTCAAATTCATTCTATATATCCTTTAAATTTCTTTTTATTTTTCATTATTATTGTCAGTTTCCCATTTAGAAAAAAAAAGTTATGTTCTTTATCTCTGAATTTCAGATCTGAGATATAAATATATATATATATATATATATATATAAGTGGTGGTCTTTATCTCTTAATTTTAGACCTGATATATATATGTAAAAAAAAAAGGAACTTTCCAAAATTTATGTGCCCACATATCAGATTTCATTCCAAATTTGTCATGTTTTGCCTCTTTACATCATATTACATCTAGTTTTTGACATATTTCTTTATTTACGATTTATTTGTTTTCCATTGAAGTAAGGTTGCTAATTTGCTTATTAGGTATTGTTTGATTGGTTCGGACAAGTAAAACTACTGCTTGAATCTCGAGTGGAAAAAGGCAGAAAATTGTGAGCTCATTAAAGGGTAAAAGCCAATACTTTGAGTGAAACACGAGGGTTTCCAATCAAATTTGAGTGAAACATGTGAGGGAGTGTTTCTGAGGATTGCTAACAAATTTTTAGCAGGTTTTACATCATGACAAAATCAAACGAAAGCAAAGAAAGTGATGGGAAAGGTTTTGATTCGAGGACGAATCCTTTTGAAGAGGGAGAGAATGATGCAACCCTAATTCAAGAAGTTAAAGCCTTATTTTGGGCTGTTTGTTTTAAAGCCCAACGTTTTAAAAGGAAGGGCCTTGTTTGGGAATATGTTTAAATTCTATATTTAAGTGGGTTTTTAAATTCTATTTTTAGGGGGTTTTTAAATTCTATTTTAGTGGGCTTTTATATTCTATTTTTAGTGGGCTTTTAAATTCTATTTTTAGTCGGCTTTGTTAAAAGACTCAGCCCAACATATCTATTGTAGAATTAGGTCATCTTCTCCTCTATAAATAGAATAAGATGGGGATGTTTTGAAGGGAGAGGAGAAAAATTAAATTTGTGAGTTTTTTTTTAACAAATCAGATTCAGGTTTGTTTTACCTTAAGGATTGATTCAACTTATCAAGTAAGTAAACTTGTGGCGTTAATTCAATACTCTTTCTCTTTGATTTCTCTTTGTTACCATTTCCTTGCTGATTTGGGGGTAAAGGGATTCGGGGAGTTTACCAAGGGTTGGTTGAGTTTAGATCAGGGACAATTTTTGATGCAGAGGTGATTCTTGCTCAGTTCTTGAATTGTTGCTGTATCAAATTCACGCATAGAACAAGAAGGAACACAAAGTTTATTATCTCTAAACAAATATCCATCAGTTCTATAAAACTTTTGAAAAGCAACTTGTTCACATGCAACAAAAACATTTGCGAAGTCAGAATCTGATTTGTACAAATCCTTAATATATTCAAATCCAATTAACTTAGAACTTAGTGAGGATATCAGAGCATACCTCCTAGATAATACATCTGCAATCACATTTTCCTTACCTTGTTTGTATTGCACAACATATGGGAATGTCTCAATAAACTTTAGCCACTTAGCATGTCTTTGATTTAACTTACCTTGGCCTTTTAAATGCTTCAAGCTCTCATGATCAGTATGAATTACAAACTCTTTAGGCAATAAATAATGCTGCCAAGTTTGTAGAACTCTCACCAATGCATACAACTCCTTAGGTAATTCTTCAGGGAAGACATCACCATATTCCTACAAAAGAGAAACAACACCACTAGGCAAACAAGGGTTAAGGTCAGATTCATTAAGATAAGCTTCTTTGTAAAAAAGTACAACTAAGCATCTCCCTTCCTCACAAGCAACCCTTGCATCTCTCATTTTTGCATAAAAGTTTTGTTTCTTTTTGCCCTCTCTCTCATTTGGGCCCTTAAATTGGCTTTCTTTTATGGCCTTTTTCCCCTCTTTTCTTTTCACACTCTCAACCTCACTCACTCTTTTTTCTTGTATTTTTTAGCTCAACTCTCCTTTTGCAAGGCTATCAGCCTTCCCCTCTATTTTTTATCTCAGCTCCCCTTTTGCAAGGCTCTCAGCCTTTCCTTCAAAATTTGATTCCACTTGTTTTTTCTGAGGTGTTTCTATCCCTCTTTGATGCATAGCTTCAATACTCCTTTTTAATTGCATTTGGTCTTCATAGACCTCGCTTGGAGCTAGAGGAGCAAGAATAACTTTCTGATCTCCCATAAAGAATGAGTTCCAATTTGGAGTTCTCATCCTTCTTAGACCATTTGGAGTTCCAATTTGTAGTAGAACTAGAATAGGAAGTCTTGCTGGACCCTTTGTACTTGAGTTGTTTCTCCACTTTCATTGCCATGTTTATCATTTCCTCCAACTCCACATAATGGTGTAATTCGATAACATTTGCAATATCCTTGTTCAAACCAGCCAAGAAACGTGCCATGGTAGCCTCCCTATCTTCTTCAACATTAGCCCTTATCATGACTATCTCCATCTCCTTATGGTACTCTTCAACACTCATATAGCCTTGTCTCAAAGTTTGAAGTTTTTGATGTAGTTCTCTATAAAAATAACTAGGTACAAATCTCTTTTTCATAATTCTCTTCATTTCTGCCCAAGTATTGATAGGTTCCTCTCCATTTCTTCTCCTATTTAAAACTAGTTGATCCCACCAAACAAGTGCATAATCTTTAAATTCCACTGCAGCAAGCTTTACCTTCTTCTCTTCAGAATAGTTATGACAATCAAAAATCAGCTCCACTTTCCTCTCCCATTCCAAGTAAGCTTCAACATCATTCTTACCTTGGAAAGATGGAATTTTCATTTTTATACTACCAATATTCCTATCAACACGATCAGCCCTTTCTTCCTCCCTTGCAAATTTTTGGATTCTATTACCTCGACCTCTTATTCTATAATTGTGTCCTTCTCTTCCACCCATCCTGACCCCCTGCCATTCTCCCTCATCATATCCATCATCAAAGCCATCACCTTCATACCCAAAATGATGAGTATTTGGCTCTCTTAAATTCTGCCTTCTTGTTGCACCACCATTCATTGTCCCCTCTTGCAATTCTCTAATGACCTGGTCTTGCTTCTCAAATCTATCACTAACATCTCTAATAAGGTTTTCAAACCTTTGAAATTGCTGTTGCATAGCCTGTAATGTGAAGGCTAGGTTATGTTCAGTAACACTAACTTTCTCATCACTTTCTTTACTAAATGAGAAACTGACAATAATATTCAAAAATAAACAAAAATTTAAAGGATATCTAGATTGAATTTGAACTTAGCTCTGAGCAAGAATCACCTATGCATAAAAAATTGTCCCTGATCTAAACTCAACCAACCCTTGGTAAACTCCCCGAATCTCTTCACCCCCAAATCAGCAAGGAAATGGTAAGAAAGAGAAAATCAAAGAGAAAGAGAATTGAATTAATGCCACAAGTTTACTTACATGATAAGTTGAATCAATCCTTAAGGTAATAAACTCCCCGAATCCCTTCACCCCCAAATCAGCAAAGAAATGGTAACAAAGAGAAATCAAAGAGAAAAAGATTTGAATTAACGCCACAAGTTTACTTACTTAATCAGTTGAATCAATCCTTAAGGTAAAACAAACCTGAATCTGATTTGTTAAAAAAACTCACAAATTTAATTTTTCTCTACCTCAAAACAGACACATCTTATTCTATTTATAGAAGAGAAGATGACCTAATTCTACAATAGATATGTTGGGCTGAGTCTTTTAGTAAAGCCCACTAAAAATAGAATTTAAAACCCACTAAATTAGAATTTAAAAGCCCCTTAAAAATATAATTTAAAAACCCACTAAAAATAGAATTTAAACATATTCCCAAACAAGGCCCTTCCTTTTAAAACGTTGGGCATAAAACAAACAGCCCAAAATAAGGCTTTAACTTCTTGAATTACGGTTGCATCAACATGTAAGGCACAAAAGTAGTTAAATAACATTTAAATGAATCAAATATAATGAATGTAATGTTTTAAAATTGATCAAATTTAAGTAATATTTGGTTTTAATTTCAACGCAAGTAATGCACTTGAATCATGAAATAAGAAGTTATTTGGTTACTTTTTCAACATGTAAGGCACAAAAGTAGTTAAATCACATTACAATGAATCAAATATAACGAATGTAACTTTTCAAATTTCATCAAATTTAAGTCAAATTATATTTGAAATTCAACGCAATTTCATTCACCTAAATCTTGAAATAACAAGTTATCTGGTTTTATTTTTTCGACATGTAAGGCACAAAAGTAGTTAAATAACATTTAAATGAATGAAATATAATAAATGTAACGTTTTAAAGTTTGATCAAATTTAAGTTATATTTGGTTTTAATTTCAACGCAAGTAATGTACATGAATCATTAAATAAGAAGTTATTTGGTTATTTTTTCAACATGTAAGGCATAAAAGTAGTTAAATCACAATACAATAAATCTAATATAACGAATGTAACGCTTCAAAGTTCATCAAATTTAGGTCAAATTTGGTTTGAATTTCAACGCCAGAAATTCACTTGAATCTTGAAATAAGAAGTTATTTGGTTACATTTTCAACATGTAAGGCATAAAAGTATTTAAATCACATTCCAATGAATATAATATAACGAATTTAACGCTTCAAAGTTCATCAAATTTAGGTCAAATTTAGTTTGAATTTCAACTCAAGTAATGCACTTGAATCTTGAAATAAGAAGTTATTTGGTTACCTTTTCAACATGTAAGGCACAAAAGTAGTTAAATCACATTACAATGAATCAAATATAACGAATGTAACTTTTCAAATTTCATCAAATTTAAGTCAAATTATGTTTGAAATTCAACGCAATTTCATTCACCTAAATCTTGAAATAACAAGTTATTTGGTTACTTTTTCGACATGTAAGGCACAAAAGTAGTTAAATAACATTTAAATGAATCAAATATAATGAATGTAACGTTTTAAAGTTGATCAAATTTAAGTCATATTTGGTTTTAATTTCAACGCAAGTAATGCACTTCAATGTTGAAATAAGAAGTTATTTGGTTATTTTTTCAACATGTAAGGCATAAAAGTAGTTAAATCACAATACAATAAATCTAATATAACGAATGTAACGCTTCAGAGTTCATCAAATTTATGTCAAATTTGGTTTGAATTTCAAAGCAAGAAATTCACTTGAATCTTGAAATAAGAAGTTATTTGGTTACTTTTTCAACATGTAAGGCATAAAAGTAGTTAAATCACATTCCAATGAATATAATATAACAAATGTAACGCTTCAAAGTTCATCAAATTTAGGTCAAATTTAGTTTGAATTTCAACTCAAGTAATGCACTTGAATCTTGAAATAAGAAGTTATTTGGTTACCTTTTCAACATGTAAGGCACAAAAGTAGTTAAATCACATTACAATGAATCTAATATAACGAATGTAACGTTTCAAATTTCATCAAATTTAAGTCAAATTATGTTTGAAATTCAACGCAATTTCATTCACCTAAATCTTGAAATAACAAGTTATTTGGTTACTTTTTCGACATGTAAGGCACAAAAGTAGTTAAATAACATTTAAATTAGTCAAATATAATGAATGTAACGTTTTAAAGTTGATCAAATTTAAGTCATATTTGGTTTTAATTTCAACGCAAGTAATGCAGTTCAATCTTGAAATAAGAAGTTATTTGGTTACTTTTTCAACATGTAAGGCACAAAAGTAGTTAAATCACATTACAATGAATCTAATATAACGAATGTAACGTTTGAAATTTTATAAAATTTAAGTCAAATTATGTTTGAAATTCAACGCAATTTCATTCACCTAAATCTTGAAATAACAAGTTATTTGGTTACTTTTTCGACATGTAAGACACAAAAGTAGTTAAATAATATTTAAATGAATCAAATATAATGAATGTAACGTTTTAAAGTTGATCAAATTTAAGTCATATTTAGTTTTAATTTCAACGCAAGTAATTCACTTCAAACTTGAAATAAGAAGTTATTTGGTTACTTTTTCAACATGTAAGGCACAAAAGTAGTTAAATCACATTATAATGAATCTAATATAACGAATGTAATGTTTCAAATTTTATCAAATTAAAGTCAAATTATGTTTGAAATTCAACGCAATTTCATTCACCTAAATCTTGAAATAACAAGTTATTTGGTTACTTTTTCGACATGTAAGGCACAAAAGTAGTTAAATGACATTTAAATGAATCAAATATAATGAATGTAACGTTTTAAAGTTGATCAAATTTAAGTCATATTTGGTTTTAATTTCAACGCAAGTAATGCACTTCAATCTTGAAATAAGAAGTTATTTGGTTATTTTTTCAACATGTAAGGCATAAAAGTAGTTAAATCACAATACAAAAAATCTAATATAACTAATGTAACGCTTCAGAGTTCATCAAATTTATGTCAAATTTGGTTTGAATTTCAACGCAAGAAATTCACTTGAATCTTGAAATAAGAAGTTATTTGGTTACTTTTTCAACATGTAAGGCATAAAAGTAGTTAAATCACATTCCAATGAATATAAAATAACAAATGTAACGCTTCAAAGTTCATCAAATTTAGGTCAAATTTAGTTTGAATTTCAACTCAAGTAATGCACTTGAATCTTGAAATAAGAAGTTATTTGGTTACCTTTTCAACATGTAAGGCACAAAAGTAGTTAAATCACATTACTATGAATCTAATATAACGAATGTAACGTTTCAAATTTCATCAAATTTAAGTTAAATTATGTTTGAAATTCAACGCAATTTCATTCACCTAAATCTTGAAATAACAAGTTATTTGGTTACTTTTTCGACATGTAAGGCACAAAAGTAGTTAAATAACATTTAAATGAATCAAATATAATGAATGTAACGTTTTAAAGTTGATCAAATGTAAGTCATATTTGGTTTTAATTTCAACGCAAGTAATGCACTTCAATCTTGAAATAAGAAGTTATTTGGTTACTTTTTCAACATGTAAGGCACAAAAGTAGTTAAATCGCATTACAATGAATCTAATATAACGAATGTTACGTTTGAAATTTTATAAAATTTAAGTCAAATTATGTTTGAAATTCAACGCAATTTCATTCACCTAAATCTTGAAATAACACGTTATTTGGTTACTTTTTCGACATGTAAGACACAAAAGTAGTTAAATAATATTTAAATGAATCAAATATAATGAATGTAACGTTTTAAAGTTGATTAAATTTAAGTCATATTTGGTTTTAATTTCAACGCAAGTAATTCACTTGAATCTTGAAATAAGAAGTTATTTGGTTACTTTTTCAACATGTAAGGCACAAAAGTAGTTAAATCACATTATAATGAATCTAATATAACGAATGTAATGTTTCAAATTTTATCAAATTAAAGTCAAATTATGTTTGAAATTCAACGCAATTTCATTCACCTAAATCTTGAAATAACAAGTTATTTGGTTACTTTTTCGACATGTAAGGCACAAAAGTAGTTAAATGACATTTAAATGAATCAACTATAATGAATGTAACGTTTTAAAGTTGATCAAATTTAAGTTATATTAAGTTTTAATTTCAACGCAAATAATGCACTTGAATCTTGAATTAAGAAGTTATCTGCTTACTTTTTCAACATGTAATATACAAAAGTATTTAAATAACATTTAAATGAATCAAATATAATGAATGTAACGTTTTAAAGTTGATCAAATTTAAGTTATATTTGGTTTTAATTTCAATGCAAGTAATGCACTTGAATTTTGAAATAATAAGTTATTTGGTTACTTTTCCAACTTCCAAGGCACAAAAGTAGTTAAATCACATTACAATGAATCTAATATAAAGAATGTAACGCTTTAAAGTTCATCAAATTGATGTCAAATTTAGTTTGAATTTCAACGCAAGTAATGCACTTGAATCTTGAAATAAGAAGTTATTTGGTTACTTTTTCAACATGTAAGGCACAAAAGTAGTTAAATCACATTACAATGAATCTAATATAACGAATGTTACATTTGAAATTTTATAAAATTTAAGTCAAATTATGTTTGAAATTCAACGCAATTTCATTCACCTAAATCTTGAAATAACAAGTTATTTGGTTACTTTTTTGACATGTAAGGCACAAAAGTAGTTAAATAACATTTAAATGAATCAAATATAATGAATGTAACGTTTTAAAGTTGATCAAATTTAAGTCATATTTGGTTTTAATTTCAACGCAAGTAATGCACTTCAATCTTGAAATAAGAAGTTATTTGGTTACTTTTTCAACATGTAAGGCACAAAAGTAGTTAAATCACATTACAATGAATCTAATATAACGAATGTTACATTTGAAATTTTATAAAATTTAAGTCAAATTATGTTTGAAATTCAACGCAATTTCATTCACCTAAATCTTGAAATAACATGTTATTTGGTTACTTTTTCGACATGTAAGACACAAAAGTAGTTAAATAATATTTAAATGAATCAAATATAATAAATGTAACGTTTTAAAGTTGATCAAATTTAAGTTATATTTGGTTTTAATTTCAACGCAAGTAATTCACTTGAATCTTGAAATAAGAAGTTATTTGGTTACTTTTTCAACGTGTAAGGCACAAAAGTAGTTAAATCACATTATAATGAATCTAATATAACGAATGTAATGTTTCAAATTTTATCAAATTAAAGTCAAATTATGTTTGAAATTCAACGCAATTTCATTCACCTAAATCTTGAAATAACAAGTTATTTGGTTACTTTTTCGACATGTAAGGCACAAAAGTAGTTAAATGACATTAAAATGAATCAAATATAATGAATGTAACGTTTTAAACTTGATCAAATTTGAGTTATATTAAGTTTTAATTTCAACGCAAATAATGCACTTGAATCTTGAAATAAGAAGTTATCTGGTTACTTTTTCAACATGTAATATACAAAAGTAGTTAAATAACATTTAAATGAATCAAATATAATGAATGTAACGTTTTAAAGTTGATCAAATTGAAATTGAAATTATGTAACGCAAGTAATGCACTTGAATTTTGAAATAAGAAGTTATTTGGTTACTTTTTCAACTTCCAAGGCACAAAAGTAGTTAAATCACATTACAATGAATCTAATATAAAGACTGTAACGCTTTAAAGTTCATCAAATTGATGTCAAATTTAGTTTGAATTTCAACGCAAGTAATGCACTTGAATCTTGAAATAAGAAGTTATTTGGTTACTTTTTCAACATGTAAGGCACAAAAGTAGTAAAATCACATTACAATGAATCTAATATAACGATTGTAACGCTTCAAAGTTTATCAAATTTAGGTCAAATTTAGTTTGAATTTCAACGGAAGTAATGCACTTGAATCTTGAAATAAGAAGTTATTTGGTTACTTTTTCAACATGAAAGGCACAAAAGTAGTTAAATCACATTACAATGAATCTAATATAACGAATGTAACGTTTCAAATTTCATCAAATTTAAGTCAAATTATGTTTGAAATTCAACGCAATTTCATTCACCTAAATCTTGAAATAACAAGTTATTTGCTTACCTTTTCGACATGTAATGCACAAAAGTAGTTAAATAATATTTAAATGAATCAAATATAATGAATGTAACGTTTTAAAGTTGATCAAATTTAAGTCATATTTGGTTTTAATTTCAACGCAAGTAATGCACTTGAATCTTGAAATAAGAAGTTATTTGGTTACTTTTTCAACATGTATGGCACAAAAGTAGTTAATTCACATTACAATGAATCTAAAATAACGAATGTAACGCTTCAAAGTTCATCAAATTTAGGTCAAATTTGATTGAATTTCAACGCAAGTAATTCACTTGAATTTTGAAATAAGAAGTTATCTGGTTAATTTTTCAACATGTAAGATACAAAAGTAGTTAAATAACATTTAAATAAATCAAATATAATGAATGTAACGTTTTAAAGTTGATCAAATTTAAGTCATATTTGGTTTTAATTTCAACGCAAGTAATGCACTTGAATCTTGAAATAAGAAGTTATTTGGTTACTTTTTCAACTTGCAGGGCACAAAAGTAGTTAAATCACATTACAATGAATCTAATATAATGAATGTAACGCTTCAGAGTTCATCAAATTGATTTCAAATTTAGTTTGAATTTCAAGGCAAGTAATTCACTTGAATCTTGAAATAAGAAGTTATTTGGTTAATTTTTACACATGATAGGTACAAAAGTATTTAAATGACATTACAACGCAAGTAATGCACTTGAATGTTGAAATAAGAAGTTATTTGGTTACCTTTTCAACATGTAAGGCACAAAAGTAGTTAAATCACATCACAATGAATCTAATATAACGAATGTAACGTTTCAAATTTCATCAAATTTAAGTCAAATTATGTTTGAAATTCAACGCAATTTCATTCACCTAAATCTTGAAATAACAAGTTATTTGGTTACTTTTTCGACATGTAAGACACAAAAGTAGTTAAATAACTTTTAAATGAATCAAATATAATGAATGTAACGTTTTAAAGTTGATCAAATTTAAGTCATATTTGGTTTTAATTTAACGCAAGTAATGCACTTCAATCTTGAAATAAGAAGTTATTTGGTTACTTTTTCAACATGTAAGGCACAAAAGTAGTTAAATCACATTACAATGAATCTAATATAACGAATGTTACGTTTGAAATTTTATAAAATTTAAGTCAAATTATGTTTGAAATTCAACGCAATTTCATTCACCTAAATCTTGAAATAACACGTTATTTGGTTACTTTTTCGACATGTAAGACACAAAAGTAGTTAAATAATATTTAAATGAATCAAAATAATAATGAATGTAACGTTTTAAAGTTGATCAAATTTAAGTCATATTTGGTTTTAATTTCAACGCAAGTAATTCACTTGAATCTTGAAATAAGAAGTATTTGGTTACTTTTTCAATGTAAGGCACAAAGTATTAAATCACATTATAATGAATCTATATAACGAATGTAATGTTTCAAATTTTATCAAATTAAAGTCAAATTATGTTTGAAATTCAACGCAATTCATTCACCTAAATCTTGAAATAACAAGTTATTTGGTTACTTTTCGACATTTAGGCACAAAAGTAGTTAAATGACTTAAATGAATCAAATATAATAATGTAACGTTTTAAAGTTGATCAAATTGAGTATATTAAGTATTAATTTCAACGCAAATAATGCACTTGAATCTTGAAATAAGAAGTTATTGGTTACTTTTTCAACAGTAATATACAAAAGTAGTTAATAAAATTTAAATGAATCAAATATAATGAATGTAACGTTTTAAAGTTGATCAAATTTAAGTTATATTTGGTTTTAATTTCAACGCAAGTAATGCACTTGAATTTTGAAATAATAAGTTATTTGGTTACTTTTTCAACTTCCAAGGCACAAAAGTAGTTAAATCACATTACAATGAATCTAATATAAAGAATGTAACGCTTTAAAGTTCATCAAATTGATGTCAAATTTAGTTTGAATTTCAACGCAAGTAATGCACTTGAATCTTGAAATAAGAAGTTATTTGGTTACTTTTTCAACATGTAAGGCACAAAAGTAATAAAATCACATTACAATGAATCTAATATAACGAATGTAACTTTTCAAATTTCATCAAATTTAAGTCAAATTATGTTTGAAATTCAACGCAATTTCATTCACCTAAATCTTGAAATAACAAGTTATCTGGTTTTACTTTTTCGACATGTAAGGCACAAAAGTAGTTAAATAACATTTAAATGAATGAAATATAATAAATGTAACGTTTTAAAGTTGATCAAATTTAAGTTATATTTGGTTTTAATTTCAACAACATAAGTAATGAATCATTAAATAAGAAGTTATTTGGTTATTTTTTCAACATGTAAGGCATAAAAGTAGTTAAATCACAATACAATAAATCTAATATAACGAATGTAACGCTTCAAAGTTCATCAAATTTAGGTCAAATTTGGTTTGAATTTCAACGCAAGAAATTCACTTGAATCTTGAAATAAGAAGTTATTTGGTTACTTTTTCAACATGTAAGGCATAAAAGTAGTTAAATCACATTCCAATGAATATAATATAACAAATGTAACGCTTCAAAGTTTATCAAATTTAGGTCAAATTTAGTTTGAATTTCAACTCAAGTAATGCACTTGAATCTTGAAATAAGAAGTTATTTGGTTACCTTTTCAACATGTAAGGCACAAAAGTAGTTAAATCACATTACAATGAATCTAATATAACGAATGTAACGTTTCAAATTTCATCAAATTTAAGTCAAATTATGTTTGAAATTCAACGCAATTTCATTCACCTAAATCTTGAAATAACAAGTTATTTGGTTACTTTTTGACATGTAAGGCACAAAAGTTAAATAACATTTAAATGAATCAAATATAATGAATGTAACGTTTTAAAGTTGATCAAATTTAAGTCATATTTGGTTTTAATTTCAACGCAAGTAATGCACTTCAATCTTGAAATAAGAAGTTATTTGGTTACTTTTTCAACATGTAAGGCACAAAAGTAGTTAAATCACATTACAATGAATCTAATATAACGAATGTTACGTTTGAAATTTTATAAAATTTAAGTCAAATTATGTTTGAAATTCAACGCAAT
This sequence comes from Asclepias syriaca, assembly GCA_027405835.1. NCBI lineage: Eukaryota > Viridiplantae > Streptophyta > Magnoliopsida > Gentianales > Apocynaceae > Asclepias > Asclepias syriaca. The sequence goes on from JAPHNG010000655.1 coordinate 320,459, forward strand.
TTCATTCACCTAAATCTTGAAATAACATGTTATTTGGTTACTTTTTCGACATGTAAGACACAAAAGTAGTTAAATAATTTTAAATGAATCAAATATAATAAATGTAACGTTTTAAAGTTGATCAATTTAAGTATTTTGGTTTAATTTCAACGCAAGTAATTCACTTGAATCTTGAAATAAGAAGTTATTTGGTTACTTTTTCAACGTGTAAGGCACAAAAGTAGTTAAATCACATTATAATGAATCTAATATAACGAATGTAATGTTTCAAATTTTATCAAATTAAAGTCAAATTATGTTTGAAATTCAACGCAATTTCATTCACCTAAATCTTGAAATAACAAGTTATTTGGTTACTTTTTCGACATTTAGGCACAAAAGTAGTTAAATGACATTAAAATGAATCAAATATAATGAATGTAACGTTTTAAACTTGATCAAATTTGAGTTATATTAAGTTTTAATTTCAACGCAAATAATGCACTTGAATCTTGAAATAAGAAGTTATCTGGTTACTTTTTCAACATGTAATATACAAAAGTAGTTAAATAACATTTAAATGAATCAAATATAATGAATGTAACGTTTTAAAGTTGATCAAATTTAAATTATATTTGGTTTTAATTTCAACGCAAGTAATGCACTTGAATTTTGAAATAAGAAGTTATTTGGTTACTTTTTCAACTTCCAAGGCACAAAAGTAGTTAAATCACATTACAATGAATCTAATATAAAGAATGTAACGCTTTAAAGTTCATCAAATTGATGTCAAATTTAGTTTGAATTTCAACGCAAGTAATGCACTTGAATCTTGAAATAAGAAGTTATTTGGTTACTTTTTCAACATGTAAGGCACAAAAGTAGTAAAATCACATTACAATGAATCTAATATAACGATTGTAACGCTTCAAAGTTTATCAAATTTAGGTCAAATTAGTTTGAATTTCAACGGAAGTAATGCACTTGAATCTTGAAATAAGAAGTTATTTGGTTACTTTTCAACATGAAAGGCACAAAAGTAGTTAAATCACATTACAATGAATCTAATATAACGAATGTAACGTTTCAAATTTCATCAATTTAAGTCAAATTATGTTGAAATTCAACGCAATTTCATCACCTAAATCTTGAATAACAAGTTATTTGCTTACCTTTTCGACATGTAATGCACAAAAGTAGTTAAATAATATTTAAATGAATCAAATAATGAATGTAACGTTTTAAAGTGATCAAATTTAAGTCAATTTGGTTTTAATTTCAACGCAAGTAATGCACTTGAATCTTGAAATAAGAAGTTATTTGGTTACTTTTTCAACATGTATGGCACAAAAGTAGTTAATTCACATTACAATGAATCTAAAATAACGAATGTAACGCTTCAAAGTTCATCAAATTTAGGTCAAATTTGATTGAATTTCAACGCAAGTAATTCACTTGAATTTTGAAATAAGAAGTTATCTGGTTAATTTTTCAACATGTAAGATACAAAAGTAGTTAAATAACATTTAAATAAATCAAATATAATGAATGTAACGTTTTAAAGTTGATCAAATTTAAGTCATATTTGGTTTTAATTTCAACGCAAGTAATGAATGCACTTGAATCTTGAAATAAGAAGTTATTTGGTTACTTTTTCAACTTGCAGGGCACAAAAGTAGTTAAATCACATTACAATGAATCTAATATAATGAATGTAACGCTTCAGAGTTCATCAAATTGATTTCAAATTTAGTTTGAATTTCAAGGCAAGTAATTCACTTGAATCTTGAAATAAGAAGTTATTTGGTTAATTTTTACACATGATAGGTACAAAAGTATTTAAATGACATTACAACGCAAGTAATGCACTTGAATGTTGAAATAAGAAGTTATTGGTTACCTTTCAACATGTAAGGCACAAAAGTAGTTAAATCACATCACAATGAATCTAATATAACGAATGTAACGTTTCAAATTTCATCAAATTTAAGTCAAATTATCTTTGAAATTCAACGCAATTTCATTCACCTAAATCTTGAAATAACAGTTATTTGGTTACTTTTCGACATGTAAGACACAAAAGTAGTTAAATAACTTTTAAATGAATCAAATATAATGAATGTAACGTTTAAAGTTGATCAAATTTAAGTCATATTTGGTTTTAATTTCAACGCAAGTAATGCACTTCAATCTTGAAAAAGAAGTTATTGGTTACTTTTTCAACATGTAAGGCACAAAAGTAGTTTAAATCACATTACAATGAATCTAAATAACGAATGTTACGTTTGAAATTTTATAAAATTTAAGTCAAATATGTTGAAATTCAACGCAATTTCATTCACCTAAATCTTGAAATAACATGTTATTTGGTTACTTTTTCGACATGTAAGACACAAAAGTAGTTAAATAATATTTAAATGAATCAAATATAATAAATGTAACGTTTTAAAGTTGATCAAATTTAAGTTATATTTGGTTTTAATTTCAACGCAAGTAATTCACTTGAATCTTGAAATAAGAAGTTATTTGGTTACTTTTTCAACGTGTAAGGCACAAAAGTAGTTAAATCACATTATAATGAATCTAATATAACGAATGTAATGTTTCAAATTTTATCAAATTAAAGTCAAATTATGTTTGAAATTCAACGCAATTTCATTCACCTAAATCTTGAAATAACAAGTTATTTGGTTACTTTTTCGACATTTAGGCACAAAAATAGTTAAATGACATTAAAATGAATCAAATATAATGAATGTAACGTTTTAAAGTTGATAAAATTTGAGTTATATTAAGTTTTAATTTCAACGCAAATAATGCACTTGAATCTTGAAAAAAGAAGTTATCTGGTTACTTTTTCAACATGTAATATACAAAAGTAGTTAAATAACATTTAAATGAATCAAATATAATGAATGTAACGTTTTAAAGTTGATCAAATTTAAGTTATATTTGGTTTTAATTTCAACGCAAGTAATGCACTGAATTTTGAAATAATAAGTTTTTGGTACTTTTCAACTTCCAAGGCACAAAAGTAGTTAAATCACATTACAATGAATCTAATATAAAGAATGTAACGCTTTAAAGTTCATCAAATTGATGTCAAATTTAGTTTGAATTTCAACGCAAGTAATGCACTTGAATCTTGAAATAAGAAGTTATTTGGTTACTTTTTCAACATGTAAGGCACAAAAGTAATAAAATCACATTACAATGAATCTAATATAACGAATGTAACTTTTCAAATTTCATCAAATTAAGTCAAATTATGTTTGAATTCAAACGCAATTTCATTCACCTAAATCTTGAAATAACAAGTTATCTGGTTTTACTTTCGACATGTAAGGCACAAAAGTAGTTAAAAATATTTAAATGAATGAAATATAATAAATGTAACGTTTTAAAGTTGATCAAATTTAAGTTATATTTGGTTTTAATTTCAACGCAAGTAATGTACATGAATCATTAAATAAGAAGTTATTTGGTTATTTTTTCAACATGTAAGGCATAAAAGTAGTTAAATCACAATACAAAATCTAATATAACGAATGTAACGCTTCAAAGTTCATCAAATTTAGGTCAAATTGGTTTGAATTTCAACGCAAGAAATTCACTTGAATCTTGAAATAAGAAGTTATTTGGTTACTTTTTCAACATGTAAGGCATAAAAGTAGTAAATCAATTCCAATGAATATAATATAACAAATGTAACGCTTCAAAGTTTATCAAATTTAGGTCAAATTTAGTTTGAATTCAACTCAAGTAATGCACTTGAATCTTGAATAAGAAGTTATTGGTACCGTTCAACATGTAAGGCACAAAAGTAGTTAAATCACATTACAATGAATCTAATATAACGAATGTAACGTTTCAAATTTCATCAAATTTAAGTCAAATTATGTTTGAAATTCAACGCAATTTCATTCACCTAAATCTTGAAATAACAAGTTATTTGGTTACTTTTTTGACATGTAAGGCACAAAAGTAGTTAAATAACATTTAAATGAATCAAATATAATGAATGTAACGTTTTAAAGTTGATCAAATTTAAGTCATATTTGGTTTTAATTTCAACGCAAGTAATGCACTTCAATCTTGAAATAAGAAGAAGAAGTGATTTGGTTACTTTTTCAACATGTAAGGCACAAAAGTAGTTAAATCACATTACAATGAATCTAATATAACGAATGTTACATTTGAAATTTATAAAATTTAAGTCAAATTATGTTTGAATTCAACGCAATTCATTCACCTAAATCTTGAAATAACATGTTATTTGGTTACTTTTTCGACATGTAAGACACAAAAATAGTTAAATAAATTTAAATGAATCAAATATAATAAATGTAACGTTTTAAAGTTGATCAAATTAAGTTATATTTGGTTTTAATTCAACGCAAGTAATTCACTTGAATCTTGAAATAAGAAGTTATTTGGTACTTTTTCAAGTGTAAGGCACAAAAGTAGTTAAATCACATTATAATGAATCTAATATAATGAATGTAACGTTTTAAAGTTGATCAAATTTAAATTATATTTGGTTTTAATTTCAACGCAAGTAATGCACTTGAATTTTGAAATAAGAAGTTATTTGGTTACTTTTTCAACTTCCAAGGCACAAAAGTAGTTAAATCACATTACAATGAATCTAATATAAAGAATGTAACGCTTTAAAGTTCATCAAATTGATGTCAAATTTAGTTTGAATTTCAACGCAAGTAATGCACTTGAATCTTGAAATAAGAAGTTATTTGGTTACTTTTTCAACATGTAAGGCACAAAAGTAGTAAAATCACATTACAATGAATCTAATATAACGATTGTAACGCTTCAAAGTTTATCAAATTTAGGTCAAATTTAGTTTGAATTTCAACGGAAGTAATGCACTTGAATCTTGAAATAAGAAGTTATTTGGTTACTTTTTCAACATGAAAGGCACAAAAGTAGTTAAATCACATTACAATGAATCTAATATAACGAATGTAACGTTTCAAATTTCATCAAATTTAAGTCAAATTATGTTTGAAATTCAACGCAATTTCATTCACCTAAATCTTGAAATAACAAGTTATTTGCTTACATTTTCGACATGTAATGCACAAAAGTAGTTAAATAATATTTAAATGAATCAAATATAATGAATGTAACGTTTTAAAGTTGATCAAATTTAAGTCATATTTGGTTTTAATTTCAACGCAAGGAATGCACTTGAATCTTGAAATAAGAAGTTATTTGGTTACTTTTTCAACATGTATGGCACAAAAGTAGTTAATTCACATTACAATGAATCTAAAATAACGAATGTAACGCTTCAAAGTTCATCAAATTTAGGTCAAATTTGATTGAATTTCAACGCAAGTAATTCACTAGAATTTTGAAATAAGAAGTTATATGGTTACTTTTTCAACATGTAAGATACAAAAGTAGTTAAATAACATTTAAATAAATCAAATATAATGAATGTAACGTTTTAAAGTTGATCAAATTTAAGTCATATTTGGTTTTAATTTCAACGCAAGTAATGCACTTGAATCTTGAAATAAGAAGTTATTTGGTTACTTTTTCAACTTGCAAGGCACAAAAGTAGTTAAATCACATTACAATGAATCTAATATAATGAATGTAACGCTTCAGAGTTCATCAAATTGATTTCAAATTTAGTTTGAATTTCAAGGCAAGTAATTCACTTGAATCTTGAAATAAGAAGTTATTTGGTTAATTTTTACACATGATAGGTACAAAAGTATTTAAATGACATTACAACGCAAGTAATGCACTTGAATGTTGAAATAAGAAGTTATTTGGTTACCTTTTCAACATGTAAGGCACAAAAGTAGTTAAATCACATCACAATGAATCTAATATAACGAATGTAACGTTTCAAATTTCATCAAATTTAAGTCAAATTATGTTTGAAATTCAACGCAATTTCATTCACCTAAATCTTGAAATAACAAGTTATTTGGTTACTTTTTCAACATGTAAGACACAAAAGTAGTTAAATAACTTTTAAATGAATCAAATATAATGAATGTAACGTTTTAAAGTTGATCAAATTTAAGTCATATTTGGTTTTAATTTTAACGCAAGTAATGCACTTCAATCTTGAAATAAGAAGTTATTTTGTTACTTTTTCAACTTGCAAGGCACAAAAGCAGTTAAACAACATTACAATGAATCTAACATAACGAATGTAACGCTTCAAAGTTCATCAAATTGATGTCAAATTTAGTTTGAATTTCAACGCAAGTAATGCACTTGAATCTTGAAATAAGATGTTATTTGGTTACTTTTTCAACATGTAAGGCACAAAAGTAGTTATATCACATTACAATGAATCTAATATAACGAATGTAACGTTTCAAATTTTATCAAATTTAAGTCAAATTATGTTCAACGCAACTTCATTCACCTAAATCTTGAAATAAAAAGTTATTTGGTTACTTTTTCAACATGTAAGACACAAAAGTAGTTAAATAACTTTTAATGAATCAATATAATGAATGTAACGTTTTAAAGTTGATCAAATTTAAGTCATATTTGGTTTTAATTTCAACGCAAGTAATGCACTTGAATCTTGAAATAAGAAGTTATTTTGTTACTTTTTCAACTAGCAAGGCACAAAAGCAGTTAAACAACATTACAATGAATCTAACATAACGAATGTAACGCTTCAAAGTTCATCAAATTGATGTCAAATTTAGTTTGAATTTCAAGGCAAGTAATTCACTTGAATCTTGAAATAAGAAGTTATTCGGTTAATTTTTCCACATGATAGGTACAAAAGTATTTAAATCACATTATGATGAATATAATATAACGAATGTAACGTTTCAAAGTTCGTCAAATTTAGGTCAAATTTTGTTTGAATTTCAATGCAAGTAATGCACTTGAATCTTGAAATAAGAAGTTATTTGGTTACTTTTCAACATGTAAGGCACAAAGTAGTAAATCAAATTACAATGAATCTAATATAACGAATGTAACGCTTCAAAGTTCATCAAATTTAGGTCAAATTTAGTTGAATTTCAACGCAAGTAATGCACTTGAATCTTGAAATAAGAAGTTATTTGGTTACTTTTTCAACATGTAAGGCACAAAAGTAGTTAAATCAAATTACAATGAATTTAATATAACGAATGTAACGTTTCAAATTTCATGAAATTTAAGTCAAATTATGTTTGAAATTCAACGCAATTTCATTCACCTAAATCTTGAAATAACAAGTTATTTGGTTACTTTTTCGCATGTAATGCACAAAAGTAGTTAAATAACATTGAAATGAATCAAATATAAAGAATGTAACATTTTAAAGTTGATCAAATTTAAGTTATATTTGGTTTTAATTTCAACGCAAGTAATGCACTTGAATCTTGAAATAAGAAGTTATTTGATTACTTTTTCAACATGTAAGGCACAAAAGTAGTTAAATAACATTTAAATGAATCAAATATAATGAATGTAACGTTTTAAAGTTCATCAAATTTAAGTCATATTTGGTTTTAATTTCAACGCAAGTAATGAACTTGAATATTGAAATAAGAAGTTATTTGGTTACTTTTTCAACATGTAAGGCACAAAAGTAGTTAATTCACATTACAATGAATCTAATATAACGAATGTTACGCTTCAAAGTTCATCAAATTTAGGTCAAATTTGATTGAATTTCAACGCTAGTAATGCACTTGAATCTTGAATTAAGAAGTTATCTGCTTACTTTTTCAACGTGTAATATACAAAAGTATTTAAATAACATTTAAATGAATCAAATATTATGAATTTAACGTTTTAAAGTTGATCAAATTGAAGTCATATTTGGTTTTAATTTCAACGCAAGTAATGCACTTGAATCTTGAAATAATAAGTTATTTGGTTACTTTTTCAACTTCCAAGGCACAAAAGTAGTTAAATCACATTACAATGAATCTAATATAAAGAATGTAACGCTTTAAAGTTCATCAAATTGATATCAAATTTAGTTTGAATTTCAACGCAAGTAATGCACTTGAATCTTGAAATAAGAAGTTATTTGGTTACTTTTTCAACATGTAAGGCACAAAAGTAATAAAATCACATTACAATGAATCTAATATAACGAATGTAACTTTTCAAATTTCATCAAATTTAAGTCAAATTATGTTTGAAATTCAACGCAATTTCATTCACCTAAATCTTGAAATAACAAGTTATCTGGTTTTACTTTTTCGACATGTAAGGCACAAAAGTAGTTAAATAACATTTAAATGAATGAAATATAATAAATGTAACGTTTTAAAGTTGATCAAATTTAAGTTATATTGGTTTAATTTCAACGCAAGTAATGTACATGAATCATTAAATAAGAAGTTATTTGGTTATTTTTTCAACATGTAAGGCATAAAAGTAGTTAAATCACAATACAATAAATCTAATATAACGAATGTAACGCTTCAAAGTTCATCAAATTTAGGTCAAATTTGGTTTGAATTTCAACGCAAGAAATTCACTTGAATCTTGAAATAAGAAGTTATTTGGTTACTTTTTCAACATGTAAGGCATAAAAGTAGTTAAATCACATTCCAATGAATATAATATAACAAATGTAACGCTTCAAAGTTTATCAAATTTAGGTCAAATTTAGTTTGAATTTCAACTCAAGTAATGCACTTGAATCTTGAAATAAGAAGTTATTTGGTTACCTTTTCAACATGTATGGCACAAAAGTAGTTAAATCACATTACAATGAATCTAATATAACGAATGTAACGTTTCAAATTTCATCAAATTTAAGTCAAATTATGTTTGAAATTCAACGCAATTTCATTCACCTAAATCTTGAAATAACAAGTTATTTGGTTACTTTTTTGACATGTAAGGCACAAAAGTAGTTAAATAACATTTAAATGAATCAAATATAATGAATGTAACGTTTTAAAGTTGATCAAATTTAAGTCATATTTGGTTTTAATTTCAACGCAAGTAATGCACTTCAATCTTGAAATAAGAAGTTATTTGGTTACTTTTTCAACATGTAAGGCACAAAAGTAGTTAAATCACATTACAATGAATCTAATATAACGAATGTTACGTTTGAAATTTTATAAAATTTAAATCAAATTATGTTTGAAATTCAACGCAATTTCATTCACCTAAATCTTGAAATAACATGTTATTTGGTTACTTTTTCGACCTGTAAGACACAAAAGTAGTTAAATAATATTTAAATGAATCAAATATAATAAATGTAACGTTTTAAAGTTGATCAAATTTAAGTTATATTTGGTTTTAATTTCAACGCAAGTAATTCACTTGAATCTTGAAATAAGAAGTTATTTGGTTACTTTTTCAACGTGTAAGGCACAAAAGTAGTTAAATCACATTATAATGAATCAAATATAACGAATGTAATGTTTCAAATTTTATCAAATTAAAGTCAAATTATGTTTGAAATTCAACGCAATTTAATTCACCTAAATCTTGAAATAACAAGTTATTTGGTTACTTTTTCGACATGTAAGGCACAAAAGTAGTTAAATGACATTAAAATGAATCAAATATAATGAATGTAATGTTTTAAAGTTGATCAAATTTAAGTTATATTAAGTTTTAATTTCAACGCAAATAATGCACTTGAATCTTGAAATAAGAAGTTATCTGGTTACTTTTTCAACATGTAATATACAAAAGTAGTTAAATAACATTTAAATGAATCAAATATAATGAATGTAACGTTTTAAAGTTGATCAAATTTAAATTATATTTGGTTTTAATTTCAATGCAAGTAATGCACTTGAATTTTGAAATAAGAAGTTATTTGGTTACTTTTTCAACTTCCAAGGCACAAAAGTAGTTAAATCACATTACAATGAATCTAATATAAAGAATGTAACGCTTTAAAGTTCATCAAATTGATGTCAAATTTAGTTTGAATTTCAACGCAAGTAATGCACTTGAATCTTGAAATAAGAAGTTATTTGGTTACTTTTTCAACATGTAAGGCACAAAAGTAGTAAAATCACATTACAATGAATCTAATATAACGATTGTAACGCTTCAAAGTTTATCAAATTTAGGTCAAATTTAGTTTGAATTTCAACGGAAGTAATGCACTTGAATCTTGAAATAAGAAGTTATTTGGTTACTTTTTCAACATGAAAGGCACAAGAGTAGTTAAATCACATTACAATGAATCTAATATAACGAATGTAACGTTTCAAATTTCATCAAATTTAAGTCAAATTATGTTTGAAATTCAACGCAATTTCATTCACCTAAATCTTGAAATAACAAGTTATTTGGTTACCTTTTCGACATGTAATGCACAAAAGTAGTTAAATAATATTTAAATGAATCAAATATAATGAATGTAACGTTTTAAAGTTGATCAAATTTAAGTCATATTTGGTTTTAATTTCAACGCAAGTAATGCACTTGAATCTTGAAATAAGAAGTTATTTGGTTACTTTTTCAACATGTATGGCACAAAAGTAGTTAATTCACATTACAATGAATCTAAAATAACGAATGTAACGCTTCAAAGTTCATCAAATTTAGGTCAAATTTGATTGAATTTCAACGCAAGTAATTCACTTGAATTTTGAAATAAGAAGTTATCTGGTTACTTTTTCAACATGTAAGATACAAAAGTAGTTAAATAACATTTAAATAAATCAAATATAATGAATGTAACGTTTTAAAGTTGATCAAATTTAAGTTATATTTGGTTTTAATTTCAACGCAAGTAATGCACTTGAATCTTGAAATAAGAAGTTATTTGGTTACTTTTTCAACTTGCAAGGCACAAAAGTAGTTAAATCACATTACAATGAATCTAATATAATGAATGTAACGCTTCAGAGTTCATCAAATTGATTTCAAATTTAGTTTGAATTTCAAGGCAAGTAATTCACTTGAATCTTGAAATAAGAAGTTCTTTGGTTAATTTTTACACATGATAGGTACAAAAGTATTTAAATGACATTACAACGCAAGTAATGCACTTGAATGTTGAAATAAGAAGTTATTTGGTTACCTTTTCAACATGTAAGGCACAAAAGTAGTTAAATCACATCACAATGAATCTAATATTACGAATGTAACGTTTCAAATTTCATCAAATTTAAGTCAAATTATGTTTGAAATTCAACGCAATTTCATTCACCTAAATCTTGAAATAACAAGTTATTTGGTTACTTTTTCCACATGATAGGTACAAAAGTAGTTAAATCACATTATGATGAATCTAATATAACGAATGTAACATTTCAAAGTTAGTCACATTTAGGTCAAATTTTGTTTGAATTTCAATGCAAGTAATGCACTTGAATCTTGAAATAAGAAGTTACTTGGTTACTTTTTCAACATGTCAGGCACAAAAGTAGTTAAATCACATTACAATGAATCTAATATAACGAATGTAACGTTTCAAATTTTATCAAATTTAAGTCAAATTATGTTTGAAATTCAACGCAATTTCATTCACCTAAATCTTGAAATAACAAGTTATTTGGTTACTTTTTCGACATGTAAGACACAAAAGTAGTTAAATAACTTTTAAATGAATCAAATATAATGAATGTAACGTTTTAAAGTTGATCAAATTTAAGTCATATTTGGTTTTAATTTTAACGCAAGTAATGCACTTGAATCTTGAAATAAGAAGTTATTTTGTTACTTTTTCAACTTGCAAGGCACAAAAGCAGTTAAACAACATTACAATGAATCTAACATAACGAATGTAACGCTTCAAAGTTCATCAAATTGATGTCAAATTTAGTTTGAATTTCAAGGCAAGTAATTCACTTGAATCTTGAAATAAGAAGTTATTCGGTTAATTTTTCCACATGATAGGTACAAAAGTATTTAAATCACATTATGATGAATATAATATAACGAATGTAACGTTTCAAAGTTCGTCAAATTTAGGTCAAATTTTGTTTGAATTTCAATGCAAGTAATGCACTTGACTCTTGAAATAAGAAGTTATTTGGTTACTTTTTCAACATGTAAGCCACAAAAGTAGTAAAATCAAATTACAATGAATCTAATATAACGAATGTAACGCTTCAAAGTTCATCAAATTTAGGTAAAATTTAGTTGAATTTCAACGCAAGTAATGCACTTGAATCTTGAAATAAGAAGTTATTTGGTTACTTTTTCAACATGTAAGGCACAAAAGTAGTTAAATCAAATTACAATGAATCTAATATAACAAATGTAACGTTTCAAATTTCATCAAATTTAAGTCAAATTATGTTTGAAATTCAACGCAATTTCATTCACCTAAATCATGAAATAACAAGTTATTTGGTTACTTTTTCGCATGTAATGCACAAAAGTAGTTAAATAACATTTAAATGAATCAAATATAAAGAATGTAACGTTTTAAAGTAGATCAAATTTAAGTCATATTAGGTTTTAATTTCAACGCAAGTAATGCACTTGAATCTTGAAATAATAAGTTATTTGATTACTTTTTCAACATATAAGGCACAAAAGTAGTTAAATAACATTTAAATGAATCAAATATCATGAATGTAACGTTTTAAAGTTGATCAAATTTAAGTCATATTTGGTTTTAATTTCAACGCAAGTAATTCACTTGAATCTTGAAATAAGAAGTTATTTGGTTACTTTTTCAACATGTAAGGCACAAAAGTAGTTAATTCACATTACAATGAATCTAATATAACGAATATACGCTTCAAAGTTCATCAAATTTAAGTCAAATTTGATTGAATTTCAACGCTAGTAATTCACTTGAATCTTGAAATAAGAAGTTATCTGGTTACTTTTTCAACATGTAAGATACAAAAGTAGTTAAATAACATTTAAATGAATCAAATATAATGAATGTAAGATTTTAAAGTTGATCAAATTTAAGTCATATTCGGTTTTAATTTCAACGCAAGTAATACACTTGAATCTTGAAATAAGAAGTTATTTGGTTACTTTTTCAACTTGCAAGGGACAAAAGTAGTTAAATCACATTACAATGAATCCAATATAATGAATGTAACCCTTCAAAGTTCATCAAATTGATTTCAAATTTAGTTTGAATTTCAAGGCAAGTAATTCACTTGAATCTTGAAATAAGAAGTTATGTGGTTAATTTTTCCACAAGATAGGTACAAAAGTATTTAAATGACATTACGATGAATCTAATATAACGAATGTAACGTTTCAAAGTTCGTCAAATTTACGTCAAATTTTGTTTGAATTTCAACGCAAGTAATGCACTTCAATCTTGAAATAAGAAGGTATTTGGTTACTTTTTCAACATGTAAGGCACAAAAGTAGTAAAATCACATTACAATGAATCTAATATAACGAATGTAACGTTTCAAATTTTATCAAATTTAAGTTAAATTATGTTTGAAATTCAACGCAATTTCATTCACCTAAATCTTGAAATAACAAGTTATTTGGTTACTTTTTCGACATGTAAGACACAAAAGTAGTTAAATAATTTTTCAATGAATCAAATATAATGAATGTAACGTTTTAAAGTTGATCAAATTTAAGTCATATTTGGTTTTAATTTTAACGCAAGTAATGCACTTGAATCTTGAAATAAGAAGTTATTTTGTTACTTTTTCAACTTGCAAGGCACAAAAGCAGTTAAACAACATTACAATGAATCTAACATAACGAATGTAACGCTTCAAAGTTCATCAAATTGATGTCAAATTTAGTTTGAATTTCAACGCAAGTAATGCACTTGAATCTTGAAATAAGATGTTATTTGGTTACTTTTTCAACATGTAAGGCACAAAAGTAGTTATATCACATTACAATGAATCTAATATAATGAATGTAACGTTTCAAATTTTATCAAATTTAAGTCAAATTATGTTCAACGCAACTTCATTCACCTAAATCTTGAAATAAAAAGTTATTTGGTTACTTTTTCGACATGTAAGACACAAAAGTAGTTAAATAACTTTTAAATGAATCAAATATAATGAATGTAACGTTTTAAAGTTGATCAAATTTAAGTCATATTTGGTTTTAATTTCAACGCAAGTAATGCACTTGAATCTTGAAATAAGAAGTTATTTTGTTACTTTTTCAACTTGCAAGGCACAAAAGCAGTTAAACAACATTACAATGAATCTAACATAACGAATGTAACGCTTCAAAGTTCATCAAATTGATGTCAAATTTAGTTTGAATTTCAAGGCAAGTAATTCACTTGAATCTTGAAATAAGAAGTTATTCGGTTAATTTTTCCACATGATAGGTACAAAAGTATTTAAATCACATTATGATGAATATAATATAACGAATGTAACGTTTCAAAGTTCGTCAAATTTAGGTCAAATTTTGTTTGAATTTCAATGCAAGTAATGCACTTGAATCTTGAAATAAGAAGTTATTTGGTTACTTTTTCAACATGTAAGGCACAAAAGTAGTTAAATCAAATTACAATGAATCTAATATAACGAATGTAACGTTTCAAATTTCATCAAATTTAAGTCAAATTATGTTTGAAATTCAACGCAATTTCATTCACCTAAATCTTGAAATAACAAGTTATTTGGTTACTTTTTCGCGTGTAATGCACAAAAGTAGTTAAATAACATTTAAATGAATCAAATATAAAGAATGTAACATTTTAAAGTTGATCAAATTTAAGTCATATTTGGTTTTAATTTCAACGCAAGTAATGCACTTGAATCTTGAAATAAGAAGTTATTTGATTACTTTTTCAACATGTAAGGCACAAAAGTAGTTAAATAACATTTAAATGAATCAAATATAATGAATGAAACATTTTAAAGTTCATCAAATTTAAGTCATATTTGGTTTTAATTTCAACGCAAGTAATCAACTTGAATATTGAAATAAGAAGTTATTTGGTTACTTTTTCAACATGTAAGGCACAAAAGTAGTTAATTCACATTACAATGAATCTAATATAACGAATGTAACGTTTCAAATTTCATCAAATTTAAGTCAAATTATGTTTGAAATTCAACGCAATTTCATTCACCTAAATCTTGAAATAACAAGTTATTTGGTTACTTTTTCGCATGTAATGCACAAAAGTAGTTAAATAACATTTAAATGAATCAAATATAAAGAATGTAACATTTTAAAGTTGATCAAATTTAAGTCATATTTGGTTTTAATTTCAACGCAAGTAATGCACTTGAATCTTGAAATAAGAAGTTATTTCATTACTTTTTCAACATGTAAGGCACAAAAGTAGTTAAATAACATTTAAATGAATCAAATATAATGAATGAAACATTTTAAAGTTCATCAAATTTAAGTCATATTTGGTTTTAATTTCAACGCAAGTAATGAACTTGAATATTGAAATAAGAAGTTATTTGGTTACTTTTTCAACATGTAAGGCACAAAAGTAGTTAATTCACATTACAATGAATCTAATATAACGAATGTTACGCTTCAAAGTTCATCAAATTTAGGTCAAATTTGATTGAATTTCAATGCTAGTAATTCACTTGAATCTTGAAATAAGAAGTTATCTGGTTACTTTTTCAACATGTAAGATACAAAAGTAGTTAAATAACATTTAAATGAATCAAATATAATGAATGTAAGATTTTAAAGTTGATCAAATTTAAGTCATATTAAGTTTTAATTTCAACACAAGATATGCACTTGAATCATTAAATAAGAAGTTATTTGGTTACTTTTTCAACATGTACGGCACAAAAATAGTTAAATCACATTAAATTAATTTAATATGTCGAACGTAACGCTTAAAAGTTCATCAAATTTAGGTCAAATTTGGTTTGAATTTCAACGCAAGTAATTCACTTGAATCTTGAAATAAGAAGTTATTTGGTTAATTTTTCCACATGATAGGTACAAAAGTAGTTAAATCACATTATGATGAATCTAATATAAGGAATGTAACATTTCAAAGTTCGTCACATTTAGGTCAAAGTTTGCTTGAATTTCAATGCAAGTAATGCACTTGAATTTTGAAATAAGAAGTTATTTGGTTACTTTTTCAACATGTAAGGCACAAAAGTAGTTAAATCACATTACAATGAATCTAATATAACGAATGTAACGTTTCAAATTTTATCAAATTTAAGTCAAATTATGTTTGAAATTCAACGCAATTTCATTCACCTAAATCTTGAAATAACAAGTTATTTGGTTACTTTTTCGACATATAAGACACAAAAGTAGTTAAATAACTTTTAAATGAATCAAATATAATGAATGTAACGTTTTAAAGTTGATCAAATTTAAGTCATATTTGGTTTTAATTTTAACGCAAGTAATGCACCTGAATCTTGAAATAAGAAGTTATTTTGTTACTTTTTCAACTTGCAAGGCACAAAAGCAGTTAAACAACATTACAATGAATCTAACATAACGAATGTAACGCTTCAAAGTTCATCAAATTGATGTCAAATTTAGTTTGAATTTCAAGGCAAGTAATTCACTTGAATCTTGAAATAAGAAGTTATTTGGTTAATTTTTCCACATGATAGGTACAAAAGTATTTAAATCACATTACGATAAATATAATATAACGAATGTAACGTTTCAAAGTTCGTCAAATTTAGGTCAAATTTTGTTTGAATTTCAACGCAAGTAATGCACTTGAATCTTGAAATAAGAAGTTATTTGGTTACTTTTTCAACATGTAAGGCACAAAAGTAGTAAATTGACATTACAATGAATCTAACATAACGAATGTAACGTTTCAAAGTTCATCAAATTTAAGTCAAATTTGATTGAATTTCAACGCTAGTAATTCACTTGAATTTTGAAATAAGAAGTTATCTGGTTACTTTTTCAACATGTAAAATACAAAAGTAGTTAAATAACATTTAAATGAATCAAATATAATGAATGTAAGATTTTAAAGTTGATCAAATTTAAGTCATGTTCGGTTTAATTTCAATGCAAGTAATGCACTTGAATCTTGAAATAAGAAGTTATTTGGTTACTTTTTCAACTTGCAAGGGACAAAAGTAGTTAAATCACATTACAATGAATCTAATATGATGAATGTAACCCTTCAAAGTTCATCAAATTGATTTCAAATTTAGTTTGAATTTCAAGGCAAGTAATTCACTTGAATCTTGAAATAAGAAGTTATTTGGTTAATTTTTCCACATGATAGGTACAAAAGTATTTAAATGACATTACGATGAATCTAATATAACGAATGTAACGTTTCAAAGTTCGTCAAATTTAGGTCAAATTTTGTTTGAATTTCAATGCAAGTAATGCACTTGAATCTTGAAATAAGAAGTTATTTGGTTGCTTTTTCAACATGTAAGGCACAAAAGTAGTAAAATCAAATTACAATGAATCTAATATAACGAATGTAACGCTTCAAAGTTCATCAAATTTAGGTCAAATTTAGTTGAATTTCAACGCAAGTAATGCACTTGAATCTTGAAATAAGAAGTTATTTGGTTACTTTTTCAACATGTAAGGCACAAAAGTAGTTAAATCAAATTACAATGAATCTAATATAACGAATGTAACGTTTCAAATTTCATGAAATTTAAGTCAAATTATGTTTGAAATTCAACGCAATTTCATTCACCTAAATCTTGAAATAACAAGTTATTTGGTT
Organism: Asclepias syriaca; assembly: GCA_027405835.1. NCBI lineage: Eukaryota > Viridiplantae > Streptophyta > Magnoliopsida > Gentianales > Apocynaceae > Asclepias > Asclepias syriaca. The sequence goes on from JAPHNG010000655.1 coordinate 337,998, forward strand.
ACTTTTTCGCATGTAATGCACAAATGTAGTGAATCAAATATAAAGAATGTAACATTTTAAAGTTGATCAAATTTAAGTCATATTTGGTTTTAATTTCAACGCAAGTAATGCACTTGAATCTTGAAATAAGAAGTTATTTAATTACTTTTTCAACATGTAAGGCACAAAAGTAGTTAAATAACATTTAAATGAATCAAATATAATGAATGTAACGTTTTAAAGTTCATCAAATTTAAGTCATATTTGGTTTTAATTTCAACGCAAGTAATGAACTTGAATCTTGAAATAAGACGTTATTTGGTTACTTTTTCAACATGTAAGGCACAAAAGTAGTTAATTCACATTACAATGAATCTAATATAACGAATGTAACGCTTCAAAGTTCATCAAATTTAAGTCAAATTTGATTGAATTTCAACGCTAGTAATTCACTTGAATCTTGAAATACGAAGTTATCTGGTTACTTTTTCAACATGTAAGATACAAAAGTAGTTAAATAACATTTAAATGAATCAAATATAATGAATGTAAGATTTTAAAGTTGATCAAATTTAAGTCATGTTAAGTTTTAATTTCAACGCAAGTAATGCACTTGAATCATTAAATAAGAAGTTATTTGGTTACTTTTTCAACATGTACGGGACAAAAATAGTTAAATCACATTAAATTAATTTAATATGTCGAACGTAACGCTTAAAAGTTCATCAAATTTAGGTCAAATTTGGTTTGAATTTCAACGCAAGTAATTCACTTGAATCTTCAAATAAGAAGTTATTTGGTTAATTTTTCCACATGATAGGTACAAAAGTAGTTAAATCACATTACAATGAATCTAATATAACGAATGTAACGTTTCAAATTTTATCAAATTTAAGTCAAATTATGTTTGAAATTCAACCAATTTCATTCACCTAAATCTTGAAATAACAAGTTATTTGGTTACTTTTTCGACATGTAATGCACAAAAGTAGTTAAATAACATTTAAATGAATCAAATATAAAGAATGTAACGTTTTAAAGTTGATCAAATTTAAGTCATATTTGGTTTTAATTTCAACGCAAGTAATGGACTTGAATCTTGAAATAACAAGTTATTTGATTACTTTTTCAACATGTAAGGCACAAAAGTAGTTAAATAACATTTAAATGAATCAAATATAATGAATGTAATGTTTTAAAGTTCATCAAATTTAAGTCATATTTGGTTTAATTTCAACGCAAGTAATGCACTTGAATCTTGAAATAAGAAGTTATTTGTTTACTTTTTCAACATGTAAGGCACAAAAGTAGTAAAATCACATTACAATGAATCTAATATAACGAATGTAACGCTTCTAAGTTCATCAAATTTAGGTCAAATTTAGTTGAATTTCAACGCAAGTAATGCACTTGAATCTTGAAATAAAAAGTTATTTGGTTACGTTTTCAACATGTAAGGCACAAAAGTAGTTAAATCAAATTACAAAGAATCTAATATAACGAATGTAACGTTTCAAATTTCATCAAATTTAAGTCAAATTATGTTTGAAATTCAACGCAATTACATTCACCTAAAACATGAAATAACAAGTTATTTGGTTACTTTTTCGTATGTAATGCACAAAAGTAGTTAAATAACATTTAAATGAATCAAATATAAAGAATGTAACGTTTTAAAGTTGATCAAATTTAAGTCATATTTGGTTTTAATTTCAACGCAAGTAATGGACTTGAATCTTGAAATAACAAGTTATTTGATTACTTTTTCAACATGTAAGGCACAAAAGTAGTTAAATAACATTTAAATGAATCAAATATAATGAATGTAACGTTTTAAAGTTCATCAAATTTAAGTGATATTTGGTTTTAATTTCAACGCAAGTAATGCACTTGAATATTGAAATAAGAAGTTATTTGGTTACTTTTTCAACATGTAAGGCACAAAAGTAGTTAATTCACATTACAATGAATCTAATATAACGAATGTAACGCTTCAAAGTTCATCAAATTTAAGTCAAATTTGATTGAATTTCAACGCTAGTAATTCACTTGAATCTTGAAATAAGAAGTTATCTGGTTACTTTTTCAACATGTAAGATACAAAAGTAGTTAAATAACATTTAAATGAATCAAATATAATGAATGTAAGATTTTAAAGTTGATCAAATTTAAGTCATATTCGGTTTAATTTCAACGCAAGTAATGCACTTGAATCTTGAAATAAGAAGTTATTTGGTTACTTTTTCAACTTGCAAGGGACAAAAGTAGTTAAATCACATTACAATGAATCTAATATAATGAATGTAACCCTTCAAAGTTAATCAAATTGATTTCAAATTTAGTTTGAATTTCAAGCCAAGTAATTCACTTGAATCTTGAAATAAGAAGTTATTTGGTTAATTTTTCCAGATGATAGGTACAAAAGTATTTAAATGACATTACGATGAATCTAATATAACGAATGTAACGTTTCAAAGTTCGTCAAATTTACGTCAAATTTTGTTTGAATTTCAACGCAAGTAATGCACTTGAATCTTGAAATAAGAAGGTATTTGGTTACTTTTTCAACATGTAAGGCACAAAAGTAGTTAAATCACATTACAATGAATCTAATATAACGAATGTAACGTTTCAAATTTCATCAAATTTAAGTCAAATTTAGTTTGAATTTCAACGAAAGTAATGCACTTGAATCTTGAAATAAGAAGTTATTTGCTTACTTTTTCGACATGTAAGGCATAAAAGTAGTTAAATAACATTTAAATGAATCAAATATTATGAATTTAACGTTTTAAAGTTGATCAAATTGAAGTCATATTTGGTTTTAATTTCAACGCAAGTAATGCACTTGAATCTTGAAATAAGAAGTTATTTGGTTACTTTTTCAACATGTAAGGCACAAAAGTAGTTAAATCACATTACAATGAATCTAATATAACGAATGTAACGTTTCAAATTTTATCAAATTTAAGTCAAATTATGTTTGAAATTCAACGCAACTTCATTCACCTAAATCTTGAAATAACAAGTTATTTGGTTACTTTTTCGACATGTAAGACACAAAAGTAGTTAAATAACTTTTAAATGAATCAAATATAATGAATGTAACGTTTTAAAGTTGATCAAATTTAAGTCATATTTGGTTTTAATTTCAACGCAAGTAATGCACTTGAATCTTGAAATAAGAAGTTATTTTGTTACTTTTTCAACTTGCAAGGCACAAAAGCAGTTAAACAACATTACAATGAATCTAACATAACGAATGTAACGCTTCAAAGTTCATCAAATTGATGTCAAATTTAGTTTGAATTTCAAGGCAAGTAATTCACTTTAATCTTGAAATAAGAACTTATTCGGTTAATTTTTCCGCATGATAGGTACAAAAGTATTTAAATCACATTACGATGAATATAATATAACGAATGTAACGTTTCAAAGTTCGTCAAATTTAGGTCAAATTTTGTTTGAATTTCAATGCAAGTAATGCACTTGAATATTGAAATAATAAGTTATTTGGTTACTTTTTCAACATGTAAGGCACAAAAGTAGTAAAATCAAATTACAATGAATCTAATATAACGAATGTAACGCTTCAAAGTTCATCAAATTTAGGTCAAATTTAGTTGAATTTCAACGTAAGTAATGCACTTGAATCTTGAAATAAGAAGTTATTTGGTTACTTTTTCAACATGTAAGGCACAAAAGTAGTTAAATCAAATTACAATGAATCTAATATAACGAGTGTAACGTTTCAAATTTCATCAAATTTAAGTCAAATTACGTTTGAAATTCAACGAAATTTCATTCACCTAAATCTTGAAATAACAAGTTATTTGGTTACTTTTTCGCATGTAATGCACAAAAGTAGTTAAATAACATTTAAATGAATCAAATATAAAGAATGTAACGTTTTAAAGTTGATCAAATTTAAGTCATATTGGTTTTAATTTCAACGCAAGTAATGCATTGATTGAATCTTGAATAAGAAGTTATTTGGTTACTTTTTCAACATGTAAGGCACAAAAGTAGTTAATTCACATTACAATGAATCTAATATAACGAATGTTACGCTTCAAAGTTCATCAAATTTAGGTCAAATTTGATTGAAATTTCAACGCTAGTAATTCACTTGAATCTTGAAATAAGAAGTTATCTGGTTACTTTTTCAACATGTAAGATACAAAAGTAGTTAAATAACATTTAAATGAATCAAATATAATGAATGTAAGATTTTAAAGTTGATCAAATTTAAGTCATATTATGTTTTAATTTCAACGCAAGTAATGTACTTGAATCATTAAATAAGAAGTTATTTGGTTACTTTTTCAACATGTAATGCACAAAAGTAGTTAATTCACATTACAATGAATCTAATATAACGAATGTTACGCTTCAAAGTTCATCAAATTTAGGTCAAATTTGATTGAATTTCAACGCTAGTAATTCACTTGAATCTTGAAATAAGAAGTTATCTGGTTACTTTTTCAACATGTAAGATACAAAAGTAGTTAAATCACATTAAATTAATTTAATATGTCGAATGTAACGCTTAAAAGTTCATCAAATTTCGATCAAATTTGGTTTGAATTTCAACGCAAGTAATTCACTTGAATCTTGAAATAAGAAGTTATTTGGTTAATGTTTCCACATGATAGGTACAAAAGTAGTTAAATCACATTATGATGAATCTAAAATAACGAATGTAACATTCCAAAGTTCGTCACATTTAGGTCAAATTTTGTTTGAATTTCAATGCAAGTAATGCACTTGAATCTTGAAATAAGAAGTTATTTGGTTACTTTTTCAACATGTAAGGCACAAAAGTAGTTCAATCACATTACAATGAATCTAATATAACGAATCTAACGTTTCAAATTTTATCAAATTTAAGTCAAATTATGTTTGAAATTCAACGCAATTTCATTCACCTAAATCTTGAAATAACAAGTTATTTGGTTACTTTTTCGACATGTAAGACACAAAAGTAGTTAAATAACTTTTAAATGAATCAAATATAATGAATGTAACGTTTTAAAGTTGATCAAATTTAAGTCATATTTGGTTTTAATTTCAACGCAAGTAATGAACTTGAATCTTGAAATAAGAAGTTATTTGGTTACTTTTTCAACATGTAATGCACAAAAGTAGTTAATTCACATTACAATGAATCTAATATAACGAATGTTACGCTTCAAAGTTCATCAAATTTAGGTCAAATTTGATTGAATTTCAACGCTAGTAATTCACTTGAATCTTGAAATAAGAAGTTATCTGGTTACTTTTTCAACATGTAAGATACAAAAGTAGTTAAATAACATTTAAATGAATCAAATATAATGAATGTAAGATTTTAAAGTTGATCAAATTTAAGTCATATTAAGTTTTAATTTCAACGCAAGTAATGCACTTGAATCATTAAATAAGAAGTTATTTGGTTACTTTTTCAACATGTACGGCACAAAAATAGTTAAATCACATTAAATTAATTTAATATGTCGAACGTAACGCTTAAAAGTTCATCAAATTTAGGTCAAATTTGGTTTGAATTTCAACGCAAGTAATTCACTTGAATCTTGAAATAAGAAGTTATTTGGTTAATTTTTCCACATGATAGGTACAAAAGTAGTTAAATCACATTATGATGAATCTAATATAACGAATGTAACATTTCAAAGTTCGTCACATTTAGGTCAAATTTTGTTTGAATTTCAATGCAAGTAATGGCACTTGAATCTTGAAATAAGAAGTTATTTGGTTACTTTTTCAACATGTAAGGCACAAAAGTAGTTAAATTACATTACAATGAATCTAATATAACGAATGTAACGTTTCAAATTTTATCAAATTTAAGACAAATTATGTTTGAAATTCAACGCAATTTCATTCACCTAAATCTTGAAATTACAAGTTATTTGGTTACTTTTTCGACTTGTAAGACACAAAAGTAGTTAAATAACTTTTAAATGAATCAAATATAATGAATGTAACGTTTTAAAGTTGATCAAATTTAAGTCATATTTGGTTTTAATTTTAACGCAAGTAATGCACTTGAATCTTGAAATAAGAAGTTATTTTGTTACTTTTTCAACTTGCAAGGCACAAAAGCAGTTAAACAACATTACAATGAATCTAACATAACGAATGTAACTCTACAAAGTTCATCAAATTGATGTCAAATTTAGTTTGAATTTCAAGGCAAGTAATTCACTTGAATCTTGAAATAAGAAGTTATTTGGTTAATTTTTCCACATGATAGGTACAAAAGTATTTAAATCACATTACGATGAATATAATATAACGAATGTAACGTTTCAAAGTTCGTCAAATTTAGGTCAAATTTTGTTTGAATTTCAATGCAAGTACTGCACTTGAATCTTGAAATAAGAAGTTATTTGGTTACTTTTTCAACATGTAAGGCACAAAAGTAGTAAAATCACATTACAATGAATCTAATATAACGAATTTAACGCTTCAAAGTTCATCAAATTTAGGTCAAATTTAGTTGAATTTCAACGCAAGTAATGCACTTGAATCTTGAAATAAGAAGTTATTTGGTTACTTTTTCAACATGTAAGGCACAAAAGTAGTTAAATCACATTACAATGAATCTAATATAACGAATGTAACGTTTCAAATTTTATCAAATTTAAGACAAATTATGTTTCAAATTCAACGCAATTTCATTCACCTAAATCTTGAAATAACAAGTTATTTGGTTACTTTTTCGACATGTAAGACACAAAAGTAGTTAAATAACTTTTAAATTAATCAAATATAATGAATGTAACGTTTTAAAGTTGATCAAATTTAAGTCATATTTGGTTTTAATTTTAACGCAAGTAATGCACTTGAATCTTGAAATAAGAAGTTATTTTGTTACTTTTTCAACTTGCAAGGCACAAAAGCAGTTAAACAACATTACAATGAATCTAACATAACGAATGTAACGCTTCAAATAATTCACTTGATGATGCAACTCACCAAGGCAACTATGGAGATGGATACTTGAAGATGCCATTGGGTCCAATTACAAGGTCACACTCCAACAAGCTTAAAGAACAATTTCAGAATTATGTTCAATCTTTGATTTCTCATGAACTTCAAGAAATCACATTGGTCAAGCGTGGAGAAGAGTTTAAGGAGATGCCAACATACTTATGCACATTAGAGCACTCAAGTCTTGAAGGCTAATAAATGGGCATAATTCAAGAAGTTAAATTCTATTTTTTTAGTGGGCTTTTAAATTCTATTTTTTTAGTGGGCTTGATACGCGAAAATCGTATCACATTTTTAGCATGTTTTTATATATGTTTTAAGGTGAAATTGAGAGTAAATTGACATTAATTGTTTACTATTTACTTGATTTCACGGTTTTTATGATTTTGGAAGTGTCAGGTGAAAAGTAGACGAAAATAGCAAATTCTGGGCAAAAACGCAATTTTTGGAAATGTTGACCCGGTCAAAGGTCCGGGACGGGCGTCCCGACCCAGTCAAACCGCCAGGACGGGCGTCCTGAACCGGGACGGGCATCCCGAACCAGGTCAACGAATCAGGACGGGCGTCCCGAACCGCCAGAAGCTGTCCCACATCGAATTTTTCAGAGATTTTCACTCAGGGAAGCTGCTATAAATACCCCAGGCCTCCAGCAGTTGAATTCATCCCTCTCCACTCGATCTGAGTCATTAAGTGGTTTCCAGTGTACAATTTTCCAGTACACAACTCACTCAGAGACTCGGATCTCAGTTTTCTTTCTTATTAGTGTTTGTTTTAGTTTTTGAGAAATAGTCTCAGATCTTAGGTTTCTATAGATAGGTTCGTTTCTGGTATTCATAGAATACCCGGGATTTCGTTAGGAGATCCTAAGAGAGCTCTAGGCGTTCGAAGAGTCAGTCCACAGGGCTAGGCTTAAGCCCAGGACGTAAGGTAAAGTCTAGCTACTAGGCTGAGGAAGCGTCCTCCGAAGGTTCTGGTGAGCAGAGTCAGGACGAGCAATACCACATATACAGCAGTACGCTCCGTAGGTGAGACTTCGTAAAGGGTGATTTCTTTATGGCATCGGTCCCCATGTCCCTCTCTTATATGTGTTATTGCTTTGTTCTAAATATAATTATGAATATCAGATTACGATTTTTATGAATAGTTGTTTTATATGTTGAAGTTGTTACGTTTTTTCTGGAAATAGCCACCTGCTAAATATTCACTATGTCTGCATGTTTAATGTGCTCTTTTAAACTAACGTTAGGGTTATAGACAATTCCTAACCACGGTCTAATCATAACCTGTTTAGTTTAACAGGCATCAATTAGTATAGGTGTCTGCCATGCTAGATAAAATAACATGCTGAACACCCTGCTTGTTAAAGTAGTCTAGGTAGGAGTCGAGCTGAGTCCGATTATGCCGGCGGCTAGGGCAAGCGGTATGATCCCCGAAGTGACATAGGGCTTTCATGGATGCCTTCGTCCCGAACCGTGAGTAGGGCCGTCATTAAGGTAGGGCGGTTTATTAGAGACCTCGGATGTGGTACGCCTTTAGACACAGAACATATTTGCAATCCAGGCTAAGATGCATCTAAAATACTCGAAGACAGGTCAATCAACATATAGGAACAGTATAGCATAGAATCAGAACTCATCTTTAAAACACTTTTAGGATTAATTACACTTGAACCTAGTGGAGAATGGATCACCCTCTCATCAAAGATATTGATGAAGATTGCATAACTGGATCATAAGATAAGAGTTAGGATAAGAGGCTAGTTACTACTAAGCCGTTGCCACTTCCTTAGGAGTACGATATTTATTTAATAAAATCGTAGATACTTTGCAATAGACTAGCTACACGATAGGTACTCTGCCTTAGGTTCTGGCTGATTAAGTGACACCATAGAGACTAAATGTGACAATTAGTCAATCACAGTCCTTAATTATTCATAATCAACATAGGGTAAAATAACACCTATTTAGCATGTCGGTCGGAAACCCATCAGATTTTTGGCGCCGTTGCCGGGGAAATATCATAATGAATTTAGCATTATTGGCCACAATTCTAGAGACTTATGAAAGGTAACGGTAGTAACCTAGACTTTTGATTAACACTTATGTTATACCAGTTAGGCAATCACTTTCCTAAATATAAGATTATCATAACTAATTAATTTTAGATGTCATATGAAATTAAGAGACTTAAGATAATCAAATTTTAGAAAATTATTCTAGAACCATATTAAGGAAATTTACCTGCTTTCTAAATAAATCAAAATCCATAAAAATATTTTTCTTACTTTCTTGTTTCACTGTCCTACTTTTTGCTATTTGTTGTTTCTAACCAGACTTTGCACTCAAAGATGAAGAGAACAAGAGCAGCTACTAATCAGGCGAAGAAGACAGAAAACCCTGACACTCCAGGACCGAAGAAGACAAAACCAGAGGGCCCCTCTAGGCCTGTACCAGAAGTACCACGAGGGACTCTTCCTTCACAACCAGTAGAAGTAAACTCGAGCCCTGATGCCAGTGAACTAGTGAGACGATTCCTGAACACCCGTGAGCATAGTCCCACGGAAGAAGATCCTTCTGAGGATACCTTCCCTCCTAGAGAAGTACCCCAGAGATCTCCAATTCACCCTCCTACCCAGAGAGTTCCTCTAAATCCACCCCCTACTGATCAAACCCAAAATTCACCGACCTCTCCTGCATACACCCCAACACCTCACGAGCGCACCCCTTCATCTGCGGGGAGTACTAACGGTTATTATTCAATGTTGTCCGTGCAGATAGACACACTAACTCAAAGGGTCTATGAGATGGACCAAGGGATTGCCAGCAGACTGTGTCATTTAGACCAACTCAGTCTGAACATCACAACTAACGTAGACCGACTCAGAGCCACGGTCAATCTCCAGGAGAACCAAGGTGCACAACTACTCCGAGAGATGGCTGATCTACGCAGTGAGCAAAAGGCAGGCAGGGATGAGATGAACAATACGCATAGAAATGCGAAGCATTCGGACAGAACTACAGGAGATCAGAAACAGGATTCGTTAAAAAGGGAAGATTCTTTTACTTTTATTTTCAGCAAATAACAAGTTTGAACTGAAACTTGAATAATTGACCCATATTTTTCAATTTTTCAAACATTTTTAAAGGGTCCTTTATTTTCAACAATTTTCTCCAGACATTTTATTTCTATGAAAAACGAAAATTTTGCAATTGCAGTTTATTTTTCATTAACTAAATTGTATAAACTCAAATTTTTGTTTTTCTTGCTGAATTTAAATAGGAATAAAATTAGGGTAGTATGATTTTCGAAAAAGTGAGACTGAGGAATTTTTGCATAGAGTTTTTTTTAACAACTTCTGAATTTCATTGGATAAACATGAAGCCTTGTTAAAAATTATGATTATTTTTGGTATACTGAGATTTGCAGGAATTAGAAAAAAAAAAATATATTTTCGGAATTGGCACGCGTCCCGAGGCAACCTGGGACGGGCGTCCCGGTTCTGGACGGGCGTCCCGAAGGCAGCCCCTTCTATAAAATCTCAATTTTTTCATTTTTCCCTCAAAATTCACTTCCAAAAATCCCCCTCTCTCAAATAACTCTCTCCCTTTACCTTTGGCAAACTTTTCAAATTTAAAATTTCAAATTTCCCTCCAAAATTTAAATTTTAAATTTCCTTCCAAATTCGAATTTCCCTCCAAAATTCGAATTTCCCGCCAAAAATTTCGAAATCTTTCCCTAGCCTAATTTCACCCTTTTGAATTCAAATTCACCTCCAGAATTCGAATTCGAACCTTCCTTCCTACCTAAAACTCCCAAAATCTCTCAAACACTTTCAACCCAAATGGCTGCCAAACGTGCTCGTACCACATCACATGACAGTTACCTCAGTGACACATCCTTTTATGCTGTTTCCCTCCAGCACAGCATATCAGGAGAGATGTCACGGATACATCGGACGCACGATACTGACGGGCAGAACATTGGATTGGGCAGCAGTACAGACACTGGGAGTAGAGGCTGAGGTCAGACGCATACTCGACGTACCACCTTACAGTCGAGTATTCATCGTCACAGAGCCCACATACCTGGAGCTGGTATGTGAGTTCTATGCGTCCTTTGCATGCCACCAGGAGCAGATCACATTCCGCTTAGGCGGAATAGATCGGTCGATGAGCATGGCCGAGTTCGGCGTCGCCATGAGTATCTGGCAGAGAGATGAGCTGGATACGCCCGCATACACCACAGCAGTGCGAGACTTCACGACTGCGGACGTCCCCGCTGCTTGGGCTCAGATTTGTATGACGGGTGCCCCATACCAGCACGGCTCCTCGAAAGCCACAGGTATCTATCCCGCTCTTCGCTACTTACATGCCATTATCGCACACACTTTGTCAGGACGACGGACGGCCCCCGGGAATGTCACCCAAATGGAGACATTCCTCTTGGCCAACATGCATATGGGATCCACAGTAGAGATGGCTCGACTTATCACAGTCATCATGCGGGGTTTTGCTACGGATACTCGGAAACAGTGTCTAGGGCTCGGGCCATTCATCACCAGGATAGCTCACTACCTGGAGTTGGACATAGAGAGCTCGGAGCTTACTCTGGTCGCCCCGACCACCGTTCCCACTGATTTTACCATCCTACGGAACATGGGAATGGTTGTCCGGGATGCAAGCGGCCGCTACACCATCCACACAGAGCAGCCAGGACAGGCCTCGGCATCAGAAGCAGCTCCACCGCATATCCCTCCATCCGAGACGTTCGTGCCACGTACTGCCTTCGAACGACACATGTCGCACGGATTGGCAGAACTATCGGCACGATACAGTCGAGACATGGACCGGATTGACAGACGGTTGGCAATGATGGATGACAGGATTGACAGACGACTGGCGGTGATGGATGACAGGATCGCCATGATCACCAGTAGGATTGAGGAGATACATCAGCAGACTGCCCGAGTAGCGGAGAACTTCGAGTTTGACTTAGCAGACCTCGGTCTACTGGATGGCGACCCGCCGGGTTCTTAGTCTCTCTCTCCCCTTCTTTCCTTTCTTTTGTCTTTTGTTTACTCAGGTAAGACCTACAAGTATTACTCAGGTAAGATCTTTTCATGGGCTCGCTAGTTTTTATAGGAGGTTTGTGAAGGATTTTAGTACAATTGCTGCTCCTTTGACTGAAATTGTAAAGAAAGAGGTAGGTTTTAAATGGGATGATGCACAAGAGCTAGCTTTCAATACTTTGAAAGAAAAGCTTTGCACTGCACCTATATTGAGTTTGCCAGATTTTTCTTCTACATTTGAAATTGAATGTGATGCCTCAGGAATAGGTATTGGAGCTGTTTTGTTGCAAGGGAGGCATCCTATAGCATATTTCAGTGAAAAGCTCAATGGTGCCCAAATCAAGTATTCTACTTATGATAAGGAGTTGTATGCATTGGTGAGAGCTCTACAAACTTGGCAGCATTATTTATGGCCTAAAGAGTTTGTAATTCATACTGATCATGAGAGTTTGAAGCATTTAAAAGGCCAAGGTAAGTTAAATCAAAGGCATGCTAAGTGGCTAGAGTTTATTGAGACATTCCCATATGTTGTGCAATACAAGCAAGGTAAGGAAAATGTGATTGCAGCATTATCTAGGAGGTATGCTCTGATCTCCTCACTAAGTTCTAAGTTAATTGGATTTGAATATATTAAGGACTTGTACAAATCAGATTCTGACTTCGCAAATGTTTTTGTTGCATGTGAACAAGTTGCTTTTCAAAAGTTTTATAGAACTGATGGATATTTGTTTAGAGATAATAAACTTTGTGTTCCTTCTTGTTCTATGCGTGAATTGCTTGTTAGGGAGTCTCATAATGGTGGATTAATGGGACATTTTGGCATTGCTAAGACACTTGATATTTTGCAAGAGCATTTTTATTGACCTAACATGAAAAAGGATGTTGAGAGAATTTGTTCTAGTTGTGTTGTATGTAGGCAGGCCAAGTCTAAGGTGCAACCTCATGGGTTGTACACTCCACTACCTGTTCCTAATAGTCCTTGGATTGATATATCTATGGACTTTGTGTTGGGATTGCCTAGGACTAGGAAAGGACGTGATAGCATCTTTGTTGTAGTTGATAGATTTAGCAAAATGGCTCATTTTATTGCATGTCATAAATCTGATGATACCAATCATGTCGCTGATTTGTTCTTTAGGGATGTAGTAAGGTTGCATAGCATTCCTAGAACAATTGTTTCTAATAGGGACTCTAAATTCTTAAGTCATTTTTGGCGTGTTTTATGGAGTAAATTGGGGACTAAATTATTGTTTTCTACTACTTTTCATCCTCAAATTGATGGCCAAACTGAAGTGGTTAATAGAACTTTAGGATCCTTATTACGAGCTGTTGTGGGAAAGAATTTAAAAACTTGGGAAGATTGTTTGCCTTTGATCGAGTTTGCATATAATAGAAGCATTCATTCTTCTACTGGTTACTCCCCATTTGAAATTGTGTATGGTTTTAATCCACTAACACCATTGGATTTATTACCTTTACCATTAAATGAGATCGTTAATGTGGATGGACAACACAGGGCAGATTTGGTTAAGTCCATACATAACAAAGCTAGGCAGCATATTGAGGAAAAAAATAAAAAGTATGCTCAAAGAGCTAATCAAGGGCCAAGAGTGATGAAGTTTAAACCCAGAGATTGGGTTTGGGTACACTTTAGGAAGGAAAGATTCCCTAAGCAACGGAAGTCCAAACTTGATCCTAGAGGCGATGGACCATTTCAAGTGCTTGAACGCATCAATGATAATGCCTATAAAGTGGACTTGCCAGGTGAGTACGGTGTTAGTGCAACTTTTAATGTTTCTGATCTATCTCCATTTGATAACGTAGGTTTCGATTCGAGGACGAATCCTTTTGAAGAGGGAGAGAATGATGCAACTCACCAAGGCAACTATGGAGATGGATACTTGAAGATGCCATTGGGTCCAATTACAAGGTCACACTCCAACAAGCTTAAAGAACAATTTCAGAATTATGTTCAATCTTTGATTTCTCATGAACTTCAAGAAATCACATTGGTCAAGCGTGGAGAAGAGTTTAAGGAGATGCCAACATACTTATGCACATTAGAGCACTCAAGTCTTGCAGGCTAATAAATGGGCATAATTCAAGAAGTTAAATTCTAATAAATGGGCACTCAAGTCTTCCAAAAATTGCATTTTTACCCCAAAATTTGCTGTTTTCGTCTACTTTTAACCTGACACTTCTAAAATCATAAAAACTGTGAAATTGAGTAAATAACAATCAATTACGATCGATTTCCTATCAATTTCATCCTAAATCATACATAAAAACATGCTAAAAAATGTATATGATTTTCGCGTATCAGTTACTTTTTCAACATGTAAGGCACAAAAGTAGTTAAATCACATTACAATGAATCTAATATAACGAATGTAACATTTTAAATTTCATCAAATTTAAGTCAAATTATGTTTGAAATTCAACGCAATTTCATTCACCTAAATCTTGAAATAACAAGTTTTTTGGTTACTTTTTCGACTTGTAATGCACAAAAGTAGTTAAATAACATTTAAATGAAACAAATATAATGAATGTAACATTTTAAAGTTGATCAAATTTAAGTCATATTTGGTTTTAATTTCAACGCAAGTAATGCACTTGAATCCTGAAATAAGAAGTTATTTGGTTACTTTTTCAACATGTAAGGCACAAAAGTAGTTAAATCACATTACAATGAATCTAATATAACGAATGTAATGTTTCAAATTTCATCAAATTAAAGTCAAATTTTGTTTGAACTTCAACGCAATTTCATTCACCTAAATCTTGAAATAACAAGGTATTTGGTTACTTTTTCGACATGTATGGCACAAAAGTAGTTTAATAACATTTAAATGAATCACATATAATGAATGTAACGTTTTAAAGTTGATCAAATTTAAGTTATATTCGGTTATAATTTCAACGCAAGTAATGCACTTGAATCATAAATAAAAAGTTATTTGGTTACTTTTTCAACATGTAAGACACAAAAATAGTTAAATCACATTACAATGAATCTAATAAAACGAATGAAACGTTTCAAAGTTCATTAAATTTAGGTCAAATTTGGTTTGAATTTCAACGCAAGTAATTCACTTGAATATTGAAATAAGATGTTATTTGGTTAATTTTTCCACAAGATAGGTACAAAAGTAGTTAAATCACATTACGATAATCTAATAAAACGAATGAAACATTTCAAAGTTCATCAAATTTAGGTCAAATTTTATTTGAATTTCAACGCAAGTAAAGCACTTGAATCTTGAAATAAGAAGTTATTTGGTTACTTTTTTCAACATGTAAGGCACAAAAGTAGTAAAATCACATTACAATGAATCTAACATAACGAATGCAACGTTTCAAAGTTCATCAAATTTAGGTCAAATTTAGTTTGAATTTCAACGCAAGTAATGCACTTGAATCTTGAAATAAGAAGTTATTTGGTTACTTTTTCAACATGAAAGGCACAAAAGTAGTTAAATCACATTACAATGAATCGAATATAACGAATGTAACGCTTTAAAGTTCATCAAATTTAGGTCAAATTTGGTTTGAATTTCAACGCAAGTAATGCACTTGAATCTTGAAATAAGAAGTTATTTGGTTACTTTTTCAACATGTAAGGCAAAAAATTAGTTAAATCACATTACAATGAATATAATATAACGAATGTAACGCTTCAAAGTTCATCAAATTTAGGTCAAATTTTGTTTGAATTTCAACGAAAGTAATGCACTTGAATCTTGAAATAAGAAGTTATTTGGTTACTTTTTCAACATGTAAGGCCCAAAAGTAGTTAAATCACATTACAATGAATCTAATATAACGAATGTAACGCTTCAAAGTTCATCAAATTTATGTCAAATTTTATTTGAATTTCAACGCAAGTAATGCACTTCAATCTTGAAATAAGAAGTTATTTGGTTACTTTTTCAACATGTATGGCACAAAAGTGGTAAAATCACATTACAATGAATCTAACATAACGAATGTAACACTTCAAAGTTCATCAAATTTAGGTAAAATTTTATTTGAATTTCAACGCAAGTAATGCACTTGAATCATGAAATAAGAAGTTATTTGGATACTTTTTCAACATGTAAGGCACAAAAGTGGTTAAATCCCATTACAATGAATCTAATATAACGAATGTAACGTTTCAAAATTCATCAAATTTAGGGCAAATATATGTTTTAATTTCAACGCAAGTTATGCACTTGAATCTTGAAATAAGAAGTTATTTGGTTACTTTTTCAACATGTAAGGCACAAAAGTAGTTAAATCACATTACAATGAATCTAATATAACGAATGTAACGCTTCAAAGTTCATCAAATTTAGGTCAAATTTTGTTTGAATTTCAACGCAAGTAATGCACTTGAATCTTGAAATAAGAAGTTTTTTGGTTACTTTTTCAACATGTAAGGCACAAAAGTAGTTAAATCACATTACAATGAATATAATATAACGAATGTAATGCTTCAAAGTTCATCAAATTTAGGTCAAATTTTGTTTGAATTTCAACGCAAGTAATGCACTTGAATCATGAAATAAGAAGTTATTTGGATACTTTTTCAACATGTAAGGCACAAAAGTGGTTAAATCACATTACAATGAATCTAATATAACGAATGTAACGTTTCAAAGTTCATCAAATTTAGGTCAAATTTTGTTTGAATTTCAACGCAAGTAATGCACTTGAATATTGAAATAAGAAGTTATTTCGTTACTTTTTCAACATGTAAGGCACAAAAGTAGTTAAATCACATCAAAATGAATGTAATATAACGAATGTAACGCTTCAAAGTTCATCAAATTTAGGTCAAATTTTGTTCAAATTTCAACACAAGTAATGCACTTGAATCTTGAAATAAGAAGTTATTTGGTTACTTTTTCAACATGTAAGGCACAAAAGTGGTTAAATCACATTACAATGAATCTAATATAACGAATGTAACTCTTCAAAGTTCATCAAATATAGGTCAAATTTAGTTTGAATTTCAACGCAAGTAATGCACTTGAATCATGAAATAAGAAGTTATTTGGATACTTTTTCTACATGTAAGGCACAAAAGTGGTTAAATCACATTAAAATGAATCTAATATAACGAATGTAACGCTTCAAATGTCATCAAATTCAGGTCAAATTTAGTTTGAATTTCAACGCAAGTAATGCACTTGAATCTTGAAATAAGAAGTTATTTGGTTACTTTTTCAACATGTAAGGCACAAAACTAGTTAAATCACATTGCAATGAATCTAATATAACGAATGTAATGCTTCAAAGTTCATCAAATTTAGGTTAAATTTAGTTTGAATTTCAACGCAAGTAATGCACTTGAATCTTGAAATAAGAAGTTATTTGGTTACTTTTTCAACATGTAAGGCACAAAAGTAGTTAAATCACATTACAATGAATCTAATATAACGAATGTAACGCTTCAAAGTTCATCAAATTTAGGTCAAATTTAGTTTGAATTTCAACGCAAGTAATGCACTTGAATCATGAAATAAGAAGTTATTTGGTTACTTTTTCAACATGTAAGGCACAAAAGTAGTTAAATCACATTAAAATGAATCTAATATAACGAATGTAACGCTTCAAAGTTCATCAAATTCAGGTCAAATTTACTTTGAATTTCAACGCAAGTAATGCACTTGAATCTTGAAATAAGAAGTTATTTCGTTACTTTTTCAACATGTAAGGCAAAAAAGTAGTTAAATCACATTACAATGAATATAATATAACGAATGTAACGCTTCAAAGTTCATCAAATTTTGGTCAAATTTTGTTTGAATTTCAACACAAGTAATGCACTTGAATATTGAAATAAGAAGTTATTTCGTTACTTTTTCAACATGTAAGGCACAAAAGTAGTTAAATCACATTACAATGAATCTAATATAACGAATGTAACGCTTCAAAGTTCATCAAATTTAGGTCAAATTTAGTTTGAATTTCAACGCAAGTAATGCACTGGAATCTTGAAATAAGAAGTTATTTGGTTACTTTCTCAACATGTAAGGCACAAAAGTAGTTAAATCACATTACAATGAATCTAATATAACGAATGTAACGCTTCAACGTTCATCAAATTCAGGTCAAATTTACTTTGAATTTCAACGCAAGTAATGCACTTGAATCTTGAAATAAGAAGTTATTTGGTTACTTTTTCAACATGTAAGGCACAAAACTAGTTAAATTACATTGCAATGAATCTAATATAACGAATGTAATGCTCCAAAGTTCATCATATTTAGGTTAAATTTAGTTTGAATTTCAAGGCAAGTAATGCACTTGAATCTTGAAATAAGAAGTTATTTGGTTACTTTTTCAACATGTAAGGCACAAAAGTAGTTAAATCACATTATAATGAATCTAATATAACGAATGTAACGCTTCAAAGTTCATCAAATTTAGGTCAAATTTGGTTTGAATTTCAACGCATGTAATGCACTTGAATATTGAAATAAGAAGTTATTTGGTTACTTTTTCAACATGTAAGGCACAAAAGTAGTTAAATAACATTACAATGAATATAATATAACGAATGTAACGCTTCAAAGTTCATCAAATTTAGGTCAAATTTTGTTTGAATTTCAACGCAAGTAATGCAGTTGAATATTGAAATAAGAAGTTATTTCGTCACTTTTTCAACATGTAAGGCACAAAAGTATTTAAATCACATTACAATGAATCTAATATAACGAATGTAACGTTTCAAAGTTCATCAAATTTAGGTCAAATTTTTTTGAATTTCAACGCAAGTAATCACTTGAATCTTGAAATAAGAAGTTATTTGGTTACTTTTTCAACATGTAAGGCACAAAAGTGGTTAAATCACATTACAATGAATATAATATAACGAATGTAACGCTTCAAAGTTCATCAAATTTAGGTCAAATTTATTTGAATTTCAACGCAAGTAATGCACTTGAATATTGAAATAAGAAGTTATTTCGTTACTTTTTCAACATGTAAGGCACAAAAGTAGTTAAATCACATTATAATGAATATAATAAACGAATGTAACGCTTCAAAGTTCATCAAATTTAGGTAAATTTAGTTTGAATTTCAACGCAAGTAATGCACTTGAATATTGAAATAAGAAGTTATTTCGTTACTTTTTCAACATGTAAGGCACAAAAGTGGTTAAATCACATTACAATGAATCTAATATAACGAATGTAACGCTTCAAAGTTCATCAAATTAGGTCAAATTTAGTTTGAATTTCAACGCAAGTAATGCACTTGAATCATGAAATAAGAAGTTATTTGGTTACTTTTTCAACATGTAAGGCACAAAAGTAGTTAAATAACCTTACAATGAATATATATAACGAATGTAACGCTTCAAAGTTCATCAAATTTAGGTCAAATTTTGTTTGAATTTCAACGCAAGTAATGCACTTGAATCTTGAAATAAGAAGTTATTTGGTTACTTTTTCAACATGTAAGGCACAAAAGTAGTTAAATCACATTACAATGAATCTAATATAACGAATTAACGCTTCAAAGTTCATCAAATTTAGGTAAATTTAGTTTGAATTTCAACGCAAGTAATGCACTTGAATCTTGAAATAGAAGTTATTTCGTTACTTTTTCAACATGTAAGGCACAAAAGTAGTTAAATCACATCAAAATGAATCTAATATAACGAATGTAACGCTTCAAAGTTCATCAAATTTAGGTTAAATTTAGTTTGAATTTCAACGCAAGTAATGCAAACTGAAATAATAAATAACCAAAAAAAGACAAGAATAAATTGGAATTAAAAATAAATAAACCAGTAATTAAAGTCAAATAAATAGTCAACAAATAAAACATAAAATAAAGTAAATAAACAGAAATAAAAGAAAAATCAGAAAATAGAATAAATAAGCGAGCAGTAAAGAAAAACAGAAATCACACAAAAGACAATAGAAACAAGCAATCAGGAAAATCAGCAAATAAAATAAATAAACAGAAAAGAATGGAAAAAAAAGAAAAGAAAAGCAGAAAATAAAAATAAGTAAACAAAAAGCAAATAAATTAAATAAACATAGACCAAAGAAAAACGGAAAATAAATAATAAAAAAGAAAAGAAAAACAGAAAATAAAATTGGAGATTGTTCACTTGAATTTTTCATTTGTGTGGGGTCCACCCAATTCTTCATCATTGACCAATGATAGAGAAGCAACGGTTTGCTCTTGGTCTCCATCTCTGTAGATCTTTAGTTTATGCCCGTTGACTTCAAATTTGGTCCCTGTTTTGTCATCATCATGTAAACTTTCCTCCATTAATGCATCCGTGGCATCCTCATCTTGCTCTTCACCTTCATCATGGAATTTCATGGCTTTGAATACGTTGAAGGTGACTTTATCGTCCTGGAATCTCATGGTTAGCTCCCCTTTCTGCACATCAATAAGAGCCCTTCCCGTAGCTAGGAAAGGTCTTCCTAAAATAATGGGAACTTCCCTGTCTATGCCCATTTGTTTGAAAACTGACATAGGCATCAAATTGATGCTAGCACCAAGATCACACAAGGCCATACCACAATATGAGTCTCCAATAGAACAAGGAATGTTAAAGCTCGCCGGATCTTTCATTTTAAGGGGCAATTTATCCTGCAAAAAGAAACTACATTCTTTGGTTAGTGCAACAATTTCATATTCTCCCAACTTTCTCTTCTTTGTAAGGATATCCTTCATGAATTTCGCATAGTTGGGCATTTGTTCTATGGCTTCCACCAATGGAATGTTGATGTGCAGCTGTTTCAATATGTCTAAAAACTTCTTGAACTGCTCATCTTGCTTCTTTTTGGCAAACCTCTGTGGGAAAGGCATCCTTTGCTGTACTGGTTTGCTCTCTGGAATATTGCATTGCTGCGGCATTGGTGATGCCGATGCTGCAGCATCGGGCTGTTTTGAACTGGTTCGTTGCTGCGGCATTGGCGATGCTGCAGCATTTGGCTCCACTGATTCTTTTGCAGTTACTAGAATTTCTGCATTCTGGCTGGACTCACTGTGCCTTACATGTCGAAAAAGTAACCAAATAACTTGTTATTTCAAGATTTAGGTGAATGAAATTGTGTTGAATTTCAAACATAATTTGACTTAAATTTGATGAAATTTGAAGCGTTACATTCGTATAATTAGATTCATAGTAATGTGATTTAACTACTTTTGTGCCTTACATGTGGAAAAGTTAACCAAATAACTTCTTATTTCAAGATTCAAGTGAATTACTTGCGTTGGAATTCAAACCAAATTTGACCTAAATTTGATGAACTTTGAAGCGTTACATTCGTTATATTAGATTCATTGTATTGTGATTTAACTAGTTTTGTGCCTTACATGTTGAAAAAGTAACCAAATAACTTCTTATTTCAAGATTTAGGTGAATGAAATTGCGTTGAATTTCAAACATAATTTGACTTAAATTTGATGAAATTTGAAGCGTTACAATCGTATAATTAGATTCATAGTAATGTGATTTAACTACTTTTGTGCCTTACAGGTGGAAAAATTAACCAAATAACTTCTTATTTCAAGATTCAAGTGAATTACTTGCGTTGGAATTCAAACCAAATTTGACCTAAATTTGATGAACTTTGAAGCGTTACATTCGTTATATTAGATTCATTGTAATGTGATTTAACTACTTTTGTGCCTTACATGTTGAAAAAGTAACCAAATAACTTCTTATTTCAAGATTAAAGTGCATTACTTGCGTTGAAATTCAAACTAAATTTGACTTAAATTTGATGAACTTTGTAGCGTTACATTCGTTATATTAGTTTCATTGTAATGTGATTTACCTACTTTTGTGCCTCACATGTTGAAAAAGTAACAAATAACTTTTTATTTCATGATTAAAGTGCATTACTTGCGTTGAAATTCAAACTAAATTTGACCTAAATTTGATGAACTTTGTAACGTTACATTCGTTATATTAGATTCATTGTAATGTGATTTAACTACTTTTGTGCCTTACATGTCGAAAAATCAACCAAATAACTTCTTATTTCAAGATTCAAGTAAATTACTTGCGTTGGAATTCAAACCAAATTTGACCTAAATTTGATGAACTTTGAAGCGTTACATTCGTTATATTAGATTCATTGTAATGTGATTTAACTACTTTTGTGCCTTACATGTTGAAAAAGTAACCAAATAACTTCTTATTTCAAGATTCAAGTGCATTACTTGCGTTGAAATTAAAACCAAGCATGACTTAAATTTGATCAACTTTAAACCGTTACTTTCATTATATTTGATTCATTTAAATGTTATTTATCTACTTTTGTGCTTTACATGTTGAAAAAGTAACCAAATAACTTCTTATTTCAAGATTCAAGTGAATTATTTGCGTTGAAATTCAAACCAAATTTGACCTAAATTTGATGAACTTTGAAGCGTTACATTCGTTATATTAGATTCATTGTAATGTGATTTAACTACTTTTGTGCCTTACATGTTGAAAAAGCAACCAAATAACTTTTTATTTCAAGATTCAAGTGCATTACTTGCGTTGAAATTAAAACCAAATATGACTTAAATTTGATCAACTTTAAAACGTTACATTCATTATTATTGATTCATTTAAATGTTATTAAACCACTTTTGTGCCTTACATGTTGAAAAAGTAACAAAATAACTTCTTATTTCAAGATTCAAGTGAATTAATTGCGTCTAAATTCAAACCAAATTTGACCTAAATTTGATGAACTTTTTAGCGCTGCATTCGTTATATTAGACTCATTGTAGTGTGATTTGCCTATTTTTGTGCCTTACATGTTGAAAAAGTAACCAAATAACTTCTTATTTCAAGATTCAAGTGCATTACTTGCGTTGAAATGCAAACTAAATTTGACCTAAATTTAATGAACTTTGTAGCGTTACATTCGTTATATTAGATTCATTGTAATGTGATTTACCTACTTTTGTGCCTCACGTGTTGAAAAAAGTAACGAAATAACTTTTTATTGCAAAATTAAAGTGCATTACTTGCGTTGAAATTCACACTAAATTTGACCTAAATTTGATGAACTTTGTAAAGTTACATTCGTTATATTAAATTCATTGTAATGTGATTTAACTACTTTTGTGCCTTACATGTTGAAAAAGTAACCAAATAATATCTTATTTCAAGATTCAAGTGCATTACTTACGTTGAAATTAAAACCAAATATGACTTAAATTTGATCAGCTTTAAACCGTTACTTTCATTATATTTGATTTATTTAAATGTTATTAATCTACCTTTGTGCTTTACATGTTGAAAAAGTATCCAAATAAGTTCTTATTTCAAGATTCAAGTGAATTACTTGCGTTGAAATTCAAATCAAATTTGACCTAAATTTGATGAACTTTGAAGCATTACATTCGTTATATTAGCTTCATTGTAATGTGATTTAACTACTTTTGTGCCTTACATGTTGAAAAAGTAACCAAATAACTTGTTATTTCAAGATTCAAGTGAATTACTTGCGTTGGAATTCAAAACCAAACATGACTTAAATTTGATCAACTTTAAAACGTTACATTCATTATATTTGATTCATTTAAATGTTATTAAACTACTTTTGTGCCTTACATGTTGAAAAAGTAACCAAATAACTTCTTATTTCAAGATTCAAGTAAATTACTTGCGTTTAATTTCAAACCAAATTTGACCTAAATTTGATGAACTTTTTAGCGTTGCATTCATTATATCAGATTCATTGTAATGTTATTACCTACTTTTGTGCCTTACATGTTGAAAAAGTAACCAAATAACTTCTTATTTCATGATTCAAGTGCATTACTTGCGTTGAAATTAAAACCAAATATGACTTAAATTTGATCAACTTTAAAACGTTACATTCATTATATTTGATTCATTTAAATATTATTTAACTACTTTTGTGCCATACATGTCGAAAAAGTAACCAAATAACTTGTTATTTCAAGATTTAGGTGAATGAAATTGCGTTGAATTTCCAACATAATTTGACTAAATTTTGATGAAATTTGAAGCGTTACATTCGTATAATTAGATTCATAGTAATGTGATTTAACTACTTTTGTGCCTTACATGTGGAAAAATTAACCAAATAACTTCTTATTTCAAGATTCAAGTGAATTACTTGCGTTGGAATTCAAACCAAATTTGACCTAAATTTGATGAACTTTTAAGCGTTACATTCGTTATATTAGATTCATTGTAATGTGATTTAACTACTTTTGTGCCTTACATGTCGAAAAAGTAACCAAATAACTTCTTATTTCAAGATTCAAGTGAATTACTTGCGTTGGAATTCAAACCAAATTTGACCTAAATTTGATGAACTTTGAAGCGTTACATTCGTTATATTAGATTCATTGTAATGTGATTTAACTACTTTTGTGCCTTACATGTTGAAAAAGTAACCAAATAACTTCTTATTTCAAGATTAAAGTGCATTACTTGCGTTGAAATTCAAACTAAATTTGACTTAAATTTGATGAACTTTGTAGCGTTACATTCGTTATATTAGTTTCATTGTAATGTGATTTACCTACTTTTGTGCCTCACATGTTGAAAAAGTAACAAATAAATTTTTATTTCATGATTAAAGTGCATTACTTGCGTTGAAATGCAAACTAAATTTGACCTAAATTCGATGAACTTTGTAACGTTACATTCGTTATATTAGATTCATTGTAATGTGATTTAACTACTTTTGTGCCTTACATGTCGAAAAATCAACCAAATAACTTCTTATTTCAAGATTCAAGTATATTACTTGCGTTGGAATTCAAACCAAATTTGACCTAAATTTGATGAACTTTGAAGCGTTACTTTCGTTATATTAGATTCATTGTAATGTGATTTAACTACTTTTGTGCCTTACATGTTGAAAAAGTAACCAAATAACTTCTTATTTCAAGATTCAAGTGCATTACTTGCGTTGAAATTAAAACCAAACATGACTTAAATTTGATCAACTTTAAACCGTTACTTTCAGTATATTTGATTCATTTAAATGTTATTTATCTACTTTTGTGCCTTACATGTCGAAAAATCAACCAAATAACTTCTTATTTCAAGATTCAAGTATATTACTTGCGTTGGAATTCAAACCAAATTTGACCTAAATTTGATGAACTTTGAAGCGTTACTTTCGTTATATTAGATTCATTGTAATGTGATTTAACTACTTTTGTGCCTTACATGTTGAAAAAGTAACCAAATAACTTCTTATTTCAAGATTCAAGTGCATTACTTGCGTTGAAATTAAAACCAAACATGATTTAAATTTGATCAACTTTAAAACGTTACATTCATTATTATTGATTCATTTAGATGTTATTAAACCACTTTTGTGCCTTACATGTTGAAAAAGTAACAAAATAACTTCTTATTTCAAGATTCAAGTGAATTACTTGCGTTTAAATTCAAACCAAATTTGACCTAAATTTGATGAACTTTTTAGCGCTGCATTCGTTATATTAGATTCATTGTAATGTGATTTGCCTATTTTGGTGCCTTACATGTTGAAAAAGTAACCAAATAACTTCTTATTTCAAGATTCAAGTGAATTATTTGCGTTGAAATTCAAACCAAATTTGACCTAAATTTGATGAACTTTGAAGCATTACATTCGTTATATTAGATTCATTGTAATGTGATTTAACTACTTTTGTGATTTACATGTTGAAAAAGTAACCAAATAACTTCTTATTTCAAGATTCAAGTGCATTACTTGCGTTGAAATTAAAACCAAACATGACTTAAATTTGATCAACTTTAAACCGTTACTTTCATTATATTTGATTCATTTAAATGTTATTTATCTACTTTTGTGCTTTACATGTTGAAAAAATAACCAAATAACTTCTTATTTCAAGATTCAAGTGAATTATTTGCGTTGAAATTCAAACCAAATTTGACCTAAATTTGATGAACTTTGAAGCATTACATTCGTTATATTAGATTCATTGTAATGTAATTTAACTACTTTTGTGCCTTACATGTTGAAAAAGCAACAAAATAACTTCTTATTTCAAGATTCAAGTGCATTACTTGCGTTGAAAATAAAACCAAATATGACTTAAATTAGATCAACTTTAAAACGTTACATTCATTATTATTGATTCATTTAAATGTTATTAAACCACTTTTGTGCCTTACATGTTGATAAAGTAACAAAATAACTTCTTATTTCAAGATTTAAGTGAATTACTTGCGTTTAAATTCAAACCAAATTTGACCTAAATTTGATGAACTTTTTAGCGCTGCATTCGTTATATTAGATTCATTGTAATGTGATTTGCCTATTTTGGTGCCTTACATGTTGAAAAAGTAACTAAATAACTTCTTATTTAAAGATTCAAGTGCATTACTTGCGTTGAAATTAAAACCAAATATGACTTAAATTTGATCAACTTTAAAACGTTACATTCATTATTTTTGATTCATTTAAATGTTATTAAACTACTTTTGTGCCTTACATGTTGAAAAAGTAACAAAATAACTTCTCATTTCAAGATTCAAATGAATTACTTGCGTTTAAATTGAAACCAAATTTGACCTAAATTTGATGAACTTTTTAGCGCTGCATTCGTTATATTAGATTCATTGTAATGTGATTTAACTACTTTTGTGCCTTACATGTTGAAAAAGTAACCAAATAACTTCTTATTTCAAGATTCAAGTGCATTACTTGCGTTGAAATTCAAATCAAATTTGACCTAAATTTAATGAACTTTGTAGCGTTACATTCGTTATATTAGATTCATTGTAATGTGATTTAACTACTTTTGTGCCTTACATGTTGAAAAAGTAACCAAATAACTTCTTATTTCAAGATTCAAGTGAATTATTTGCGTTGAAATTCAAACCAAATTTGACCTAAATTTGATGAACTTTGAAGCATTACATTCGTTATATTAGATTCATTGTAATGTGATTTAACTACTTTTGTGCCTTACATGTTGAAAAAGCAACCAAATAACTTCTTATTTCAAGATTCAAGTGCATTACTTGCGTTGAAATTAAAAACAAACATGACTTAAATTTGATCAACTATAAACCGTTACTTTCATTATATTTGATTCATTTAAATGTTATTTATCTACTTTTGTGCTTTACATGTTGAAAAAGTAACCAAATAACTTCTTATTTCAAGATTCAAGTGAATTATTTGCGTTGAAATTCAAACCAAATTTGACCTAAATTTGATGAACTTTGAAGCATTACATTCGTTATATTAGATTCATTGTAACGTGATTTAACTACTTTTGTGCCTTACATGTTGAAAAAGCTACCAAATAAATTTGACCTAAATTTGATGAACTTTTTAGCGCTGCATTCGTTATATTAGATTCATTGTAATGTGATTTGCCTATTTTGGTGCCTTACATGTTGAAAAAGTAACCAAATAACTTCTTATTTCAAGATTCAAGCATTACTTGCGTTGAAATTCAAACTAAATTTGACCTAAATTTAATGAACTTTGTAGCATTACATTCGTTATATTAGATTCATTGTAATGTGATTTACCTACTTTTGTGCCTCACATGTTGAAAAAGTAACGAAATAACTTTTTATTGCAAGATTAAAGTGCATTACTTGCGTTGAAATTCACACTAAATTTGAACTAAATTTGATGAACTTTGTAACGTTACATTCGTTATATTAAATTCATTGTAATGTGATTTCACAACTTTTGTGCCTTACATGTTGAAAAAGTAACCAAATAATATCTTATTTCAAGATTCAAGTGCATTACTTACGTTGAAATTAAAACCAAATATGACTTAAATTTCCTCAGCTTTAAACCGTTACTTTCATTATATTTGATTAATTTAAATGTTATTTATCTACCTTTGTGCTTTACATGTTGAAAAAGTATCCAAATAACTTCTTATTTCAAGATTCAAGTGAATTACTTGCGTTGAAATTCGAATCAAATTTGACCTAAATTTGATGAACTTTGAAGCATTACATTCGTTATATTTGCTTCATTGTAATGTGATTTAACTACTTTTGTGCCTTACATGTTGAAAACAAATAACTTGTTATTTCAAGATACAAGTGAATTACTTGCGTTGGAATTCAAACCAAACATGACTTAAATTTGATCAACTTTAAAACGTTACATTCATTATATTTGATTCATTTAAATGTTATTAAACTACTTTTGTGCCTTACATGTTGAAAAAGTAACCAAATAACTTCTTATTTCAAGATTCAAGTGAATTACTTGCGTTTAATTTCAAACCAAATTTGACCTAAATTTGATGAACTTTTTAGCGTTGCATTCGTTATATCAGATTCATTGTAATGTTATTTACCTACTTTTGTGCCTTACATGTTGAAAAAGTAACCAAATAACTTCTTATTTCATGATTCAAGTGCATTACTTGCGTTGAAATTAAAACCAAATATTACTTAAATTTGATCAACTTTAAAATGTTACATTCATTACATTTGATTCATTTAAATAATATTTAACTACTTTTGTGCCTTACATGTCGAAAAAGTAACCAAATAACTTGTTATTTCAAGATTTAGGCGAATGAAATTGTTTTGAATTTCAAACATAATTTGACTTAAATTTGATGAAACTTGAAGCGTTACATTCGTATAATTAGATTCATAGTAATGTGATTTAACTACTTTTGTGCCTTACATGTGGAAAAATTAACCAAATAAATTCTTATTTCAAGATTCAAGTGAAAAATTAACCAAATAAACATAATTTGACATAAATTTGATGAACTTTGAAGCGTTATATTCGTTATATTAGATTCATTGTATTGTGATTTAACTAGTTTTGTGCCTTACATGTTGAAAAAGTAACCAAATAACTTCTTATTTCGAGATTAAAGTGCATTACTTGCGTTGAAATTCAAACTAAATTTGACCTAAATTTGATAAACTTTGTAGCGTTACATTCGTTATATTAGATTCATTGTAATGTGATTTACCTACTTTTATGCCTCACATGTTGAAAAAGTAACCAAATAACTTTTCATTTTAAGATTAAAGTGCATTATTTGCGTTGAAATTCAAATTAAATTTGACATAAATTTGATGAACTTTGTAACGTTACATTCGATATATTAGATTCATTGTAATGTTATTTAACTACTTTTGTGCCTTACATGTTGAAAAAGTAACCGAATAACTTCTCATTTTAAGATTCAAGTGCATTACTTGCGTTGAAATAAAAACCATTCATTAATATTTGATTCATTTAAATAATATTTAACTACTTTTGTGCCTTACATGTCGAAAAAGTATCCAAATAACTTGTTATTTCAAGATTTAGGTGAATGAAAATGCGTGGAATGTCAAACATAATTTGACTTAAATTTGATGAAATTTGAAGCGTTATATTCGTATAATTAGATTTATAGTAATGTGATTTAACTACTTTTGTGTCTTACATGTGGAAAAATTAACCAAATAACTTCTCATTTCAAGATTCAAGTGAATTACTTCGTTTAAATTCAAACCAAATTTGACCTAAATTTGATGAACTTTTTAGCGTTGCATTCGTTATATCAGATTCATTGTAATGTTATTTACCTACTTTTGAGCCTTACATGTTGAAAAAGTAACTAAATAACTTCTTATTTCGTGATTCAAGTGCCTTACTTGCGTTGGATTAAAACCAAATATGACTTAAATTTGATCAACTTTAAAACGTTACATTCATTATATTTGATTCATTTAAATATTACTTAACTACTTTTGTGCCTTACATGTCGAAAAAGTAACCAAATAACTTGTTATTTCAAGACTTAGGTGAATGAAATTGCGTTAAATTTCAAACATAATTTGACTTAATTTTGATGAAATTTGAAGCGTTACATTCGTATAATTAGATTCATAGTAATGTGATTTAACTACTTTTGTGCCTTACATGTGGAAAAATTAACCAAATAATTTCTTATTTCAAGATTCAAGTGAATTACTTGCGTTGGAATTCAAACCAAATTTTACCTAAATTTGATGAACTTTAAAGCGTTACATTAGTTATATTACATTCATTGTAATGTAATTTAACTACTTTTGTGCCTTACATGTTGAAAAAGTAACCAAATAACTTCTTATTTCAAGATTAAAGTACATTACTTGCGTTGAAATTCAAACTAAATTTGACCTAAATTTGATGAACTTTGTAACGTTACATTCGTTATATTAGATTCATTGTAATGTGATTTAACTACTTTTGTGGCTTATTTGTTGAAAAAGTAACCAAATAACATCTTATTTCAAGATTAAAGTGCATTACTTGCGTTGAAATTAAAACCAAATATGACTTAAATTTGATCAAATTTAAAATGTTATATTCATTATATTTGATTTATTTAAATGTTATTTAACTATTTTTGTGCCTTACATGTCGAAAAAGTAACCAAATAACTTGATATTTCAAGTTTAGGTGAATGAAATTGCGTTGAATTTCAAACAAAATTTGACTTAAATTTCATGAAATTTGAAAAGTTACATTCGTTATATTAGATTCAAAGTAATGTTATTTAACTACTTTTGTGCCTTACATGTTGAAAAAGTAACCAAATAACTTCAAATTTCATGATTCAAATGCATTACTTGCGTTGAATTTCAAACATAATTTGACATAAATTTGATGAAATTTGAAATGTTACATTCGTTATATTAGATTGATTGTAATGTGATTTAACTACTTTTGTGCCTTACATTTTAAAAAGTAATCAAATAACTTCTTATTTCATGATTCAAGTGAATTACTTGCATTGGAATTCAAACTAAATTTGACCTAAATTTGATGAACTTTGAATCGTTACATTCGTTATATTAGATTCATTTTAATGTGCTTTACCTACTTTTGTGCCTCACATGTTGAAAAAGTAACAAATAACTTTTTATTTCAATATTCAAGTGAATTACTTGCGTTTAAATTCAAACCAAATTTGACCTAAATTTGATGAACTTTTTAGCTCTGCATTCGTTATATTAGATTTATTGTAATGTGATTTGCCTATTTTGGTGCCTTACATGTTGAAAAAGTAACCAAATAACTTCTTATTTCAAGATTCAAGTGCATTACTTGCGTTGAAATTCAAACTAAATCTGACCTAAATTTAATGAACTTTGTAGCGTTACATTCGTTATATTAGATTCATTGTAATGTGATTTACCTACTTTTGTGCCTCACATGTTGAAAAAGTAACAAAATAACTTTTTATTGCAAGATTAAATTGCATTATTTGCGTTGAAATTCACACTAAATTTGACCTAAATTTGATGAACTTTGTAAAGTTACATTCGTTATATTAAATTCATTGTAATGTGATTTAATTACTTTTGTGCCTTACATGTTGAAAAAGTAACCAAATAATATCTTATTTCAAGATTCAAGTGCATTACTTACGTTGAAATTAAAACCAAATATGACTTAAATTTGATCAGCTTTAAATCATTACTTTCATTATATTTGATTCATTTAAATGTTATTTATCTACCTTTGTGCTTTACATGTTGAAAAAGTATCCAAATAACTTCTTATTTCAAGATTCAAGTGAATTACTTGCGTTGAAATTCCAATCAAATTTAACATAAATTTGATGAACTTTGAAGCATTACATTCGTTATATTAGCTTCATTGTAATGTGATTTACCTACTTTTGTGCCTCACATGTTGAAAAAGTAACAAATAACTTTTTATTTCATGATTAAAGTGCATTACTTGCGTTGAAATGCAAACTAAATTTGACCTAAATTTGATGAACTTTGTAAGGTTACATTCGTTATATTAGATTCATTGTAATGTGATTTAACTACTTTTGTGCCTTACATGTCGAAAAATCAACCAAATAACTTCTTATTTCAAGATTCAAGTAAATTACTTGCGTTGGAATTCAAACCAAATTTGACCTAAATTTGATGAATTTTGAAGCGTTACATTCGTTATATTAGATTCATTGTAATATGATTTAACTACTTTGTGCCTTACATGTTGAAAAAGTAACCAAATAACTTCTTATTTCAAGATTCAAGTGCATTACTTGCGTTGAAATTAAAACCAAACATGACTAAATTTGATCAACTTAAACCGTTACTTTCATTATATTTGATTCATTTAAATGTTATTTATCTACTTTTGTGCTTACATGTTGAAAAAGTAACCAAATAACTTCTTATTTCAAGATTCAAGTGAATTATTGCGTTTGAAATTCAAACCAAATTTGACCTAAATTTGATGAACTTTGAAGCATTACATTCGTTATATTAGATTCATTGTAATGTGATTTACCTACTTTGTGCCTCACATGTTGAAAAAATAACGAAATAACTTTTATTGCAGATTAAAGTGCATTACTTGCGTTGAAATTCATACTAAATTTGACCTAAATTTGATGAACTTTGTAAAGTTACATTCGTTATTAAATTCATTGTAATGTGATTTAACTACTTTTGTGCCTTACATGTTGAAAAGTAACAAATAACTCTTATTTCAAGAGTTCAAGTGAATTACTTGCGTGAAATTCAAACTAAATTTGACCTAAATTTAATGAACTTTGTAGCGTTAGATTCGTTATATTAGATTCATTGTAATGTGATTACCTACTTTTGTGCCTCACGTGTTCAAAAAGTAACGAAATAACTTTTTATTGCAAGATAAAGTGCATTACTTGCGTTGAAATTCACACTAAATTTGACCTAAATTTGATGAACTTTGTAAGTTACATTCGTTATATTAATTCATTGTAATGTGATTAATACTTTTGTGCCTTACATGTTGAAAAAGTAACCAAATAACATCTTATTTCAAGATTCAAGTGCATATTACGTTCAAATTAAAACAAATATGACTTAAATTGATCAGCTTAAACCGTTACTTTATTATTTGATTCATTTAAATGTTATTTATCTACCTTTGTGCTTTACATGTTGAAAAAGTATCCAAATAACTTCTTATTTCAAGATTCAAGTGAATTACTTGCGTTGAAATTCAAATCAATTTAACATAAATTTGATGAACTTTGAAGCATTACATTCGTTATATTAGCTTCATTGTAATGTGATTTAACTACTTTTGTGCCTTACATGTTGAAAAAGTAACCAAATAACTTGTTATTTCAAGATTCAAGTGAATTACTTGCGTTGGAATTCAAACCAAACATGACTTAAATTTGATCAACTTTAAAACGTTACATTCATTATATTTGATTCATTTAAATGTTATTAAACTACTTTTGTGCCTTACATGTTGAAAAAGTAACCAAATAACTTCTTATTTCAAGATTCAAGTGAATTACTTGCGTTTAATTTCAAACCAAATTTGACCTAAATTTGATGAACTTTTTAGCGTTGCATTCGTTATATCAGATTCATTGTAATGTTATTTACCTACTTTTGTGCCTTACGTGTTGAAAAAGTAACCAAATAACTTCTTATTTCATGATTCAAGTGCATTACTTGCGTTGAAATTAAAACCAAATATTACTTAAATTTGATCAACTTTAAAACGTTACATTCATTACATTTGATTCATTTAAATAATATTTAACTACTTTTGTGCCTTACATGTCGAAAAAGTAACCAAATAACTTGTTATTTCAAGATTTAGGTGAATGAAATTGCGTTGAAATTCAAACTAAATTTGACCTAAATTTGATAAACTTTGTAGCGTTACATTCGTTATATTAGATTCATTGTAATGTGATTTACCTACTTTTATGCCTCACATGTTGAAAAAGTAACCAAATAACTTTTCATTTTAAGATTAAAGTGCATTATTTGCGTTGAAATTCAAATTAAATTTGACATAAATTTGATGAACTTTGTAACGTTACATTCGTTATATTAGATTCATTGTAATGTTATTTAACTACTTTTGTGCCTTACATGTTGAAAAAGTAACCGAATAACTTCTCATTTTAAGATTCAAGTGCATTACTTGCGTTGAAATAAAAACCATCCATTAATATTTGATTCATTTAAATAATATTTAACTACTTTTGTGCCATACATGTCGAAAAAGTATCCAAATAACTTGTTATTTCAAGATTTAGGTGAATGAAAATGCGTTGAATGTCAAACATAATTTGACTTAAATTTGATGAAATTTGAAGCGTTACATTCGTATAGTTAGATTTATAGTAATGTGATTTAACTACTTTTGTGTCTTACATGTGGAAAAATTAACCAAATAACTTCTCATTTCAAGATTCAAATGAATTACTTGCGTTTAAATTCAAACCAAATTTGACCTAAATTTGATGAACTTTTTAGCGTTACATTCCTTATATTAGATTCATTGTAATGTGATTTACCTACTTTTGAGCCTTACATGTTAAAAAAGTAACTAAATAACATCTTATTTCATGATTCAAGTGCATTACTTGCGTTGAAATTAAAACCAAATATGACTTAAATTTGATCAACTTTAAAACGTTACATTCATTATATTTGATTCATTTAAATATTACTTAACTACTTTTGTGCCTTACATGTCGAAAAAGTAACCAAATAACTTGTTATTTCAAGACATAGGTGAATGAAATTGCGTTAAATTTCAAACATAATTTGACTTAATTTTGATGAAATTTGAAGCGTTACATTCGTATAATTAGATTCATAGTAATGTGATTTAACTACTTTTGTGCCTTACATGTGGAAAAATTAACCAAATAATTTCTTATTTCAAGATTCAAGTGAATTTCTTGCGTTGGAATTCAAACCAAATTTTACCTGAATTTGATAAACTTTGAAGCGTTACATTCGTTATATTACATTCATTGTAATGTAATTTAACTACTTTTGTGCCTTACATGTTGAAAAAGTAACCAAATAACTTCTTATTTCAAGATTAAAGTGCGTTACTTGCGTTGAAATTCAAACTAAATTTGAGCTAAATTTGATGAACTTTGTAACGTTACATTCGTTATATTAGATTCATTGTAATGTGATTTAACTACTTTGTGCCTTACTTGTTGAAAAAGTAACCAAATAACATCTTATTTCAAGATTCAAGTGCATTACTTGCGTTGAAATTAAAACCAAATATGACTTAAATTTGATCAAATTTAAAATGTTATATTCATTATATTTGATTTATTTAAATGTTATTTAACTATTTTTGTGCCTTACATGTCGAAAAAGTAACCAAATAACTTGATATTTCAAGTTTAGGTGAATGAAATTGCGTTGAATTTCAAACAAAATTTGACTTAAATTTCAAGAAATTTGAAAAGTTACATTCGTTATATTAGATTCAAAGTAATGTTATTTAACTACTTTTGTGCCTTACATGTTGAAAAAGTAACCAAATAACTTCATATTTCATAATTCAAATGCATTACTTGCGTTGAATTTCAAACATAATTTGACATAAATTTGATGAAATTTGAAATGTTACATTCGTTATATTAGATTGATTGTAATGCGATTTAACTACTTTTGTGCCTTACATTTTAAAAAGTAACCAAATAACTTCTTATTTCATGATTCAAGTGAATTACTTGCGTTGGAATTCAAACTAAATATGACCTAAATTTGATGAACTTTGAAGCGTTACATTCGTTATATTAGATTCATTGTAATGTCATTTACCTATTTTTGTGCCTCACATGTTGAAAAAGTAACAAATAACTTTTTATTTCAAGATTCAAGTGAATTACTTGCGTTTAAATTCAAACCAAATTTGACCTAAATTTGATGAACTTTTTAGCGCTGCATTCGTTATATTAGATTCATTGTAATGTGATTTGCCTATTTTGGTGCCTTACATGTTGAAAAAGTAACCAAATAACTTCTAATTTCAAGATTCAAGTGCATTACTTGCGTTGAAATTCAAACTAAATTTGACCTAAATTTAATGAACTTTGTAGCGTTACATTCGTTATATTTAGATTCATTGTAATGTGATTTACCTACTTTTGTGCCTCACATGTTGAAAAAGTAACGAAATAACTTTTTATTGCAAGATTAAAGTGCATTACTTGCGTTGAAATTCACACTAAATTTGACCTAAATTTGATGAACTTTGTAAAGTTACATTCGTTATATTAAATTCATTGTAATGTGATTTAACTACTTTTGTGCCTTACATGTTGAAAAAGTAACCAAATAATATCTTCTTTCAAGATTCAAGTGCATTACTTTCGTTAAAATTAAAACCAAATATGACTTAAATTTGATCAGCTTTAAACCGTTACTTACATTATATTTGATTCATTTAAATGTTATTTATCTACCTTTGTGCTTTACATGTTGAAAAAGTATCCAAATAACTTCTTATTTCAAGATTCAAGTGAATTACATGCGTTGAAATTCAAACCAAATTTGACCTAAATTTGATGAACTTTGAAGCATTACATTCGTTATATTAGAATCATTGTAATGTGATTTAACTACTTTTGTGCCTTACATGTTGAAAAAGCAACCAAATATCTTCTTATTTCAAGATTCAAGTGCATTACTTGCGTTGAAATTAAAACCAAATATGACTTAAATTTGATCAACTTTAAAACGTTACATTCATTATTTTTGATTCATTTAAATTTTATTAAACTACTTTTGTGCCTTACATGTTGAAAAAGTAACCAAATAACTTCTTATTTCAAGATTCAAGTGAATTACTTGCGTTTAATTTCAAACCAAATTTGACCTAAATTTGATGAACTTTTTAGCGTTGCATTCGTTATATCAGATTCATTGTAATGTTATTTACCTACTTTTGTGCCTTACATGTTGAAACCAAATAACTTCTTATTTCATGATTCAAGTGCTTTACTTGCGTTGAAATTAAAACCAAATATGACTTAAATTTGATCAACTTTAAAACGTTACATTCATTACATTTGATTCATTTAAATATTATTTAACTACTTTTGTGCTTTACATGTTGAAAAAGTAGCCAAATAACTTCTTATTTCATGATTCAAGTGAATTACTAGCGTTGAAATTCTAACTAAATTTGACCTAAATTTAATGAACTTTGAAGCGTTACATTCCTTATATTAGATTCACTGTAATGTGATCTAACTACTTTTGTGCTTTTCATGTTGAAAAAGTAGCCAAATAACTTCTTATTTCAAGATTCAAGTGCATTACTTGCATTGAAATTAAAACCAAACATGACTTAAATTTGATCAACTTTAAACCGTTACTTTCATTATATTTGATTCATTTAAATGTTATTTATCTACTTTTGTGCCTTACATTTTGAAAAAGTAACCAAATAACTTCTTATTTCATGATTCAAGTGTATTACTTGCGTTGAAATTCTAACTAAATTTGACTTAAATTTGATGAACTTTGTAGCGTTACATTAGTTACATTAGATACATTGTAATGTGATTTACCTACTTTTGTGCCTCACATGTTGAAAAAGTAACAAATAACTTTTTATTTCAAGATTAAAGTGCATTACATGCGTTGAAATTCAAACTAAATTTGACCTAAATTTGATGAACTTTGTAACGTTACGTTCGTTATATTAGATTCATTGTAATGTGATTTAACTACTTTTGTGCCTTACATGTCGAAAAAGTAACCACATAACTTCTTATTTCTAGATTCAAGTGAATTACTTGCGTTGGAATTCAAACCAAATTTGACCTAAATTTGATGAACTTTGAAGCGTTACATTCGTTATGTTACATTCACTATAATGTGATTTAACTACTTTGGTGCTTTACATGTTGAAAAAGTAAGCAAATAACTTCTTATTTCAAGATTGAAGTGCATTACTTGCGTTGAAATTAAAACCAAACATGACTTAAATTTGATCAACTTTAAACCGTTACTTTCATTATATTTGATTCATTTAAATGTTATTTATCTACTTTTGTGCTTTACATATTGAAAAAGTAACCAAATAACTTCTTATTTCAAGATTCAAGTGAATTACTTGCGTTGAAATTCAAACCAAATTTGACCTAAATTTGATGAACTTTGAAACATTACATTCGTTATATTAGATTCATTGTAATGTGATTTAACTACTTTTGTGCCTTACATGTTGAAAAAGTAACCAAATAACTTCTTATTTCAAGATTCAAGTGCATTACTTGCGTTGAAATTAAAACCAAATTTGACCTAAATTTGATGAACTTGGAAGCTTTACATTCGTTATATTAGATTCATTGTATTGTAATTTAACTACTTTTTTGCCTTACATGTTGAAAAAGTAACCAAATGACTTCTTATTTCAAGATTCAAGTGCATTACTTGCGTTGAAATTAAAACCAACCATGACTTAAATTTGATCAACTTTAAACCGTTACTTTCATTATATTTGATTCATTTAAATGTTATTTATCTACTTTTGTGCTTTACATATTGAAAAAGTAACCAAATAACTTCTTATTTCAAGATTCAAGTGAATTATTTGCGTTGAAATTCAAACCAAATTTGATGAACTTTGAAGCATCACAATCGTTATATTAGATTCATTGTAATGTGATTTAACTACTTTTGTGCCTTACATGTTGAAAAAGTAACCAAATAACTTCTTATTTCATGATTCAAGTGCTTTACTTGCGTTGAAATTAAAACAAAATATGACTTAAATTTGATCAAATTTAAAACGTTATATTCATTATATTTGATTCATTTAAATGTCATTTAACTACTTTTGTGCCTTACATGTCGAAAAAGTAACCAAATAACTTGTTATATCAAGTTTAGGTGAATGAAATTGCGTTGAATTTCAAACAAAATTTGACTTAAATTTGATGAAATTTGAAACGTTACGTTCGTTATATTAGATTCAAAGTAACGTTATTTAACTACTTTTGTGCCTTACATGTTGAAAAAGTAACCAAATAACTTCATATTTCATGATTCAAGTGCATTACTTGCGTTGAATTTCAAACATAATTTGACATAAATTTGATGAAATTTGAAATGTTACATTCGTTATATTAGATTCATTGTAATGTGATTTAACTACTTTTGTGCCTTACATGTTGAAAAAGTAACCAAATAACTTCTTATTTCAAGATTCAAGTGAATTACTTGCGTTGAAATTAAAACCAAATATGACTTAAATTTGATCAACTTTAAAACGTTACATTCATTATATTTGATTCATTTAAATGTTATTAAACTACTTTTGTGCCTTACATGTTGAAAAAGTAACCAAATAACTTCTTATTTCAAGATTCAAGTGAATTACTTGCATTGAAATTAAAACAAAATATGACTTAAATTTGATCAACTTTAAAACGTTACATTCATTATATTTGATTCATTTAAATGTTATTAAACTACTTTTGTGCCTTACATGTTGAAAAAGTAACCAAATAACTTCTTATTTCAAGATTCAAGTGAATTACTTGCATTGAAATTAAAACAAAATATGACTTAAATTTGATCAAATTTAAAACGTTATATTCATTATATTTGATTCATTTAAATGTCATTTAACTACTTTTGTGCCTTACATGTCGAAAAAGTAACCAAATAACTTGTTATTTCAAGTTTAGGTGAATGAAATTGCGTTGAATTTCAAACAAAATTTGACTTAAATTTGATGAAATTTGAAACGTTACGTTCGTTATATTAGATTCAAAGTATTGTTATTTAACTACTTTTGTGCTTTACATGTTGAAAAAGTAACCAAATAACTTCATATTTCATGATTCAAGTGCATTACTTGCGTTGAATTTCAAACATAATTTGACATAAATTTGTTGAAATTTGAAATGGTACATTCGTTATATTAGATTCATTGTAATGTGATATAACTACTTTTGTGCCTTACATGTTGAAAAAGTAACCAAATAACTTCTTATTTCAAGATTCAAGTGAATTACTTGCGTTGAAATTAAAACCAAATAGGACTTAAATTTGATCAACTTTAAAACGTTACATTAATTATATTTGATTCATTTAAATGTTATTAAACTACCTTTGTGCCTTACATGTTGAAAAAGAAACCAAATAACTTCTTATTTCAAGATTCAAGTGAATTACTTGCGTTTAAATTCAAAACAAATTTGACCTAAATTTGATGAAAGTTTTAGCGTTGCATTCGTTATATTAGATTCATTGTAATGTGATTTACCTAGTTTTGTGCCTTACATTTTGAAAAAGTAACCAAATAACTTCTTATTTCATGATTCAAGTGCATTACTTGCGTTGAAATTCTAATTGAATTTGACCTAAATTTGATGAACTTTGAAGCGTTACATTCGTTATGTTACATTCACTATAATGTGATTTAACTACTTTGGTGCTTTACATGTTGAAAAAGTAGCCAAATAACTTCTTATTTCATGATTCAAGTGAATTACTTGCGTTGAAATTCTACCTAAATTTGACTTAAATTTGATGAACTTTGTAGCGTTACATTCGTCATATTAGATTCATTGTAATGTGATTACCTACTTTTGTGCCTCACATGTTGAAAAAGTAACAAATAACTTTTTATTTCAAGATTAAAGTGCATTACATGCGTTGAAATTCAAACTAAATTTGACCTAAATTTGATGAACTTTGTAACGTTCGATTCGTTATATTAGATTCATTGTAATGTGATTTAACTACTTTTGTGCCTTACATGTCGAAAAAGTAACCAAATAACTTCTTATTTCAAGATTCAACTGAATTACTTGCGTTGGAATTCAAACCAAATTTGACCTAAATTTGATGAACTTTGAAGCGTTACATTCGTTATATTAGATTCATTGTAATGTGATTTAACTACTTTTGTGCCTTACATGTTGAAAAAATACCCAATTAACTTCTTATTTCAAGATTCAAGTGCATTACTTGCGTTGAAATTAAAACCAAACATGACTTAAATTTGATCAACTTTAAACCGTTACTTTCATTATATTTGATTCATTTAAATGTTATTTATCTACTTTTGTGCTTTACATGTTGAAAAAGTAACCAAATAACTTCTTATTTCAAGATTCAAGTGAATTACTTGCGTTGAAATTTAAACCAAATTTGACCTAAATTTGATGAACTTTGAAACATTACATTCGTTATATTAGATTCATTGTAATGTGATTTAACTACTTTTGTGCCTTACATGTTGAAAAAGTAACCAAATAACTTCTTATTTCAAGATTCAAGTGAATTACTTGCGTTGAAATTAAAACCAAATTTGACCTAAATTTGATGAACTTTGAAGCTTTACATTCGTTATATTAGATTCATTGTATTGTGATTTAACTACTTTTGTGCCTTACATGTTGAAAAAGTAACCAAATGACTTCTTATTTCAAGATTCAAGTGCATTACTTGCGTTGAAATTAAAACCAAACATGACTTAAATTTGATCAACTTTAAACCGTTACTTTCATTATATTTGATTCATTTAAATGTTATTTATCAACTTTTGAAATGGTACATTCGTTATATTAGATTCATTGTAATGTGATTTAACTACTTTTGTGCCTTACATGTTGAAAAAGTAACCACATAACTTCTTATTTCAAGATTCAAGTGAATTATTTGCGTTGAAATTCAAACCAAATTTGACCTAAATTTGATGAACTTTGAAGCATCACAATCGTTATATTAGATTCATTGTAATGTGATTTAACTACTTTTGTGCCTTACATGTTGAAAAAGTAACCAAATAACTTCTTATTTCAAGATTCAAGTGCATTAGTTGCGTTGAAATTAAAACCAAATATGACTTAAATTTGATCAACTTTAAAATGTTACATTAATTATATTTGATTCATTTAAATGTTATTAAACTACTTTTGTGCCTTACATGTTGAAAAAGTAACAAAATAACTTCTCATTTCAAGATTCAAGTGAATTACTTGCGTTTAAATTCAAACCAAATTTGACCTAAATTTGATGAACTTTTTAGCGTTGCATTCGTTATATTAGATTGATTGTAATGTGATTTACCTACTTTTGAGCCTTACATGTTGAAAAAGTAACCAAATAACTTCTTATTTCATGATTCAAGTGCATTACTTGGGTTGAAATTAAAACCAAATATGACTTAAATTGGATCAAATTTAAAACGTTATATTAATTATATTTGATTCATTTAAATGTTTTTTTTAACTACTTTTGTGCCTTACATGTCGAAAAAGTAACCAAATAACTTGTTATTTCAAGTTTAGGTGAATGAAATTGCATTGAATTTCAAACAAAATTTGGCTTAAATTTGATGAAATTTGAAACGTTACATTTGTTATAGTAGATTCATTGTAATGTGATTTAACTACTTTTGAGCCTTACATGTTGAAAAAGTAACCAAATAACTTCTTATTTCATGATTCAAGTGCATTACTTGCGTTGAAATTAAAAGCAAATATGACTTAAATTTGATCAAATTTAAAACGTTATATTAATTATATTTGATTCATTTAAATGTTATTTAACTACTTTTGTGCCTTACATGTCGAAAAAGTAACCAAATAACTTGTTATTTCAAGTTTAGGTGAATGAGATTGCGTTGAATTTCAAACAAAATTTGGCTTAAATCTGATGAAATTTGAAACGTTACATTTGTTATATTAAATTCATTGTAATGTGATTTAACTACTTTTGTGCCTTACATTTTGAAAAAGTAACCAAATAACTTCTTATTTCATGATTCAAGTGCATTACTTGTGTTGAAATTCTAACTAAATTTGACCTAAATTTGATGAACTTTGAAGCGTTACATTCGTTATATTAGATTCACTATAATGTGATTTAACTACTTTTGTGCTTTACATGTTGAAAAAGTAGCCAAATAACTTCTTATTTCATGATCCAAGTGAATTACTTGCGTTGAAATTCTAACTAAATTTGACCAAATTTAATGAACTTTGAAGCGTTACATTCGTTATATTAGATTCACTGTAATGTGATTTAACTACTTTTGTGCTTTACATGTTGAAAAAGTAGCCAAATAACTTCTTATTTCATGATTCAATTGTATTACTTGCGTTTAAATTCAAACCAAATTTGACCTAAATTTGATGAAATTTTTAGATTTGCATTCGTTATATTAGATTCATTGTAATGTGATTTACCTAGTTTTGTGCCTTACATTTTGAAAAAGTAACCAAATAACTTCTTATTTCATGATTCAAGTGCATTACTTGCGTTGAAATTCTAACTAAAATTGACCTAAATTTGATGAACTTTGTAGCGTTACATTCGTTATATTAGATTCATTGTAATGTGATTTACCTACATTTGTGGCTCACATGTTGAAAAAGTAACAAATAACTTTTTATTTCAAGATTAAAGTGCATTACATGCGTTGAAATTCAAACTAAATTTGACCTAAATTTGATGAACTTTGTAACGTTACATTCGTTATATTAGATTCATTATGATGTGATTTAACTACTTTTGTGCCTTACATGTTGAAAAAGTAACCAAATAACTTCTTATTTCAAGATTCAAGTGAATTACTTGCGTTGGAATTCAAACCAAATTTGACCTAAATTTGATGAACTTTGAAGCGTTACATTCGTTATATTAGATTCATTGTAATGTGATTTAACTACTTTTGTGCCTTACATGTTGAAAAAGTAACCAAATAACTTTTTATTTCAAGATTCAAGTACTTTACTTGCGTTGAAATTAAAATCAAATAT
This sequence comes from Asclepias syriaca, assembly GCA_027405835.1. Lineage (NCBI taxonomy): Eukaryota > Viridiplantae > Streptophyta > Magnoliopsida > Gentianales > Apocynaceae > Asclepias > Asclepias syriaca. The sequence continues at coordinate 381,565 of JAPHNG010000655.1, forward strand.
GACTTAAATTTGATCAACTTTAAAACGTTACATTCATTATATTTGATTCATTTAAATGTTATTAAACTACTTTTGTGCCTTACATGTTGAAAAAGTAACAAAATAACTTCTCATTTCAAGATTCAAGTGAATTACTTGCGTTTAAATTCAAACCAAATTTGACCTAAATTTGATGAACTTTTTAGCGTTGCATTCGTTATATTAGATTCATTGTAATGTGATTTAACTACTTTTGTGCCTTACATGTCGAAAAAGTAACCAAATAACTTCATATTTCATGATTCAAGTGCATTACTTGCGTTGAATTTCAAACATAATTTGACATAAATTTGATGAAATTTGAAATGTTACATTCGTTATATTAGATTCATTGTAATGTGATTTAACTACTTTTGTGCCTTACATGTTGAAAAAGTAACCAAATAACTTCTTATTTCATGATTCAAGTGCATTACTTGCTTTGAATTTAAAACCAAATATGACTTAAATTTGATCAAATTTAAAATGTTATATACATTATATTTGATTCATTTAAATGTTATTTAACTACTTTTGTGCCTTACATGTCGAAAAAGTAACCAAATAACTTGTTATTTCAAGTTTAGGTGAATGAAATTGCGTTGAATTTCAAACAAAATTTGGCTTAAATTTGATGAAATTTGAAATGTTACATTCGTTATATTAGATTCAAAGTAATGTTATTTAACTACTTTTGTGCATAACATGTTGAAAAATTACCAAATAACTTCATATTTCATGATTCAAGTGCATTACTTGCGTTGAATTTCAAACATAATTTGACATAAAGTTGATAAAATTTGAAATGTTACATTCGTTATATTAGATTCATTGTAATGTGATTTAACTACTTTTGTGTCTTACATGTTGAAAAAGTAACCAAATAACTTCTTATTTCAAGATTCAAGTGAATTACTTGCGTTTAAATTCAAACCAAATTTGACCTAAATTTGATGAAATTTTTAGCGTTGCATTTGTTATATTAGAGATTCATTGTAATGCAATTTACCTACTTTTGAGCCTTACATGTTGAAAAAGTAACCAAATAACTTCTTATTTCATGATTCAAGTGCATTACTTGCGTTGAAATTCTAACTAAATTTGACCTAAATTTAATGAACTTTGAAGCGTTACATTCGTTATATTAGATTCACTGTAATGTGATTTAACTACTTTTGTGCTTTACATGTTGAAAAAGTAGCCAAATAACTTCTTATTTCACGATTCAATTGAATTACTTGCGTTTAAATTCAAACCAAATTTGACCTAAATTTGATGAAATTTTTAGCGTTTCATTCGTTCTATTAGATTCATTGTAATGTGATTTACCTAGTTTTGTGCCTTACATTTTGAAAAAGTAACCAAATAACTTCTTATTTCATGATTCAAGTGCATTATTTGCGTTGAAATTCTAACTAAATTTGACTTAAATTTGATGAACTTTGTAGCATTACATTCGTTATATTAGATTCATTGTAATGTGATTTACCTACTTCTGTGCCTCACATGTTGAAAAAGTAACAAATAACTTCTTATTTCAAGATTAAAGTGCATTACATGCGTTGAAATTCAAACTAAATTTGACCTAAATTTGATGAACTTTGTAACGTTACATTCGTTATATTAGATTCATTGTAATGTGATTTAACTACTTTTGTGCCTTACATGTCGAAAAAGTAACCAAATAACTTCTTATTTCAAGATTCAAGTGAATTACTTGCGTTGGAATTCAAACCAAATTTGACCTAAATTTGATAAACTTTGAAGCGTTACATTCGTTATATTAGATTCATTGTAATGTGATTTAACTACTTTTGTGCCTTACATGTTGAAAAAGTAACCAAATAACTTCTTATTTCAAGATTCAAGTGCATTACTTGCGTTGAAATTAAAACCAAACATGACTTAAATTTGATCAACTTTAAACCGTTACTTTCATTATATTTGATTCATTTAAATGTTATTTATCTACTTTTGTGCTTGACATGTTGAAAAAGTAACGAAATAACTTCTTATTTCAAGATTCAAGTGAATTACTTGCGTTGAAATTCAAACCAAATTTGACCTAAATTTGATGAACTTTGAAACATTACATTCGTTATATTAGATTCATTGTAATGTGATTTAACTAGTTTTGTGCCTTACATGTTGAAAAAGTAACCAAATAACTTCTTATTTCAAGATTCAAGTGCATTACTTGCGTTGAAATTAAAACCAAATTTGACCTAAATTTGATGAACTTTAAACCTTTACACTCGTTATATTAGATTCATTGTATTGTGATTTAACTACTTTTGTGCCTTACATGTTGAAAAAGTAACCAAATGACTTCTTATTTCAAGATTCAAGTGCATTACTTGCGTTGAAATTAAAACCAAACATGACTTAAATTTGATCAACTTTAAACCGTTACTTTCATTATATTTGATTCATTTAAATGTTATTTATCAACTTTTGTGCTTTACATGTTGAAAAAGTAACCAAATAACTTCTTATTTCCAGATTCAAGTGAATTATTTGCGTTGAAATTCAAACCAAATTTGACGTAAATTTGATGAACTTTGAAGCATCACAATCGTTATATTAGATTCATTGTAATGTGATTTAACTACTTTTGTGCCTTACATGTTGAAAAAGTAACCAAATAACTTCTTATTTCAAGATTCAAGTGCATTACTTGCGTTGAAATTAAAACCAAATATGACTTAAATTTGATCAACTTTGAAACATTACATTCGTTATATTAGATTCATTGTAATGTGATATAACTACTTTTGTGTCTTACATGTTGAAAAAGTAACCAAATAACTTCTTATTTCAAGATTCAAGTGAATTACCTGCGTTTAAATTCAAACCAAATTTGACCTAAATTTGATTAAAATTTCTAGCGTTGCATTTGTTATATTAGAAATTCATTGTAATGCGATTTACCTACTTTTGAGCTTTACATGTTGAAAAAGTAACAAAAAAACTTCTTATTTCATGATTCAAGTGCTTTACTTGCGTTGAAATTAAAACCAAATATGACTTAAATTTGATCAAATTTAAAACGTTATATCCATTATATTTGATTCATTTAAATGTCATTTAACTACTTTTGTGTCTTACATGTCGAAAAAGTAACCAAATAACTTGTTATTTCAAGTTTAGGTGAATGAAATTGCGTTGAATTTAAAACAAAATTTGGCTTAAATTTGATGAAATTTGAAACGTTACATTCGTTATATTAGATTCAAAGTAATGTTATTTAACTACTTTTGTGCATAACATGTTGAAAAAGTAACCAAATAACTTCATATTTCATGATTCAAGTGCATTAATTGCGTTGAATTTCAAACAAAATTTGACATAAATTTGATGAAATTTGAAATGTTACATTCGTTATATTAGATTCATTGTAATGTGATTTAACTACTTTTGTGCCTTACATGTTGAAAAAGTAACCAAATAACTTCTTATTTCAAGATTCAAGTGAATTACTTGCGTTTAAATTCAAACCAATTTGACCTAAATTAGATGAAATTTTAAGCGTTGCATTCGTTATATTAGATTCATTGTTTACCTACTTTTGAGCCTTACATGTTGAAAAAGTAACCAAATAACTTCTTATTTCATGATTCAAGTTCTTTACTTGGGTTGAAATTAAAACCAAATATGACTTAAATTTGATCAAATTTAAAACGGTATATTCATTATATTTGATTCATTTAAATGTCATTTAACTACTTTTGTGCCTTACATGTCGAAAAAGTAACCAAATAACTTGTTATTTCAAGTTTAGGTGAATGAAATTGCGTTGAATTTCAAACAAAATTAGACTTAAATTTGATGAAATTTGAAACGTTACGTTCGTTATATTAGATTCAAAGTAATGTGTTGAAAAAGTAACCAAATAACTTCTTATTTCAAGATTCAAGTGCATTACTTGCGTTGAAATTCAAACCAAAATGACTAAATTTGATCAACTTTAAAACGTTACATTCGTTATATTAGATTCATTTAATGTTATTTACTAATTTTGTGCCTTACATGTTGTTGAAAAAGTAACCAAATAACTTCTTATTTCTAATTCAAGTGCATTACTTGCGTTGAAATTAAACTAAATTTGACCTAAATTTGATGAACTTTGAAGTGTTACATTCGTTATTAGATTCATTGTAATGTGATTTAACTACTTTTGTGCCTTAATGTTGAAAAAGTAACCAAATAACTTCTTATTTCAAGATTCAAGTGCATTACTTGCGTTGAAATTCAACTAAATTTGACCTAAATTTGATGAACTTTGAAGTGTTACATTCGTTATATTAGATTCATTGTAATGTGATTTAACTACTTTTGCCTTACATGTTGAAAAAGTAACCAAATAACTTCTTATTTCAATTCAAGTGCATTACTTGCGTTGAAATTCAAACAAATTTGACCTAAATTTGATGAACTTTGAAGTCTTACATTCGTTATATTAGATTCATTGTAATGTGATTTAACTACTTTTGTGCCTTACATGTTGAAAAAGTAACCAAATAACTCTTATTTCTAGATTCAATTGCATTACTTGCGTTGAAATTCAAACAAAATTTGACCTAAATTTGATGAACTTTGAAGCGTTACATTCATTATATTAGATTTATTGTAATGTGATTTAACTACTTTTGTGCCTTACATGTTGAAAAAGTACCAAATAACTTCTTATTTCAAGATTCAAGTGCATTACTTGCGTTGAAATTCAAACAAATTTGACTAATTTGATGAACTTTGAAGCGTTACATTCGTTATATTAGATTCATTGTAATGTGATTTAACTACTTTTGTGCCTTACATGTTGAAAAAGTAACCAAATAACTTCTTATTTCTAGATTCAAGTGCATTACTTGCGTTGAAATTCAAACAAATTTGACCTAAATTTGATGAACTTTGAAGTGTTACATTCGTTATATTAGATTCATTGTAATGTGATTTAACTACTTTGTGCCTTACATGTTGAAAAAGTAACCAAATAACTTCTTATTTCAAGATTCAAGTGCTTGCGTTGAAATTCAAACAAATTTGACCTAAATTTGATGAACTTGAAGTCTTACATTCGTTATATTAGATTCATTGTAATGTTATTTAACTACTTTTGTTCCTTACATGTTGAAAAAGTAACCAAATAACTTCTTATTTCAAGATTCAAGTGCATTACTAGCGTTGAAATTCAAACAAAATTTTACCTAAATTTGATGAACTTTGAAGCGTTACATTCGTTATTAGATTCATTGTAATGTGATTTAACTACTTTTGTGTGCCTTACATGTTGAAAAAGTAACCAATAACTTCTTATTTCAATATTTCAAGTGCATTACTTGCGTTGAAATTCAAACAAAATTTAACCTAAATTTGATAAACTTTGAAGCGTTACGTTCGTTATATTAGATTCATTGTAATGTGATTTAACTACTTTTTGTGCCTTACATGTTGAAAAGTAACCAAATAACTTCTTTCAAGATTCAAGTGCATTCCTTGCGTTGATACTAAAACCAAATATGACTTAAATTAGATCAACTTTAAAACGTTAGATTCATTATATTAGATTCATTTAAATGTTATTTTTACTATTTTTTGTGCCTTACATGTTGAAAAGTAACAAATAACTTCTTATTTCTGATTCAAGTGAATTAATTGCGTTGAAATTGAAACAAAATTTGACTTAAATTTGATAAACTTTGAAGTGTTACATTCGTTATATTAGATTCATTGTAATGTGATTTAACTACTTTTTTGCTACATGTTGAAAAAGTAACCAAATAACTTCTTATTTCAGATTCAAGTGCATTACTTCCTAGAAATTCAAACTAATTTGACCTAAATTGATGACTTTGAAGCGTTACATTCGTTATATTAGATTCATTGTAATGTGATTTTCTACTTTTGTGCCTTACATGTCGAAAAAGTAACGAAATAACTTCTTATTTCAGGATTCAAGTGCATTACTGCGTTGATACAAAACCAAATATGACTTAAATTTGATCAACTTTAAAACGTTACTTCATTATATTAGATTCATTTAAGTGTTATTTTACTATTTTGTGCCTACATGTTGAAAAAGTAACCAAATAACTTCTTTTCCAAGATTCAAGTGCATTTCTTGCGTTGAATTCAAACAAAATTTGACCTAATTGATGAACTTTGAAGCGTTACATTCGTTATATTAGATTCATTGTAATGTGATTTAACTACTTTTGTGCCTTACATGTTGAAAAAGTAACCAAATAACTTCTTATTTCTAGATTCAAGTGCATTACTTGCGTTGAAATTCAAACAAAATTTGACCTAAATTTGATGAACTTTGAAGCGTTACATTCATTATATTAGATTTATTGTAATGTGGTTTAACTACTTTTGTCCTTGCATGTTGAAAAAGTAACCAAATAACTTCTATTTCAAGATTCAGTGCATTACTTGCGTAGAAATTCAAACAAAATTTGACTTAAATTTGATGAACTTGAAGCGTTACATTCGTTATATTAGATTCATTGTAATGTGATTTAACTACTTTGTGCCTTACATGTTGAAAAAGGACCAAATAACTTCTTATTTCAAGATCTTTATCAAGTGCATTACTGCGTTGAAATTCAAACTAATTTAACCTAAATTTGATGAACTTTGAAGCGTTCATTCGTTATATATATTCATTGTAATGTGATTTAACTACTTTTGTGCCTTACATGTTGAAAAAAGTAACCAAATACTTCTATTTCTAGATTCAAGTGAATTACTTGCGTTGAAATTCAACAAAATTTGACCTAAATTTGATGAACTTTGAAGTGTTACATTCGTTATATTAATTCATTGTAATGTTATTTAACTATTTTGTGCCTTACATGTTGAAAAAGTAACCAAATAACTTCTTATTTCAAGATTCAAGTGCATTACTAGCGTTGAAATTCAAACAAAATTTGACCTAAATTTGATGAACTTTGAAGCGTTACATTCATTATATTAGATTTATTGTAATGTGGTTTAACTACTTTTGTGCTTACATGTTGAAAAGTAACCAAATAACTTCTTATTTCTAGATTCAAGTGCATTACTTGCGTTGAATTCAACAAAATTTGACCTAAATTTGATGAACTTTGAAACGTTTACATTCATTATATTAGATTTATTGTAATTGTGGTTTAACTACTTTTTGCCTTGCATGTTGAAAAAGTAACCAAATAACTTCTGATACGCGAAAATCGTATCACATTTTTAGCATGTTTTTATATATGTTTTAATGTGAAATTGAGAGTAAATTGACATTAATTGTTTATTATTTACTTGATTTCACGGTTTTTATGATTTTGGAAGTGTCAGGTGAAAGTAGACGAAAATAGCAAATTCTGGGGCAAAAACGCAATTTTTTGGAAATATTGACCCGGTCAAAGGTCCGGGACGGGCGTCCCGAACCCGGAACGGGCGTCCCGACCCAGTCAAACCGCCAGGACGGGCGTCCTGACCCGGGACGGGCGTCCCGAACCTGGTCAACGAACCAGGACGGGCGTCCCGAACCGGGACGGGCGTCCCGAACCGCCAGAAGCTGTCCCACATCGAATTTTTCAGAGATTTTCACTCCTGGAAGCTGCTATAAATACCCTAGGCCTCCGCAGTTGAATTGATCCTCTCCACTCGATCTGAGTCATTTAGTGGTCTCCAGTGTACAATTTTCCAGTACACAACTCACTCAGAGACTCAGATCTCATTTCTTTCTTATTAGTGTTTTGTTTAGTTTCTGAGAAATAGTCTCAGATCTTAGGTTTCTATAGATAGGTTCGTTTCCGGTGTTCATAGAATACCCGGGGTATCGTTAGGAACCCTAAGAGCTCTAGCGTTCGAAGAGTCAGTCCACAGGGCTGGGCTTAAGCCGAGAGTCGAAGGTAAAGCCCAGTTACTAGGCTGAGGAAGCGTCCTCCGAAGGCTCTGTCAAATAGAGTCGGGTCGGCAGTACGACATACAAAGGAGCACAGTCCCACGCAGTGACTACGTAAAGGGTGATTTCTTTATGGCATTGGTCCCCCCGGTCCCTCTCTTATATGTTGTTACTGTGTCTGTCCAAATACTTATTTTGAATATCAGATTATGATTTTTATGAATAATTGTTTTATATGTTGAAGTTGTTATATTTTTCCGGAAATAGCCACCTGCTAAATATTCACTATGTCTGCATGTTTAATGTGCTCTTTTAAACTAAAGTTAGGGTTATAGACAATTCCTAACCACGGTCTAATCATAACCTGTTTAGTTTAACAGGCATCAATTAGTATTGGTGTCTGCCATGCTAGATAAAATAACATGTTGAACACCCTGCCTGTTAAAGTAGTCTAGGTAGGAGCCGAGCTGAGTCCGATTATGCCGGCGGCTAGGGCAAGCGGTATGATCCCCGAAGTGACATAGGGCTTTCATGGATGCCTTCGTCCCGAACCGTGAGTAGGGCCGTCATTAAGGTAGGGCGGTTTATTAGAGACCTCGGATGTGGTACGCCTTTAGACACAGAACATAGTTGCAATCCAGGCTAAGATGCATCTAAAATACTCGAACATAGGTCAATCAACATATAGGAACAGTATACATAGAATCAGAATTATCTTTAAAACACTTCTAGGGTTAATTAGACTTGAACCTAGTGGAGAATGGATCACCCCTCATCAAAAGATTTGATGAAGATTGCATAACTGGATCATAAGATAAGAGTTAGGATAAGAGGCTAGTTACTACTAAGCCGTTGCCACTTCCCTGGGAGTACGATAATTAAAATCGTAGATACTTTCCAATAGACTAGCTACACGATAGGTACTCTGCCTTAGATTCTGGCTGATTAAGTGACACCATAAGACTAAACGTGACAATTAGTCAATCACAGTCCTTAATTAATCATAATCACATAGGGTAAAATAACACCTATTTAGTAAGTCAACCGGAATCCACACATCAGATTTTTGGCGCCGTTGCCGGGGAAATATCATAATGAATTTAGGATTCCTGATCAAAATTCTAGAGACTTATGATAGGTAACGGTAGTAACCTAGACCTTAACCCAACACTTATCTTACACTAGTTAGACAATCACTTTCCTAAATATAGGGTTATCATAACTAATTAATTCTAGATGTTATCTGGAATTAAGATACTTAGGATAATCAAATTCTAGAAAATTATTCTAGAACCATATTAAGGGAATTTAATTGCTTTCAAAATATTAAAAAGAAAAAAAAATTTTTAAAATCCAAAAATTCGAAAAAATTGTACTTTTTCTTGTTTAATGGTAAGTTATTCTCTTTTCCCTATCTTTTGTTTCCTCTTTGTGAATAGTTGTTTTGTTTTGTTTTCGCTTTCTTCCAAGTTTTTCTTTAGTTTTCACTCTCCCTGTAACCCCACTAACCAGTTTGCTCAGGTATTTAATTTTAAACTAAAACGTGTTTTCTTCTCTGTAGTTGCATGACTCGATCTTCAGAAGCTAACCTTGAAACACCAGTTGAAAATCCTGAACGAATCATTCGCACAGCTAATAGGCGAAGAACAGAAATGGCTGCTGAAAGACCTACCCTTGAATCCTACATCCAGCCACAGACTATCCCAGTCTCATCTGCCATCCGAATCCCTGGGAACCCTCGCTATGATCTTAAACCGAATGTGATCCAGCTGATTATAAATCGAGTTCAGTTTGGAGGAACTGCAGCCGAGAATCCGCTGGAACACCTATCTGATTTCTCTTCTCTCTGCGAAGGCCTCAAGGGAGATCATACTGCAGAAATAACTAAACTCAACCTGTTTCCCTACTCACTTAGGGACAGAGCTAAGAGATGGTTGGCCCAGCTACCTACTAACTCCATCACCTCATGGGACGAGTTAAGCAAAGCCTTCCTAGAAGAGTACTACTCTGCAGCAAGAGTCCTAGAATATCGAAGGGCTCTGTCTAGTTTCACTCAAGCTGCTGATGAGACAGTGATCGAAGCTTGGGACAGATTCAAGAGCTACTCAGGCTCTGCCCCCAACATGGACTTACCGAGGCATTGCTGATTCAGCAATTTTACGGGGGTATGTCAGACATGGGTAAGCAAATTCTCGATGGACTCAATCCCAGAGCGGTTTCAATGGAATGAGTGATGTAGATGCTAGAAACGCTCTGGAGAGACTCTACAGGAACAGCAAGAATTGGCGCACAAGTGGCCGAGCTAAGAAGCAACCAGTAATGCGGTCGTTGCCTCCACTGATGATCAATTTGAGGCACTGAAGGCCAGCATTACTAATCAGCTGAATGCTTTCCAACAAGGGAAAAGTATCAGTCAGTATACCAAGTCTGCGAGTTTTGCCAAGGACCACATTCAGTGGGGATTGTTATGGTAATGGGATATTAACTGTCCCAGAAGAGATGGAACAAGTGGACGCAGTAATTCTGCTCCTATAGGAAATACCTACAATCCCACTTGGAAGAACCATCCGGGATTTAGCTGGAGAAACAATCCCGGGGCTACTAACTTCCAGAAAAGAGTACCTCAGCAGCTGCCATATCCGCAGAACCAGCAAGTTGCTCTGCCTGCACCAAGGAACTACATCGTTCCAGCTGATCCCATGCAAGAATTTAGAGACATGCTGAAGAGCATTTCCGACTCCAACAAGGAAATGATAGAGTCCAACAGAAAGATTCAGGAAGCTCACGCAGAAAGAATCCAGCAGAACGAGAATAGACAGAAGCAGACCGAGCAAACAATCAGAAACACACAAGCTGCTATACAAACTTTAGAGAGGCAGATGGGTCAACTATCCACCCATTTCTCTCACAGGTCCCAGGGAACGCTACCAAGCAACACTGAGACCAACCCTCAAACTGAATGCAAGACCATCACTCTAAGATCTGGTAAAATTCTATCTCCATCTCCACCCAAACCATCTGACCCTCCTATTCTTGTGCAGGAACCAGAAGAAGGCTCCAAGGACCCAACGCCGACGGATGTCGAGATCGAAGTAGCAAGGAAAGGGAAGACGGAGTTTATTCCTGAGTACCGGCCAAAAGTACCTTACCCTGCCAGACTTATGCACAATAAAGATAAGGAGCAATTTGAAAAGTTTCTTAGGAATTTTAGTCAGATTCATGTTAATTTACCTTTACTTGATGTTATTTCTGAAATGCCAAAGTATGCTAAGTTTTTAAAAGAAGTTGTTAGTAATAAAAGAAAATTTGACATGGACAATGGTTTTCTTAATGAAGAATGTTCGGCGGTTCTGTTGAATAAACTACCGTCTAAACAGAAAGATCCTGGTTGTTTTACCTTGCCATGTACAATTGGAAATATAACATGCATGCATTAGCAGATTTAGGAGCCAGTATTAATCTTATGCCATCTAGTTTATTTGATAAATTAGGATTGCATGATTTGAAAACAACTAGGATGTGCATACAACTTGCAGGACAGTCAAAATCCCCAAGGGAATAATTGAAGACCTCTTAGTAAAGGTCGGAAAATTTGTATTCCCTGTGGATTTCGTTGTCATGGACATGAATGGGGAAGGAGGAGTGCCCCTGATCCTAGGTCGACCATTTCTAGCTACCTCAAAAGCATTAATAGACGTCAGTAATGGTCAAATCAAGTTAAGGGTAGGAAATGATGACATCACTTTTGATCTAAATGAGACCCTTAGGTATCCCATGCATTTAGATGATACTTGCTTTCGTGTAGATGCCATGGAACACTTGATTGCAATTAACGTGACAGACCTATGCTCAAACTATCAAGTTCTAAGTGAGGACTCCCTAGAATTAGAGGAGTCTGAACTTAGCTCTTCTGAAAATGAAATTACTTCTGATAGTTTCACTGAGATAGGTGTTGATGAGATGAAGAAAGAACGAACCTCGTTTGAAGATCCACCAGACTTGGAACTGAAGGAACTACCCACTCATCTGTGCTACGAATTCCTAGATGACAACAAGAAGCTTCCCATTATTCTTGCAGCTGATCTGACTGCAGAACAAAGGAAGCTGACTGTGGACATGTGCAGAAAGCATAGAAGAGCTTTTGCCTACAAAATTGCGGATATCCCAGATTTTCGCCAGATTTGGATGTCCAAAAGCCCTAATTAGTGATCGAGGTACGCACTTCTGCAACTCTCAATTGCAGAAGGTACTTCAGCAATACGGAATTCAGCATCGCATTTCCACAGCCTACCATCCTCAAACCAACGGGCAGGCTGAGGTAACCAATAGGGGGATAAAGAGAATCCTAGAAAAGACAGTGGGTGTTAACCGTAAGGATTGGGCCAATAAACTGGAGGATGCATTATGGGCCTTCCGTACAGCATACAAGACCACTACGGGATTCTCACCCTATCGACTAGTCTACGGAAAAGCATGCCACCTTCCGGTTGAACTTGAACATAGAGCTTACTGGGCAGTGCAAAAATGCAATCTTAACGATAAATTGGCTAAGGAACACCGGATTCTACAACTCAATGAATTGGATGAGTGGAGGCTCAAAGCCTACGAGAACTCACATCAGTTCAAAATGACGAGTAAACTCCGGCATGATAGACGACTCAGAGCCCAGAAAAATTTCGAACCAGGCGATAAGGTATTGTTGTACAATTCACGTTTAAAATTCTTCCCAGGAAAGCTGCGTAGCTGTTGGTCAGGACCATTCACAATTACGGAAGTATCACCTTTCGGAGCATGTGACATCATGGATTCTGACGGCATTATTCAAAAAGTAAACGGACAACGCCTGAAGATTTACACAGAGCCGTTTGACTCGTCCGAGCAGATTGTGGACTTCACAAACTAAGGGAGTATCTTTTTCATTTTATTTCTTGTTTTTGTTATTTCTATGTTCCTTCTTACCCGTAGTTAGCTGAATAAGTGTGGGGTAAGAATCTTTTAATTATGTTTTATTTCTTGTTTCCAAATAAATGTGGGGTAGATGTGCATGAACACTGAGGACAGTGCCAGCCTTAAGTGTGGGGTAGCAGTGCACGGTGCACTTAGCAGTTTGAAAAATTTTTGCATGCTTTTGCTTGTTTTCCCTGTATTTTCACACCCTTCCAAAATTTTTTCAAAATCTTTCCGTCTTTCAGACTTTAAATGCAGTATGCTTGGTTAAACAAATTGCTTATGTCTATGATATGTAGGTAGTATGTTATGGTTAGTAGGAGATAGTTAATAGCTATCTTGGACTGATTGACTAGGAATAGGGAATTCCTGATAACTGAGCACAACCCTGTCTGGATTAGAAACCTCAACCAATTGCCTATTCGAGACTTAACTAGATAAAACTAGACCAGTTGTGGATATATTGGCAGTTAGAACGACTAGATGAGACTCTGAGCTAAAAGTGAAAAGAACTTAAGGAAATTAATTATAATAAGGGTAGTTTGCCAGCGGCCTTCGCTACTCGAGCACCACTCCTTCGGGGAATTTAAAGCCTGATGCCCTAAGGCCGTGTAGGTCTGGGAGTCATCGGAGTGGGACTCGTTACATGGGTAGTTGAAGTTGACGTGTTCTAAGCAGACTCGAAATACCCTGAATCTATAAAGAAAATAACTAAGTGCTAAAACGTTAAAAATCTTATCACCAAAGCTCAGAACTCAGAAAGTTATCTGTTGTCAGCATGTCTAGCGATAGGTCGAAGGGTTATCTGGTAGCAGTTAAGATAGGAGCCATTGTGTTGACTATCTGGTCTGGACTAGTACACACACTACACATCAGGAAGACCCTATGACTAAGAGAAAGGTTCAACCTAGTTGTTGATTTGTTTTCTGCCTGATCATAACAAACTACTAAAAACATCTGAGACCTTGTCATAGCAACCTAACCAATCAGACTTGTATTAAGAATTGTCTGAAGAATTTTTGGAATAAAAACATGACTAGGAATTTAAGTGACTGCACTACGGTTTAGAATCACTAACTCCATGTAGACTTTGCTTGAGGACAAGCAAAAAGCTAAGTGTGGGGTTATCTGATACGCGAAAATCGTATCACATTTTTAGCATGTTTTTATATATGTTTTAATGTGAAATTGAGAGTAAATTGACATTAATTGTTTATTATTTACTTGATTTCACGGTTTTTTGATTTTGGAAGTGTCAGGTGAAAAGTAGACGAAAATAGCAAATTCTGGGGCAAAAACGCAATTTTTGGAAATATTGACCCGGTCAAAGGTCCGGGACGGGCGTCCCGAACCCGGGACGGGCGTCCCGACCCAGTCAAACCGCCAGGACGGGCGTCCTGACCCGGGACGGGCGTCCCGAACCTGGTCAACGAACCAGGACGGGCGTCCCGAACCGCCAGAAGCTGTCCCACATCGAATTTTTCAGAGATTTTCACTCCTGGAAGCTGCTATAAATACCCTAGGCCTCCAGCAGTTGAATTCATCCCTCTCCACTCGATCTGAGTCATTTAGTGGTCTCCAGTGTACAATTTTCCAGTACACAACTCACTCAGAGACTCAGATCTCAGTTTTCTTTCTTATTAGTGTTTTGTTTAGTTTCTGAGAAATAGTCTCAGATCTTAGGTTTCTATAGATAGGTTCGTTTCCGGTGTTCATAGAATACCCGGGGTATCGTTAGGAAACCCTAAGAGAGCTCTAGGCGTTCGAAGAGTCAGTCCACAGGGCTGGGCTTAAGCCGAGAGTCGAAGGTAAAGCCCAGTTACTAGGCTGAGGAAGCGTCCTCCGAAGGCTCTGTCAAATAGAGTCGGGTCGGCAGTACGACATACAAAGGAGCACAGTCCCACGGCAGTGACTACGTAAAGGGTGATTTCTTTATGGCATTGGTCCCCCCGGTCCCTCTCTTTATATGTTGTTACTGTGTCTGTCCAAATACTTATTTTGAATATCAGATTATGATTTTTATGAATAGTTGTTTTATATGTTGAAGTTGTTATATTTTTCCGGAAATAGCCACCTGCTAAATATTCACTATGTCTGCATGTTTAATGTGCTCTTTTAAACTAAAGTTAGGGTTATAGACAATTCCTAACCACGGTCTAATCATAACCTGTTTAGTTTAACAGGCATCAATTAGTATTGGTGTCTGCCATGCTAGATAAAATAACATGTTGAACACCCGCCTGTTAAAGTAGTCTAGGTAGGAGCCGAGCTGAGTCCGATTATGCCGGCGGCTAGGGCAAGCGGTATGATCCCCGAAGTGACATAGGGCTTTCATGGATGCCTTCGTCCCGAACCGTGAGTAGGGCCGTCATTAAGGTAGGGCGGTTTATTAGAGACCTCGGATGTGGTACGCCTTTAGACACAGAACATAGTTGCAATCCAGGCTAAGATGCATCTAAAATACTCGAACATAGGTCAATCAACATATAGGAACAGTATAACATAGAATCAGAATTTATCTTTAAAACACTTCTAGGGTTAATTAGACTTGAACCTAGTGGAGAATGGATCACCCTCTCATCAAAAGATTTGATGAAGATTGCATAACTGGATCATAAGATAAGAGTTAGGATAAGAGGCTAGTTACTACTAAGCCGTTGCCACTTCCCTGGGGTACGATAATTAAAATCGTAGATACTTTCCAATAGACTAGCTACACGATAGGTACTCTGCCTTAGATTCTGGCTGATTAAGTGACACCATAAGACTAAACGTGACAATTAGTTAATCACAGTCCTTAATTAATCATAATCATCATAGGGTAAAATAACACCTATTTAGTAAGTCAACCGGAATCCACACATCAACTTCTTATTTCAAGATTCAAGTGCATTACTTGCGTAGAAATTCAAACAAAATTTGACTTAAATTTGATGAACTTTGAAGCGTTACATTCGTTATATTAGATTCATTGTAATGTGATTTAACTACTTTTGTGCCTTACATGTTGAAAAAGTAACCAAATAACTTCTTATTTCAAGATTCAAGTGCATTACTTGCGTTGAAATTCAAACTAAATTTGACCTAAATTTGATGAACTTTGAAGCGTTACATTCGTTATATTAGATTCATTGTAATGTGATTTAACTACTTTTGTGCCTTACATGTTGAAAAAGTAACCAAATAACTTCTTATTTCTAGATTCAACTGAATTACTTGCGTTGAAATTCAAACAAAATTTGACTTAAATTTGATGAACTTTGAAGTGTTACATTCGTTATATTAGATTCATTGTAATGTGATTTAACTACTTTTGTGCCTTACATGTTGAAAAAGTAACCAAATAACTTCTTATTTCAAGATTCAAGTGCATTACTTCCGTAGAAATTCAAACTAAATTTGACCTAAATTTGATGAACTTTGAAGCGTTACATTCATTATATTAGATTCATTGTAATGTGATTTAACTACTTTTGTGTCTTACATGTCGAAAAAGTAACGAAATAACTTCTTATTTCAGGATTCAAGTGCATTACTTGCGTTGATACTAAAACCAAATATGACTTAAATTTGATCAACTTTAAAATGTTACATTCATTATATTAGATTCATTTAAATGTTATTTTACTAATTTTGTGCCTTACATGTTGAAAAAGTAACCAAATAACTTCTTATTTCAAGATTCAAGTGCATTACTTGCGTTGAAATTCAAACAAAATTTGACCTAAATTTGATGAACTTTGAAGCGTTACATTCGTTATATTAGATTCATTGTAATGTGATTTAACTACTTTTGTGCCTTACATGTTGAAAAAGTAACCAAATAACTTCTTATTTCAAGATTCAAGTGCATTACTTGCGTTGAAATTCAAACAAAATTTGACCTAAATTTGATGAACTTTGAAGCGTTACATTCATTATATTAGATTTATTGTAATGTGGTTTAACTACTTTTGTGCCTTACATGTTGAAAAAGTAACCAAATAACTTCTTATTTCAAGATTCAAGTGCATTACTTGCGTAGAAATTCAAACAAAATTTGACTTAAATTTGATGAACTTTGAAGCGTTACATTCGTTATATTAGATTCATTGTAATGTGATTTAACTACTTTTGTGCCTTACATGTTGAAAAAGTAACCAAATAACTTCTTATTTCAAGATTCAAGTGCATTACTTGCGTTGAAATTCAAACTAAATTTAACCTAAATTTGATGAACTTTGAAGCGTTACATTCGTTATATTAGATTCATTGTAATGTGATTTAACTACTTTTGTGCCTTACATGTTGAAAAAGTAACCAAATAACTTCTTATTTCTAGATTCAAGTGAATTACTTGCGTTGAAATTCAAACAAAATTTGACCTAAATTTGATGAACTTTGAAGTGTTACATTCGTTATATTAGATTCATTGTAATGTTATTTAACTACTTTTGTGCCTTACATGTTGAAAAAGTAACCAAATAACTTCTTATTTCAAGATTCAAGTGCATTACTAGCGTTGAAATTCAAACAAAATTTGACCTAAATTTGATGAACTTTGAAGCGTTACATTCATTATATTAGATTTATTGTAATGTGGTTTAACTACTTTTGTGCCTTACATGTTGAAAAAGTAACCAAATAACTTCTTATTTCTAGATTCAAGTGCATTACTTGCGTTGAAATTCAAACAAAATTTGACCTAAATTTGATGAACTTTGAAACGTTACATTCATTATATTAGATTTATTGTAATGTGGTTTAACTACTTTTGTGCCTTGCATGTTGAAAAAGTAACCAAATAACTTCTTATTTCAAGATTCAAGTGCATTACTTGCGTAGAAATTCAAACAAAATTTGACTTAAATTTGATGAACTTTGAAGCGTTACATTCGTTATATTAGATTCATTGTAATGTGATTTAAGTACTTTTGTGCCTTACATGTTGAAAAAGTAACCAAATAACTTCTTATTTCAAGATTCAAGTGCATTACTTGCGTTGAAATTCAAACTAAATTTAACCTAAATTTGATGAACTTTGAAGCGTTACATTCGTTATATTAGATTCATTGTAATGTGATTTAACTACTTTTGTGCCTTACATGTTGAAAAAGTAACCAAATAACTTCTTATTTCTAGATTCAAGTGAATTACTTGCGTTGAAATTCAAACAAAATTTGACCTAAATTTGATAAACTTTGAAGTGTTACATTCGTTATATTAGATTCATTGTAATGTGATTTAACTACTTTTGTGCCTTACATGTTGAAAAAGTAACCAAATAACTTCTTATTTCAAGATTCAAGTGCATTACTTCCGTAGAAATTCAAACTAAATTTGACCTAAATTTGATGAACTTTGAAGCGTTACATTCATTATATTAGATTCATTGTAATGTGATTTAACTACTTTTGTGTCTTACATGTCGAAAAAGTAACGAAATAACTTCTTATTTCAGGATTCAAGTGCATTACTTGCGTTGATACTAAAACCAAATATGACTTAAATTTGATCAACTTTAAAACGTTACATTCATTATAGATTCATTTAAGTGTTATTTTACTAATTTTGGCCTTACATGTTGAAAAAGTAACCAAATAACTCTTATTCCAAGATTCAAGTGCATTACTTGCGTTGAAATTCAAACAAAATTTGACCTAAATTTGATGAACTTTGAAGCGTTACATTCGTTATATTAGATTCATTGTAATGTGATTTAACTACTTTGTGCCTTACATGTTGAAAAGTAACCAAATAACTTCTTTTTCTAGATTCAAGTGCATTACTTGCGTTGAAATTCAAACAAAATTTGACCTAAATTTGATGAACTTTGAAGCGTTACATTCATTATATTAGATTTATTGTAATGTGGTTTAACTACTTTTGTGCCTTACATGTTGAAAAAGTAACCAAATAACTTCTTATTTCAAGATTCAAGTGCATTACTTGCGTAAAATTCAAACAAATTTGATGAACTTTGAAGCGTTACATTCGTTATATTAGATTCATTGTAATGTGATTTAACTACTTTTGTGCCTTACATGTTGAAAAAGTAACCAAATAACTTCTTATTTCAAGATTCAAGTGCATTACTTGCGTTGAAATTCAAACTAAATTTAACCTAAATTTGATGAACTTTGAAGCGTTACATTCGTTATATTAGATTCATTGTAATGTGATTTAACTACTTTTGTGCCTTACATGTTGAAAAAGTAACCAAATAACTTCTTATTTCTAGATTCAAGTGAATTACTTGCGTTGAAATTCAAACAAAATTTGACCTAAATTTGATGAACTTTGAAGTGTTACATTCGTTATATTAGATTCATTGTAATGTGATTTAACTACTTTTGTGCCTTACATGTTGAAAAAGTAACCAATAACTTCTTATTTCAAGATTCAAGTGCATTACTAGCGTTGAAATTCAAACAAAATTTGACCTAAATTTGATGAACTTTGAAGCGTTACATTCATTAATTAGATTTATTGTAATGTGGTTTAACTACTTTTGTGCCTTACATGTTGAAAAAGTAACCAATAACTTCTTATTTCTAGATTCAAGTGCATTACTTGCGTTGAAATTCAAACAAAATTTGACCTAAATTTGATGAACTTTGAAACGTTACATTCATATATTAGATTTATGTATGTGGTTTAACTACTTTTGTGCCTTGCATGTTGAAAAAGTAACCAAATAACTTCTTATTTCAAGATTCAAGTGCATTACTTGCGTAGAAATTCAAACAAATTTGACTTAAATTTGATGAACTTTGAAGCGTTACATTCGTTATATTAGATTCATTGTAATGTGGATTTAAGTACTTTTGTGCCTTACATGTTGAAAAGTACCAAATAACTTCTTATTTCAAGATTCAGTGCATTACTTGCGTTGAAATTCAAACTAAATTTAACCTAAATTGATGAACTTTGAAGCGTTACATTCGTTATATTAGATTCATTGTAATGTGATTTAACTACTTTTGTGCCTTACATGTTGAAAAAGTAACCAAATAACTTCTTATTTCTAGATTCAAGTGAATTAATTGCGTTGAAATTGAAACAAATTTGACTTAATTTGATAAACTTTGAAGTGTTACATTCGTTATATTAGATTCATTGTAATGTGATTTAACTACTTTTTGCCTTACATGTTGAAAAGTAACCAAATAACTTCTTATTTCAAGATTCAAGTGCATTACTTCCGTAAAATTCAACTAAATTTGACCTAAATTTGATGACTTTGAAGCGTTACATTCATTATATTAGATTCATTGTAATGTATTTAACTACTTTTGTTCTTACATGTCGAAAAAGTAACGAAATAACTTCTTATTTCAGGATTCAGTGCATTACTTGCGTTGATACTAAAACCAATATGACTTAAATTTGATCAACTTTAAAACGTTACATTCATTATATTAGATTCATTTAATGTTATTTTACAATTTTGTGCTTACATGTTGAAAAAGTAACCAAATAACTTCTTATTCCAAGATTCAAGTGCATTACTTGCGTTGAAATTCAAACAAATTTGACCTAAATTTGATGAACTTTGAAGCGTTACATTCTTATTAGATTCATTTAATGTGATTTAACTACTTTTGTGCCTTACATGTTGAAAAAGTAACCAAATAACTTCTTATTTCTAGATTCAAGTGCATTACTTGCGTTGAAATTCAAACAAAATTTGACCTAAATTTGATGAACTTGAAGCGTTACATTCATTATATAAGATTTATTGTAATGTGGTTTAAACTACTTTTGTGCCTTGCATTGTTGAAAAGTAACCAATAACTTCTTATTTCAAGATTCAAGTGCATTACTTGCGTAGAAATTCAAACAAAATTTGACTTAAATTTGATGAACTTTGAAGCGTTACATTCGTTATATTAGATTCATTGTAATGTGATTTAACTACTTTTGTGCCTTCAAGTGAAAAAGGAACCAAATAACTTCTTATTTCAAGATTCAAGTGCATTACTTGCGTTGAAATTCAAACTAAATTTAACCTAAATTTGATGAACTTTGAAGCGTTACATTCGTTATATTAGATTCATTGTAATGTGATTTAACTACTTTTGTGCCTTACATGTTGAAAAGTAACCAAATAACTTCTTATTTCTAGATTCAAGTGAATTACTTGCGTTGAAATTCAAACAAAATTGACCTAAATTTGATGAACTTTGAAGTGTTACATTCGTTATATTAGATTCATGTAATGTTATTTAAACTACTTTTGTGCCTTACATGTTGAAAAAGTAACCAAATAACTTCTTATTTCAAGATTCAAGTGCATTACTAGCGTTGAAATTCAAACAAAATTTGACCTAAATTTGATGAACTTTGAAGCGTTACATTCATTATATTAGATTATTGTAGTGGTTTAACTACTTTTTGTGCCTTACATGTTGAAAAAGTAACCAAATAACTTTCTTATTTCTAGATTCAAGTGCATTACTTGCGTTGAAATTCAAACAAAATTTGACCTAAATTTGATGAACTTTGAAACGTTACATTCATTATATTAGATTTATTGTAATGTGGTTTAACTACTTTGTGCCTTGCATGTTGAAAAAGTAACCAAATAACTTCTTATTTCAAGATTCAAGTGCATTACTTGCGTAGAATTCAAACAAAATTTGACTTAAATTTGATGTACTTTGAAGCGTTACATTCGTTATATTAGATTCATTGTAATGTGATATAAGTACTTTTGTGCCTTACATGTTGAAAAAGTAACCAAATAACTTCTTATTTCAAGATTCAAAGTGCATTACTTGCGTTGAAATTCAAACTAAATTTAACCTAAATTTGATGAACTTTGAAGCGTTACATTCGTTATATTAGATTCATTGTAATTGATTTAACTACTTTTGTGCCTTACATGTTGAAAAAGTAACCAAATAACTTCTTATTTCTATTCAGATTCAGTGAATTAATTGCGTTGAATTGAAACAAAATTTGACTTAAATTTGATAAACTTTGAAGTGTTACATTCGTTTATTAGATTCATTGTAATGTGATTTAACTACTTTTTTGCCTTACATGTTGAAAAGTAAAACCAATAACTTCTTATTTCAAGATTCAAGTGCATTACTTCCGTAGAAATTCAAACTAAATTTGACCTAAATTTGATGAACTTTGAAGCGTTACATTCATTATAGATTCATTGTAATGTGATTTAACTACTTTTGTGTCTTACATGTCGAAAAAGTAACGAAATAACTTCTTATTTCAGGATCAAGTGCATTACTTGCGTTGATACTAAAACCAAATATGACTTAAATTGATCAACTTTAAAAAACGTTACATTCATTATATTAGATTCATTTAAGTGTTATTTTACTAATTTTGTGCCTTACATGTTGAAAAAGTAACCAAATAACTTCTTATTCCAAGATTCAAGTGCATTACTTGCGTTGAAATTCAAACAAAATTGACCTAAATTTGATGAACTTTGAAGCGTTACATTCATTATATTAGATTTATTGTAATGTGGTTTAACTACTTTTGTGCCTTGCATGTTGAAAAAGTAACCAATATAACTTCTTATTTCAAGATTCAATGCATTACTTGCGTAGAAATTCAAACAAAATTTGACTTAAATTTGATGAACTTTGAAGCGTTACATTCTTTAATTATTCATTGTAAGGGATTTAACTACTTTTGTGCCTTACATGTTGAAAAAGGAACCAAAATAACTTCTTATTTCAGATTCAAGTGCATTACTTGCGTTGAAATTCAAACTAAATTTAACCAAATTTGATGAACTTTGAAGCGTTACATTCGTTATATTAGATTCATTGTAATGTGATTTAACTACTTTTGTGCCTTACATGTTTGAAAAAGTAACCAAATAACTTCTTATTTCTAGATTGAAGTGATTACTTGCGTTGAAATTCAAACAAAATTTGACCTAAATTTGATGAACTTGAAGTGTTACATTCATTATATTAGATTCATTGTAATGTTATTTAACTACTTTTGTGCTTACATGAAAAAGTAACCAAATAACTTCTTATTTAAGATTCAAGTGCATTACTAGCGTTGAAATTCAAACAAAATTTGACCTAAATTTGATGAACTTTGAAGCGTTACATTCATTATTTAGATTTATTGTAATGTGGTTTAACTACTTTTGTGCCTTACATGTTGAAAAAGTAACCAATAACTTCTTATTTCTAGATTCAAGTGCATTACTTGCGTGAAATTCAAACAAAATTTGACCTAAATTTGATGAACTTTGAAGCGTTACATTCTTATATTAGATTTATTGTAATGTGGTTTAAAACTACTTTTGTGCCTTACATGTTGAAAAAGTAACCAAATAACTTCTTATTTCTAGATTCAAGTGCATTACTTGCGTTGAAATTCAAACAAATTTGACCTAAATTTGATGAACTTTGAAACGTTACATTCATTATATTAGATTTATTGTAATGTGGTTTAACTACTTTGTGCCTTGCATGTTTGAAAAAGTAACCCAAATCCCTTTATTTCAAGATTCAAGTGCATTACTTGGTTGAAATTCAAACAATTTGACCTAAATTTGATGAACTGTGCTGTTACATTGTTATATTAGATTCATTGTAATGTGATTTTAACTACTTTTGTGCGTAAATGTTGAAAAAAGTAACCAAATAACTTCTTATTTCAAGATGTCAGTGCTTATTTGCGTTGAAATCAAACAAATGCCCTAAATTTGATGAAACTTTGAAGGTTACATTCGTTATAGATTCTGTAATGTGATTTTAACTACTTTGTGCCTTACAGGTTGAAAAAGTACCAAATAACTTCTTATTTCAAGATCAAGTGCATACTTGCGTTGAAATTCAAACAAATTTGACCTAAATTTGATGAACTTTGAAGTGTACATTCGTTATATTAGATTCATGTGTAATGTGATTTAACTACTTTTGTGCCTTACATGTTGAAAAAGTAACCAAATAACTTCTATTTCAAGATTCAAGTGCATACTGCGTGGAAATTAATATAACGAATGTAACGTTTCAAATTTCATCAAATTTAAGTCAAATTTTGTTTGAAATTCAACGCAATTTCATTCACCTAAACTTGAAATAAGAAGTTATTTGGTTACTTTTTCAACATGTAAGGCAGAAAGTAGTTAAATAACATTTAAATGAATCAAAATATATGATATAACGTTACAAAGTTCTAACATTTAAGTCATATTTGGTTTTAATTTCAACGCAAGTAATCCACTTGAATCTTCAAATAAGATGTTATTTGATTACTTTTTCAACATGTAAGGCACAAAAGTAGTTAAATCACATTACAATGAATCTAATATAACGAATGTAACGTTACAAAGTTATTAGGTTAATTTTTCGACATGTATGGCTCAAAAGTAGGTAAATCACATTACAATGAATCTGATATAACGAATGCAACGCTATAAAGTTCAACAAATTTAGGTCAAATTTGGTTTGAATTTAAACGCAAGTAATTCACTTGAATCTTCAAATAAGAAGTTATTTGGTTAGTTTTCAACATGTAAGGCACAAAGTAGTTTAATAACATTTAAATGAATCTAATATAACGAATGTAACATTTCAAATTTCATCAAATTTAGTCAAATTATGTTTGAATTCAACGCAAGTAATGCACTTGAATCATGAAATAAAAGTTATTTGGTTCTTTTTCAACATGTAGGCAAAAGTAGGATAAATCACATTACAATGAATCTAATATAACGAATGTAACGCTTAAAAGTTCATCAAATTTAAGTCAAATTTAGTTTGAATTTCAACGCAAGTAATGCACTTTAATCTTGAAATAAAAAGTTATTTGTTTACTTTTTCAACATGTGAGGCACAAAAGTAGGTAAATCGCATTACAATGAATCTAATATAACGAATGTAACGCTACAAAGTTCAGCAAATTTAAGTCAAATTTAGTTTGAATTTCAACGCAAGTAATGCACTTTAATCTCGAAATAAGAAGTTATTTGGTTACTTTTTCAACGTGTAAGGCACAAAAGTAAGTTAAATCACATTACAATGAATCTAATATAACGAATGTAACGTTACAAAGTTCATCAAATTTAGGTCAAATTTAGTTTGAATTTCAACGCAAGTAATGCACTTTAATCTTGAAATAAAAAGTTATTTGGTTACTTTTTCAACATGTGAGGCACAAAAGTAGGTAAATCGCATTACAATGAATCTAATATAACGAATGTAACGCTACAAAGTTCATCAAATTTAAGTCAAATTTAGTTTGAAATTCAATGGAAGTAATGCACTTTAATCTTGAAATAAGAAGTTATTTGGTTACTTTTTCAACATGTAAGGCACAAAAGTAGTTAAATCACATTACAGTGAATCTAATATAACAAATGTAACGCTTCAAAGTTCATCAAACTTAGGTCAAATTTGATTTGAATTCCAACGCAAGTAATTCACTTGAATCTTGAAATAAGAAGTTATTTGGTTAATTTTTCGACATGTAAGGAACAAAAGTAGTTAAATCACATTACAATAAATCTAATATAATGAATGTAACGTTACAAAGTTCATCAAATTTAGGTCAAATTTAGTTTGAATTTCAACGCAAGTAATGCACTTTAATCTTGAAATAAAAAGTTATTTGGTTACTTTTTCAACATGTGAGGCACAAAAGTAGGTAAATCGCATTACAATGAATCTAATATAACGAATGTAACGCTAAAAAGTTCATCAAATTTAAGTCAAATTTAGTTTGAATTTCAACGCAAGTAATGCACTTTAATATTGAAATAAGAAGTTATTTGGTTACTTTTTCAACATGTAAGGCACAAAAGTAGTTAAATCACATTACAATGAATCTAATATAACGAATGTAACGCTACAAAGTTCATCAAATTTAAGTCAAATTTAGTTTGAAATTCAACGGAAGTAATGCACTTTAATATTGAAATAAGAAGTTATTTGGTTACTTTTTCAACATGTAAGGCACAAAAGTAGTTAAATCACATTAGAGTGAATCTAATATAACGAATGTAACGCTTCAAAGTTCATCAAACTTAGGTCAAATTTGATTTGAATTCCAACGCAAGTAATTCACTTGAATCTTGAAATAAGAAGTTATTTGGTTAATTTTTCAACATGTAAAGCACAAAAGTAAATAAATAACATTTAAATGAATCAAATAATGAAGTAACGGTTTAAAGTTGATTAAATTTAAGTTATGTTTGGTTTTAATTTCAACGCAAATATGAATCTACAAAAGTAGGTAAATCACATTACAATGAATCTAATATAACGAATGTAACGCTACAAAGTTCATCAAATTTAAGTCAAATTTAGTTTGAATTTCAACGCAAGTAATGCACTTGAATCATGAAATAAGAAGTTATTTGGTTACTTTTCCAAAATGTAAGCCACAAAACTAGGTAAATCACATTACTTTGAATCTAATATAACGAATGTAACGTTTCAAATTTCATCAATTTAAGCCAAATTTGTTTGAAATTCAACGCAATTCATTCACCTAAACTTGAAATAAGAAGTTATTTGGTTACTTTTTCAACATGTAAGGCAGAAAAGTAGTTAAATAACATTTAAATTAATCAAATATAATGAATATAACGTTTTAAATTCGATCACATTTAAGTCATATTTGGTTTTAATTTCAACGCAAGTAATGCACTTGAATCTTGAAAAAGATGTTATTTGGTTACTTTTTCAACATGTAAGGCACAAAAGTAGTTAAATCACATTACAATGAATCTAATATAACGAATGTAACGTACAAAGTTCATCAAATTTAGGTCAAATTTAGTTTGAATTTCAACGCAAGTAATGCACTTTAATCTTGAAATAAGAAGTTATTGGTTACTTTTTCAAAATGTAAGGCACAAAACTAGGTAAATCACATTACAATGAATCTAATATAACGAATGCAACGCTAAAAATTTCATCAAATTTAGGTCAAATTTGGTTTGAATTTAAATGCAAGTAATTCACTTGAATCTTGAAATAAGAAGTTATTTGGTTACTTTTTCAACATGTAAGGCACAAAAGTAGTTAAATCACATTACAATAAATCTAATATAACGAATGTAACATTTCAAATTTCATCAAATTTATGTCAAATTATGTTTGAAATTCAACGCAAGTAATGCACTTGAATCATGAAATATGAAGTTATTTGGTTACTTTTTCAACATGTAAGGCACAAAAGTAGTTAAATAACATTACTTTGAATCTAATATAACGAATGTAACGTTTCAAATTTCATCAAATTTAAGTCAAATTTTGTTTGAAATTCAACGCAATTTCATTCACCTAAACTTGAAATAACAAGTTATTTGGTTACTTTTTCGACATGTAAGGCACAAAAGTAGTTAAATAACATTTAAATGAATCAAATATAATGAATATAACGTTTTAAATTCGATCAAATTTAAGTCATATTTGGTTTTAATTTCAACGCAAGTAATGCACTTGAATCTTGAAATAAGATGTTATTTGGTTACTTTTCAACATGTAAGGCACAAAAGTAGTTAAATCACATTACAATGAATCTAATATAACGAATGTAACGTTACAAAGTTCATCAAATTTAAGTCAAATTTAGTTTGAATTTCAACGCAAGTAATGCACTTTAATCTTGAAATAAAAAGTTATTTGGTTACTTTTTCAACATGTGAGGCACAAAAGTAGGTAAATCGCATTACAATGAATCTAATATAACGAATGTAACGCTACAAAGTTCATCAAATTTAAGTAAATTTAGTTTGAATTTCAACGCAAGTAATTACATGTAATCTAAATGAAATAACAAGTTATTTGGTTACTTTTTCGACATGTAAGGCAGAAAAGTAGTTAAAACTTTAAATGAATCAAATATAATGAATATAACGTTTTAAATTTGATCAAATTTAAGTCATATTTGGTTTTAATTTCAACGCAAGTAATGCACTTGAATCTTCAAATAAGAGTTATTTGGTTACTTTTCAACATGTAAGGCACAAAAGTAGTTAAATCACATTACAATGAATCTAATATAACGAATGTAACTTCAAATTTCATCAAATTTAGGTCAAATTTGGTTTGAATTTCAACGCAAGTAATGCACTTTAATCTTGAAATAAAAGTTATTTGGTTACTTTTTCAACATGAGGCACAAAAGTAGTAAATCACATTACAATGAATCTAATATAACGAATGTAACGCTTCAAAGTTCATCAAATTTAAGTCAAATTTAGTTTGAATTTCAACGCAAGTAATGCACTTTAATCTTGAAATAAGAAGTTATTTGGTTACTTTTTCAACATGTAAGGCACAAAAGTAGTTAAATCATTACAATGAATCTAATATAACGAATGTAACGCTTCAAAGTTCATCAAATTTAGGTCAAATTTGGTTTGAATTTCAACACAAGTAATTCACTTGAATCTTGAAATAAGAAGTTATTTGGTTACTTTTTCAACATGTAAGGCACAAAAGTAGTTAAATCACATTACAATGAATCTAATATAACGAATGTAACACTTCAAAGTTCATCACATTTAGGTCAAATTTTGTTTGAATTTCAACGCAAGTAATGCACTTAATCTTGAAATAAGAAGTTATTTGGTTACTTTTTCAACATGTAAGGCACAAAAGTAGTTAAATCACATTACAATGAATCTAATATAACGAATGTAACGCTTCAAAGTTCATCAAATTTAGGTCAAATTTGGTTTGAATTCAACGCAAGTAATGCACTTGAATCTTGAAATAAAAGTTATTTGGTTATTTTTCACATGTAAGGCACAAAAGTAGTTAAATCACATTACAATGAATCTAATATAACGAATGTAACGTTACAAAGTTCATCAAATTTAGGTCAAATTTAGTTTGAATTTCAACGCAAGTAATGCACTTTAATCTTGAAATAAGAAGTTATTTGGTTACTTTTTCAACATGTAAGGCACAAAAGTAGTTAAATCACATTACAATGAATCTAATATAACGAATGTAACGCTTCAAAGTTCATCAAATTTAGGTCAAATTTTGTTTGAATTTCAACGCAAGTAATTCACTTGAATCTTGAAATAAGAAGTTATTTGGTTATTTTTCACATGTAAGGCACAAAAGTAGTTAAATCACATTACTATGAATCTAATATACGAATGTAACGCTTCAAATTTCATCAAATTAGTCAAATTATGTTTGAAATTCAACGCAATTTCATTCACCTAAATATTGAAATAACAAGTTATTTGGTTACTTTTTCGACATGTAAGGCACAAAAGTAGTAAAATAATATTTAAATGAATCAAATATAATGAATGTAACGTTTTAAAGTTGATCAAATTTAAGTCATATTTGGTTTTAATTTCAACGCAAGTAATGCACTTGAATCATGAAATAAGAAGTTATTTGCTTACTTTTTCAACATGTAAGGCTCAAAAGTAGGAAATCACATTACAATGAATCTGATATAACGAATGCAACGCTAAAAGTTCATCAAATTTAGGTCAAATATGGTTTGAATTAAACCAAGTAATTTACTTGAATCTTGAAATGAGAAGTTATTTTGTTACTTTTTCACATGTAAGGCACAAAGTAGTTTTAAATAACATTACTTTGAATCTAATATTTGGTTTTAATTCAACGCAAGTAATCCACTTGAATCTTGAAATAAGATGTTATTTGATTACTTTTTCAACATGTAAGGCACAAAGTAGTTAAATCACATTACAATGAATCTAATATAACGAATGTAACGTTACAAGGTTCATCAAATTTAGGTCAAATTTAGTTTGAATTTCAACGCAAGTAATGCACTTTAATCTTGAAATAAAAAGTTATTGGTTACTTTTTCAACATGTGAGGCACAAAGTAGGTAAATCGCATTACAATGATCTATTATTACGAATGTAACGCTACAAAGTTCATCAAATTAAGTCAAATTTAGTTTGAATTTCAACACAAGTAATGCACTTTAATCTTGAAAAAGAAGTTATTTGGTTACTTTTCAACATGTAAGGCACAAAAGTAGTTAAATCACATTACAATGAATCTAATATTACGAATATAACGCTTCAAAGTTCATCAAATTTAGGTCAAATTTGGTTTGAATTCCAACGCAAGTCTTTCACTTGAATCTTGAAATAATAAGTTATTTCGTTAATTTTTCGACATGTAAGGCACAAAAGTAGTTAAATCACATTACAATGAAACTAATATAATGAATGTAACGTTACAAAGTTCATCAAATTTAGGTCAAATTTAGTTGAATTTCAACGAAGAGTAATGCACTTTAATCTGGAAAATAAAAAGTTATTTGTTACTTTTTCAACATGTGAGGCACAAAAGTAGGTAAATCACATTAATGAATCTAATATAATGAATGTAACGCTACAAAGTTCATCAAATTTAAGTCAAATTTAGTTGAATTTCAACGCAAGTAATGCACTTGAATCATGAAATAAGAAGTTATTTGGTTACTTTTCAAAATGTAAGCCTCAAAAACTAGGTAAATCACATTACTTTGAATCTAATATAACGAATGTAACGTTTCAAATTCATCATAATTTAAGTCAATTTTGTTTGAAATTCAACGCAATTTCATTCACCTAAACTTGAAATAAGAAGTTATTTGGTTACTTTTTCAAACATGTAAGGCAGAAAAGTAGTTAAATAACATTCAAATGAATCAAATATAAAGAATATAACGTTTTAAATTCGATCAAATTTAAGTCATTTGGTTTTAATTTCAACGCAAGTAATGCACTGATCTTGAAATAAGATGTTATTGGTTACGTTTTCAACATGTAAGGCACAAAAGTAGTTAAATCACATTACAATGAATCTAATATAACGAATGTAACGTTACAAAGTTCATCAAATTTAGGTCAAATTTAGTTTGAATTTCAACGCAAGTAATGCACTTTAATCTTGAAATAAAAAGTTATTTGGTTACTTTTTCAACATGTGAGGCACAAAAGTAGGTAAATCGCATTACAATGAATCTAATATAACGAATGTAACGCTACAAAGTTAATCAAATTTAAGTCAAATTTAGTTTGAATTTCAACGCAAGTAATGCACTTTAATCTTGAAATAACAAGTTATTTGGTTACTTTTTCGACATGTAAGGCAGAAAAGTAGTTAAATAACATTTAAATGAATCAAATATAATGAATATAACGCTTCAAAGTTCATCAAACTTTGGTCAAATTTGATTTGAATTCCAACGCAAGTAATTCACTTGAATCTTGAAATAAGAAGTTATTTGGTTAATTTTTCGACATGTAAGGAACAAAAGTAGTTAAATCACATTACAATAAATCTAATATAATGAATGTAACGTTACAAAGTTCATCAAATTTAGGTCAAATTTAGTTTGAATTTCAACGCAAGTAATGCAATTTAATCTTGAAATAAAAAGTTATTTGGTTACTTTTTCAACATGTGAGGCACAAAAGTAGGTAAATCGCATTACAATGAATCTAATATAACGAATGTAACGCTACAAAGTTCATCAAATTTAAGACAAATTTAGTTTGAATTTCAACGCAAGTAAAGCACTTTAATCTTGAAATAACAAGTTATTTGGTTACTTTTTCGACATGCAAGGCAGAAAAGTAGTTAAATAACATTTAAATGAATCAAATATAATGAATATAACGTTTTAAATTTGATCAAATTTAAGTCATATTTGGTTTTAATTTCAACGCAAGTAATCCACTTGAATCTTCAAATAAGATGTTATTTGATTACTTTTTCAACATGTAAGGCACAAAAGTAGTTAAATCACATTACAATGAATCTAATATAACGAATGTAAGGTAACAAAGTTCATCAAATTTAGGTCAAATTTAGTTTGAATTTCAACGCAAGTAATGCACTTTAATCTTGAAATAAGAAGTTATTTGGTTAGTTTTTCAAAATGTAAGGCACAAAACTAGGTAAATCACATTACAATGAATCTAATATAACGAATGCAACGCTAAAATTTTCATCAAATTTAGGTCAAATTTGGTTTGAATTTAAATGCAAGTAATTCACTTGAGTCTTGAAATAAGAAGTTATTTGTTTACTTTTTCAACATGTAAGGCACAAAAATAGTTAAATCACATTACAATAAATCTAATATAACGAATGTAACATTTCAAATTTCATCAAATTTATGTCAAATTATATTTGAAATTCAACGCAAGTAATGCACTCGAATCATGAAATATGAAGTTATTTGGTTACTTTTTCAACTTGTAAGGCACAAAAGTAGTTAAATAACATTACTTTGAATCTAATATAACGAATGTAACGTTTCAAATTTCATCAAATTTAAGTCAAATTTTGTTTGAAATTCAACGCAATTTCATTCACCTAAACTTGAAATAACAAGTTTTTTGGTTACTTTTTCGACATGTAAGGCACAAAAGTAGTTAAATAACATTTAAATGAATCAAATATAATGAATATAACGTTTTAAATTCGATCAAATTTAAGTCATATTTGGTTTTAATTTCAACGCAAGTAATGCACTTGAATCATGAAATAAGAAGTTATTTGCTTACTTTTTCAACATGTAAGGCTCAAAAGTAGGTAAATCACATTACAATGAATCTGATATAACGAATGCAACGCTAAAAAGTTCATCAAATTTAGGTCAAATATGGTTTGAATTTAAACCAAGTAATTTACTTGAATCTTGAAATGAGAAGTTATTTTGTTACTTTTTCAACATGTAAGGCACAAAAGTAGTTAAATAACATTACTTTGAATCTAATATTTGGTTTTAATTTCAACGCAAGTAATCCACTTGAATCTTGAAATAAGATGTTATTTGATTACTTTTTCAACATGTAAGGCACAAAAGTAGTTAAATCACATTACAATGAATCTAATATAACGAATGTAACGTTACAAGGTTCATCAAATTTAGGTCAAATTTAGTTTGAATTTCAACGCAAGTAATGCACTTTAATCTTGAAATAAAAAGTTATTCGGTTACTTTTTCAACATGTGAGGCACAAAAGTAGGTAAATCGCATTACAATGAATCTATTATTACGAATGTAACGCTACAAAGTTCATCAAATTTAAGTCAAATTTAGTTTGAATTTCAACACAAGTAATGCACTTTAATCTTGAAATAAGAAGTTATTTGGTTACTTTTTCAACATGTAAGGCACAAAAGTAGTTAAATCACATTACAATGAATCTAATATTACGAATATAACGCTTCAAAGTTCATCAAATTTAGGTCAAATTTGGTTTGAATTCCAACGCAAGTCTTTCACTTGAATCTTGAAATAATAAGTTATTTCGTTAATTTTTCGACATGTAAGGCACAAAAGTAGTTAAATCACATTACAATGAAACTAATATAATGAATGTAACGTTACAAAGTTCATCAAATTTAGGTCAAATTTAGTTTGAATTTCAACGCAAGTAATGCACTTTAATCTGGAAATAAAAAGTTATTTGTTACTTTTTCAACATGTGAGGCACAAAAGTAGGTAAATCACATTACAATGAATCTAATATAATGAATGTAACGCTACAAAGTTCATCAAATTTAAGTCAAATTTAGTTTGAATTTCAACGCAAGTAATGCACTTGAATCATGAAATAAGAAGTTATTTGGTTACTTTTTCAAAATGTAAGCCTCAAAACTAGGTAAATCACATTACTTTGAATCTAATATAACGAATGTAACGTTTCAAATTTCATCAAATTTAAGTCAAATTTTGTTTGAAATTCAACGCAATTTCATTCACCTAAACTTGAAATAAGAAGTTATTTGGTTACTTTTTCAACATGTAAGGCAGAAAAGTAGTTAAATAACATTCAAATGAATCAAATATAAAGAATATAACGTTTTAAATTCGATCAAATTTAAGTCATATTTGGTTTTAATTTCAACGCAAGTAATGCACTTGAATCTTGAAATAAGATGTTATTTGGTTACGTTTTCAACATGTAAGGCACAAAAGTAGTTAAATCACATTACAATGAATCTAATATAACGAATGTAACGTTACAAAGTTCATCAAATTTAGGTCAAATTTAGTTTGAATTTCAACGCAAGTAATGCACTTTAATCTTGAAATAAAAAGTTATTTGGTTACTTTTTCAACATGTGAGGCACAAAAGTAGGTAAATCGCATATGAATCAATATAAATAATAATATAACGAATGTAACGCTACAAAGTTAATCAAATTTAAGTCAAATTTAGTTTGAATTTCAACGCAAGTAATGCACTTTAATCTTGAAATAACAAGTTATTTGGTTACTTTTTCGACATGTAAGGCAGAAAAGTAGTTAAATAACATTTAAATGAAAAATAATATGAATAACGCTTCAAAGTTCATCAAACTTTGTCAAATTTGATTTGAATTCCAACGCAAGTAATTCACTTGAATCTTGAAATAAGAAGTTATTTGGTTAATTTTTCGACATGTAAGGAACAAAAGTAGTTAAATCACATTACAATAAATCTAATATAATGAATGTAACGTTACAAAGTTCATCAAATTTAGGTCAAATTTAGTTTGAATTTCAACGCAAGTAATGCACTTTAATCTTGAAATAAAAAGTTATTTGGTTACTTTTTCAACATGTGAGGCACAAAAGTAGGTAAATCGCATTACAATGAATCTAATATAACGAATGTAACGCTACAAAGTTCATCAAATTTAAGTCAAATTTAGTTTGAATTTCAACGCAAGTAATGCACTTTAATCTTGAAATAACAAGTTATTTGGTTACTTTTTCGACATGCAAGGCAGAAAAGTAGTTAAATAACATTTAAATGAATCAAATATAATGAATATAACGTTTTAAATTTGATCAAATTTAAGTCATATTTGGTTTTAATTTCAACGCAAGTAATCCACTTGAATCTTCAAATAAGATGTTATTTGATTACTTTTTCAACATGTAAGGCACAAAAGTAGTTAAATCACATTACAATGAATCTAATATAACGAATGTAACGTTACAAAGTTCATCAAATTTAGGTCAAATTTAGTTTGAATTTCAACGCAAGTAATGCACTTTAATCTTGAAATAAGAAGTTATTTGGTTACTTTTTCAAAATGTAAGGCACAAAACTAGGTAAATCACATTACAATGAATCTAATATAACGAATGCAACGCTAAAAATTTCATCAAATTTAGGTCAAATTTGGTTTGAATTTAAATGCAAGTAATTCACTTGAATCTTGAAATAAGAAGTTATTTGGTTACTTTTTCAACATGTAAGGCACAAAATAGTTAAATCACATTACAAAATCTAATATAACGAATGTAACATTTCAAATTTCATCAAATTTATGTCAAATTATATTTGAAATTCAACGCAAGTAATGCACTCGAATCATGAAATATGAAGTTATTTGGTTACTTTTTCAACATGTAAGGCACAAAAGTAGTTAAATAACATTACTTTGAATCTAATATAACGAATGTAACGTTTCAAATTTCATCAAATTTAAGTCAAATTTTGTTTGAAATTCAACGCAATTTCATTCACCTAAACTTGAAATAACAAGTTATTTGGTTACTTTTTCGACATGTAAGGCACAAAAGTAGTTAAATAACATTTAAATGAATCAAATATAATGAATATAACGTTTTAAATTCGATCAAATTTAAGTCATATTTGGTTTTAATTTCAACGCAAGTAATGCACTTGAATCTTGAAATAAGATGTTATTTGGTTACGTTTTCAACATGTAAGGCACAAAAGTAGTTAAATCACATTACAATGAATCTAATATAACGAATGTAACGTTACAAAGTTCATCATATTTAAGTCAAATTTAGTTTGAATTTCAACGCAAGTAATGCACTTTAATCTTGAAATAAAAAGTTATTTGGTTACTTTTTCAACATGTGAGGCACAAAAGTAGGTAAATCGCATTACAATGAATCTAATATAACGAATGTAACGCTACAAAGTTCATCAAATTTAAGTCAAATTTAGTTTGAATTTCAACGCAAGTAATGCACTTTAATCTTGAAATAACAAGTTATTTGGTTACTTTTTCGACATGTAAGGCAGAAAAGTAGTTAAATAACATTTAAATGAATCAAATATAATGAATATAACGTTTTAAATTTGATCAAATTTAAGTCATATTTGGTTTTAATTTCAACGCAAGTAATCCACTTGAATCTTCAAATAAGATGTTATTTGATTACTTTTTCAACATGTAAGGCACAAAAGTAGTTTAATAAACATTAAATGAATCTAATATAACGAATGTAACATTCAAATTTCATCAAATTATGTCAAATTATGTTGAAATTCAACGCAAGTAATGCACTTAATCATGAAATAAAAGTTATTGGTTACTTTTCAACATGTAAGGCACAAAAGTAGTAAATCACATTACAATGAATCTAATATAACGAATGTAACGCTTAAAAGTTCATCAAATTTAAGTCAAATTTAGTTTGAATTTCAACGCTAGTAATGCACTTTAATCTTGAAATAAAAAGTTATTTGTTTACTTTTTCAACATGTGAGGCACAAAAGTAGGTAAATCGCATTACAATGAATCTAATATAACGAATGTAACGCTACAAAGTTCAGCAAATTTAAGTCAAATTTAGTTTGAATTTCAACGCAAGTAATGCACTTTAATCTCGAAATAAGAAGTTATTTGGTTACTTTTTCAACGTGTAAGGCACAAAAGTAGTTAAATCACATTACAATGAATCTAATATAACGAATGTAACGTTACAAAGTTCATCAAATTTAGGTCAAATTTAGTTTGAATTTCAACGCAAGTAATGCACTTTAATCTTGAAATAAAAAGTTATTTGGTTACTTTTTCAACATGTGAGGCACAAAAGTAGGTAAATCGCATTACAATGAATCTAATATAACGAATGTAACGCTACAAAGTTCATCAAATTTAAGTCAAATTTAGTTTGAAATTCAATGGAAGTAATGCACTTTAATCTTGAAATAAGAAGTTATTTGGTTACTTTTTCAACATGTAAGGCACAAAAGTAGTTAAATCACATTACAGTGAATCTAATATAACAAATGTAACGCTTCAAAGTTCATCAAACTTAGGTCAAATTTGATTTGAATTCCAACGCAAGTAATTCACTTGAATCTTGAAATAAGAAGTTATTTGGTTAATTTTTCGACATGTAAGGAACAAAAGTAGTTAAATCACATTACAATAAATCTAATATAATGAATGTAACGTTACAAAGTTCATCAAATTTAGGTCAAATTTAGTTTGAATTTCAACGCAAGTAATGCACTTTAATCTTGAAATAAAAAGTTATTTGGTTACTTTTTCAACATGTGAGGCACAAAAGTAGGTAAATCGCATTACAATGAATCTAATATAACGAATGTAACGCTAAAAAGTTCATCAAATTTAAGTCAAATTTAGTTTGAATTTCAACGCAAGTAATGCACTTTAATATTGAAATAAGAAGTTATTTGGTTACTTTTTCAACATGTAAGGCACAAAAGTAGTTAAATCACATTACAATGAATCTAATATAACGAATGTAACGCTACAAAGTTCATCAAATTTAAGTCAAATTTAGTTTGAAATTCAACGGAAGTAATGCACTTTAATATTGAAATAAGAAGTTATTTGGTTACTTTTTCAACATGTAAGGCACAAAAGTAGTTAAATCACATTAGAGTGAATCTAATATAACGAATGTAACGCTTCAAAGTTCATCAAACTTAGGTCAAATTTGATTTGAATTCCAACGCAAGTAATTCACTTGAATCTTGAAATAAGAAGTTATTTGGTTAATTTTTCAACATGTAAAGCACAAAAGTAAATAAATAACATTTAAATGAATCAAATATAATGAAAGTAACGGTTTAAAGTTGATTAAATTTAAGTTATGTTTGGTTTTAATTTCAACGCAAATAATGAATCTACAAAAGTAGGTAAATCACATTACAATGAATCTAATATAACGAATGTAACGCTACAAAGTTCATCAAATTTAAGTCAAATTTAGTTTGAATTTCAACGCAAGTAATGCACTTGAATCATGAAATAAGAAGTTATTTGGTTACTTTTTCAAAATGTAAGCCACAAAACTAGGTAAATCACATTACTTTGAATCTAATATAACGAATGTAACGTTTCAAATTTCATCAAATTTAAGCCAAATTTTGTTTGAAATTCAACGCAATTTCATTCACCTAAACTTGAAATAAGAAGTTATTTGGTTACTTTTTCAACATGTAAGGCAGAAAAGTAGTTAAATAACATTTAAATTAATCAAATATAATGAATATAACGTTTTAAATTCGATCACATTTAAGTCATATTTGGTTTTAATTTCAACGCAAGTAATGCACTTGAATCTTGAAATAAGATGTTATTTGGTTACGTTTTCAACATGTAAGGCACAAAAGTAGTTAAATCACATTACAATGAATCTAATATAACGAATGTAACGTTACAAAGTTCATCAAATTTAGGTCAAATTTAGTTTGAATTTCAACGCAAGTAATGCACTTTAATCTTGAAATAAGAAGTTATTTGGTTACTTTTTCAAAATGTAAGGCACAAAACTAGGTAAATCACATTACAATGAATCTAATATAACGAATGCAACGCTAAAAATTTCATCAAATTTAGGTCAAATTTGGTTTGAATTTAAATGCAAGTAATTCACTTGAATCTTGAAATAAGAAGTTATTTGGTTACTTTTTCAACATGTAAGGCACAAAAGTAGTTAAATCACATTACAATAAATCTAATATAACGAATGTAACATTTCAAATTTCATCAAATTTATGTCAAATTATGTTTGAAATTCAACGCAAGTAATGCACTTGAATCATGAAATATGAAGTTATTTGGTTACTTTTTCAACATGTAAGGCACAAAAGTAGTTAAATAACATTACTTTGAATCTAATATAACGAATGTAACGTTTCAAATTTCATCAAATTTAAGTCAAATTTTGTTTGAAATTCAACGCAATTTCATTCACCTAAACTTGAAATAACAAGTTATTTGGTTACTTTTTCGACATGTAAGGCACAAAAGTAGTTAAATAACATTTAAATGAATCAAATATAATGAATATAACGTTTTAAATTCGATCAAATTTAAGTCATATTTGGTTTTAATTTCAACGCAAGTAATGCACTTGAATCTTGAAATAAGATGTTATTTGGTTACGTTTTCAACATGTAAGGCACAAAAGTAGTTAAATCACATTACAATGAATCTAATATAACGAATGTAACGTTACAAAGTTCATCATATTTAAGTCAAATTTAGTTTGAATTTCAACGCAAGTAATGCACTTTAATCTTGAAATAAAAAGTTATTTGGTTACTTTTTCAACATGTGAGGCACAAAAGTAGGTAAATCGCATTACAAGGAATCTAATATAACGAATGTAACGCTACAAAGTTCATCAAATTTAAGTTAAATTTAGTTTGAATTTCAACGCAAGTAATGTACTTTAATCTTGAAATAACAAGTTATTTGGTTACTTTTTCGACATGTAAGGCAGAAAAGTAGTTTAATAACGTTTAAATGAATCAAATATAATGAATATAACGTTTTAAATTTGATCAAATTTAAGTCATATTTGGTTTTAATTTCAACGCAAGTAATCCACTTGAATATTCAAATAAGATGTTATTTGATTACTTTTTCAACATGTAAGGCACAAAAGTAGTTAAATCACATTACAATGAATCTAATATAACGAATGTAACGTTACAAAGTTCATCAAATTTAGGTCAAATTTAGTTTGAATTTCAACGCAAGTAATTCACTTTAATCTTGAAATAAAAAGTTATTTGGTTACTTTTTCAACATGTGAGGCACAAAAGTAGGTAAATCGCATTACAATGAATCTAATATAACGAATGTAACGCTACAAAGTTCATCAAATTTAAGTCAAATTTAGTTTGAAATTCAATGGAAGTAATGCACTTTAATCTTGAAATAAGAAGTTATTTGGTTACTTTTTCAACATGTAAGGCACAAAAGTAGTTAAATCACATTACAGTGAATCTAATATAGCGAATGTAACGCTTCAAAGTTCATCAAACTTAGGTCAAATTTGATTGAATTCCAACGCAAGTAATTCACTTGAATCTTTAAATAAGAAGTTATTTGGTTAATTTTTCGACATGTAAGGAACAAAAGTAGTTAAATCACATTACAATAAATCTAATATAATGAATGTAACGTTACAAAGTTCATCAAATTTAGGTCAAATTTAGTTTGAATTTCAACGCAAGTAATGCACTTTAATCTTGAAATAAAAAGTTATTTGGTTACTTTTTCAACATGTGAGGCACAAAAGTAGGTAAATCTCATTACAATGAATCTAATATAACGAATGTAACGCTAAAAAGTTCATCAAATTTAAGTCAAATTTGGTTTGAATTTCAACGCAAGTAATGCACTTAATATTGAAATAAGTTATTTGGTTACTTTTTCAACATGTAAGGCACAAAAGTAGTTAAATCACATTACAATGAATCTAATATAACGAATGTAACGCTACAAAGTTCATCAAATTTAAGTCAAATTTAGTTTGAAATTCAACGGAAGTAATGCACTTTAATATTGAAATAAGAAGTTATTGGTTACTTTTTCAACATTAAGGCACAAAAGTAGTTATAAATCACATTAGAGTGAATCTGATATATTAAGAATGTAACGCTTCAAAGTTCATCAAACTTAGGTCAAATTTGATTTGAATTCCAACGCAAGTAATTCACTTGAATCTTGAAATAAGAAGTTATTTGGTTAATTTTTCAACATGTAAAGCACAAAAGTAAATAAATAACATTTAAATGAATCAAATATAATGAAAGTAACGGTTTAAAGTTGATTAAATTTAAGTCATGTTTGGTTTTAATTTCAACGCAAATAATGCACTTGAATTTTGAAATAAGAAGTTATTTGTTACTTTTTCAACATACAAAAGTAGGTAAATCACATTACAATGAATCTAATATAACGAATGTTACGCTACAAAGTTCATCAAATTTAAGTCAAATTTAGTTTGAATTTCAACGCAAGTAATGCACTTGAATCATGAAATAAGAAGTTATTTGGTTACTTTTTCAAAATGTAAGCCACAAAACTAGGTAAATCACATTACTTTGAATCTAATATAACGAATGTAACGTTTCAAATTTCATCAAATTTAAGTCAAATTTTGTTTGAAATTCAACGCAATTTCATTCACCTAAACTTGAAATAAGAAGTTATTTGGTTACTTTTTCAACATGTAAGGCAGAAAAGTAGTTAAATAACATTTAAATGAATCAAATATAATGAATATAACGTTACAAAGTTCTAACATTTAAGTCATATTTGGTTTTAATTTCAACGCAAGTAATCCACTTGAATCTTCAAATAAGATGTTATTTGATTACTTTTTCAACATGTAAGGCACAAAAGTAGTTAAATCACATTACAATGAATCTAATATAACGAATGTAACGTTACAAAGTTATTAGGTTAATTTTTCGACATGTATGGCTCAAAAGTAGGTAAATCACATTACAATGAATCTGATATAACGAATGCAACGCTATAAAGTTCAACAAATTTAGGTCAAATTTGGTTTGAATTTAAACGCAAGTAATTCACTTGAATCTTCAAATAAGAAGTTATTTGGTTAGTTTTCAACATGTAAGGCACAAAAGTAGTTTAATAACATTTAAATAATCTAATATAACGAATGTAACATTTCAAATTTCATCAAATTTATGTCAAATTATGTTTGAAATTCAACGCAAGTAATGCACTTGAATCATGAAATAAGAAGTTATTTGGTTACTTTTTCAACATGTAAGGCTCAAAAGTAGATAAATCACATTACAATGAATCTAATATAACGAATGTAACGCTTAAAAGTTCATCAAATTTAAGTCAAATTTAGTTTGAATTTCAACGCAAGTAATGCACATGAATCTTGAAATAAGAAGTTATTTGGTTACTTTTTCAACATGTAAGGCACAAAAGTAGTTAAATCACACTACAATGAATCTAATATAACGAATGTAACGCTTCAAATTTCATGAAATTTAGGTCGAATTTGGTTTGAATTTCAACGCAAGTAATGCACTTTAATCTTGAAATAAAAAGTTATTTGGTTACTTTTTCAACATGTGAGGCACAAAAGTAGGTAAATCACATTACAATGAATCTAATATAACGAATGTAATGCTACAAAGTTCATCAAATTTAAGTCAAATTTAGTTTGAATTTCAACGCAAGTAATGCACTTTAATCTTGAAATAACAAGTTATTTGGTTACTTTTTCGACATGTAAGGCAGAAAAGTAGTTAAATAACATTTAAATGAATCAAATATAATGAATATAACGTTTTAAATTTGATCAAATTTAAGTCATATTTGGTTTTAATTTCAACGCAAGTAATCCACTTGAATCTTCAAATAAGATGTTATTTGATTACTTTTTCAACATGTAAGGCACAAAAGTAGTTAAATCACATTACAATGAATCTAATATAACGAATGTAACGTTACAAAGTTCATCAAATTTAGGTCAAATTTAGTTTGAATTTCAACGCAAGTAATGCACTTTAATCTTGAAATAAAAAGTTATTTGTTTCTTTTTCAACATGTGAGGCACAAAAGTAGGTAAATCGCATTACAATGAATCTAATATAACGAATGTAACGCTACAAAGTTCATCAAATTTAAGTCAAATTCAGTTTGAATTTCAACGCAAGTAATGCACTTTAATCTTGAAATAACAAGTTATTTGGTTACGTTTTCAACATGTAAGGCACAAAAGTAGTTAAATCACATTACTATGAATCTAATTATACGAATGTAACGCTACAAATTTCATCAAAATTAAGTCAAATTACGTTTGAAATTCAACGCAATTTCATTCACCTAAATATTGAAATAACAAGTTATTTGGTTACTTTTTCGACATGTAAGGCACAAAAGTAGTTAAATAATATTTAAATGAATCAAATATAATGAATGTAACGTTTTAAAGTAGATCAAATTTAAGTCATATTTGGTTTTAATTTCAACGCAAGTAATGCACTTGAATCATGAAATAAGAAGTTATTTGCTTACTTTTTCAACATGTAAGGCTAAAAAGTAGGTAAATCACATTACAATGAATCTGATATAACGAATGCAACGCTAAAAAGTTCATCAAATTTAGGTCAAATATGGTTTGAATTTAAACCAAGTAATTCACTTGAATCTTGAAATGAGAAGTTATTTTGTTACTTTTTCAACATGTAAGGCACAAATGTAGTTTAATAACATTTAAATGAATCAAATATAATGAATGTAACGTTTTAAAGTTGATCAAATTTAAGTCATATTTGGTTTTAATTTTAACGCAAGTAATACACTTGAATCTTGAAATTAGAAGTTATTTGGTTACTTTTTCAACATGTAAGGCACAAAAGTAGTTAAATCACATTACAATGAATCTAATATAACGAATGTAATGCTTCAAAGTTCATCAAATTTAGGTCAAATTTGGTTTGAATTTCAACGCAAGTAATTCACTTG
Source organism: Asclepias syriaca (assembly GCA_027405835.1). Lineage (NCBI taxonomy): Eukaryota > Viridiplantae > Streptophyta > Magnoliopsida > Gentianales > Apocynaceae > Asclepias > Asclepias syriaca. Next base: position 424,897 of record JAPHNG010000655.1, read on the forward strand.
AATCTTGAAATAAGAAGTTATTTGGTTACTTTTTCAACATGTAAAGCACAAAAGTAGATAAATAACATTTAAATGAATCAAATATAATGAAAGTAACGGTTTAAAGTTGATCAAATTTAAGTCATGTTTGGTTTTAATTTCAACGCAAATAATGCACTTGAATTTTGAAATAAGAAGTTATTTGTTACTTTTTCAACATGTGAGGCACAAAAGTAGGTAAATCATATTACAATGAATCTAATATAACGAATGTAACGCTACAAAGTTCATCAAATTTAAGTCAAATTTAGTTTGAATTTCAACGCAAGTAATGCACTTGAATCATGAAATAAGAAGTTATTTGGTTACTTTTTCAAAATGTAAGCCACAAAACTAGGTAAATCACATTACTTTGAATCTAATATAACGAATGTAACGTTTCAAATTTCATCAAATTTAAGTCAAATTTTGTTTGAAATTCAACGCAATTTCATTCACCTAAACTTGAAATAAGAAGTTATTTGGTTACTTTTTCAACATGTAAGGCAGAAAAGTAGTTAAATAACATTTAAATGAATCAAATATAATGAATATAACGTTTTAAATTCGATCAAATTTAAGTCATATTTGGTTTTAGTTTCAACGCAAGTAATGCACTTGAATCTTGAAATAAGATGTTATTTGGTTACGTTTTCAACATGTAAGGCACAATAGTAGTTAAATCACATTACAATGAATCTAATATAACGAATGTAACGTTACAAAGTTCATCAAATTTAGGTCAAATTTAGTTTGAATTTCAACGCAAGTAATTCACTTTAATCTTGAAATAAAAAGTTATTTGGTTACTTTTTCAACATGTGCGGCACAAAAGTAGGTAAATCGCATTACAATGAATCTAATATAACGAATGTAACGCTACAAAGTTCATCAAATTTAAGTCAAATTTAGTTTGAATTTCAACGCAAGTAATGCACTTTAATCTTGAAATAACAAGTTATTTGGTTACTTTTTCGACATGTAAGGCAGAAAAGTATTTAAATAACATTTAAATGAATCAAATATAATGAATATAACTTTTTAAATTTGATCAAATTTAAGTCATATTTGGTTTTAATTTCAACGCAAGTAATCCACTTGAATCTTCAAATAAGATGTTATTTGATTACTTTTTCAACATGTAAGGCACAAAAGTAGTTAAATCACATTACAATGAATCTAATATAACGAATGTAACGTTACAAAGCTCATCAAATTTAGGTCAAATTTAGTTAGAATTTCAACGCAACTAATGCACTTTAATCTTGAAATAAGAAGTTATTTGGTTACTTTTTCAAAATGTAAGGCACAAAACTAGGTAAATCACAATACAATGAATCTAATATAACGAATGCAACGCTAAAAATTTTATCAAATTTAGGTCAAATTTGGTTTGAATTTAAATGCAAGTAATTCACTTGAATCTTGAAATAAGAAGTTATTTGGTTAATTTTTCAACATGTAAGGCACAAAAGTAGTTAAATCACATTACAATAAATCTAATATAACGAATGTAACATTTCAAATTTCATCAAATTTATGTCAAATTATGTTTGAAATTCAACGCAAGTAATGCACTTGAATCATGAAATATGAAGTTATTTGGTTACTTTTTCAACATGTAAGGCACAAAAGTAGTTAAATAACATTACTTTGAATCTAATATAACGAATGTAACGTTTCAAATTTCATCAAATTTAAGTCAAATTTTGTTTCAAATTCAATGCAATTTCATTCACCTAAACTTGAAATAACAAGTTATTTGGTTACTTTTTCGACATGTAAGGCACAAAAGTAGTTAAATAACATTTAAATGAATCAAATATAATGAATATAACTTTTTAAATTCGATCAAATTTAAGTCATATTTGGTTTTAATTTCAACGCAAGTAATGCACTTGAATCTTGAAATAAGATGTTATTTGGTTGCGTTTTCAACATGTAAGGCACAAAAGTACTTAAATCACATTACAATGAATCTAATATAACGAATGTAACGTTACAATGTTCATCAAATTTAAGTCAAATTTAGTTTGAATTTCAACGCAAGTAATGCACTTTAATCTTGAAATAAAAAGTTCTTTGGTTACTTTTTCAACATGTGAGGCACAAAAGTAGGTAAATCGCATTACAATGAATCTAATATAACGAATGTAACGCTACAAAGTTCATCAAATTTAAGTCAAATTTAGTTTGAATTTCAACGCAAGTAATGCACTTTAATCTTGAAATAATAAGTTATTTGGTTACTTTTTTGACATGTAAGGCAGAAAAGTAGTTAAATAACATTTAAATGAATCAAATATAATGAATATAACGTTTTAAATTTGATCAAATTTAAGTCATATTTGGTTTTAATTTCAACGCAAGTAATCCACTTGAATCTTCAAATAAGATGTTATTTCATTACTTTTTCAACATGTAAGGCACAAAAGTAGTTAAATCACATTACAATGAATCTAATATAACGAATGTAACGTTACAAAGTTCATCAAATTTAGGTCAAATTTAGTTTGAATTTCAACGCAAGTAATGCACTTTAATCTTGAAATAAAAAGTTATTTGTTTCTTTTTCAACATGTGAGGCACAAAACTAGGTAAATCGCATTACAATGAATCTAATATAACGAATGTAACGCTACAAAGTTCATCAAATTTAAGTCAAATTCAGTTTGAATTTCAACGCAAGTAATGCACTTTAATCTTGAAATAACAAGTTATTTGGTTACTTTTTCAACATGTAAGGCACAAAAGTAGGTAAATCGCATTACAATGAATCTAATATAACGAATGTAACGCTTCAAAGTTCATCAAATTTAGGTCAAATTTGGTTTGAATTCCGACGCAAGTAATTCCCTTGAATCTTGAAATAAGAATTTATTTGGTTAATTTTTCCACATGTAAGGCACAAAAGTAGTTAAATCACATTACTATGAATCTAATTATACGAATGTAACGCTTCAAATTTCATCAAAATTAAGTCAAATTATGTTTGAAATTCAACGCAATTTCATTCACCTAAATATTGAAATAACAAGTTATTTGGTTACTTTTTCGACATGTAAGGCACAAAAGTAGTTAAATATTATTTAAATGAATCAAATATAATGAATGTAACGTTTTAAAGTTGATCAAATTTAAGTCATATTTGGTTTTAATTTCAACGCAAGTAATGCACTTGAATCATGAAATAAGAAGTTATTTGCTTACTTTTTCAACATGTAAGGCTCAAAAGTAGGTAAATCACATTACAATGAATCTGATATAACGAATGCAACGCTAAAAAGTTCATCAAATTTAGGTCAAATATGGTTTGAATTTAAACCAAGTAATTCACTTGAATCTTGAAATGAGAAGTTATTTTGTTACTTTTTCAAGATGTAAGGAACAAAAGTAATTTAATAACATTTAAATGAATCAAATATAATGAATGTAACGTTTTAAAGTTGATCAAATTTAAGTCATATTTGGTTTTAATTTTAACGCAAGTATTACACTTGAATCTTGAAATTAGAAGTTATTTGGTTACTTTTTCAACATGTAAGGCACAAAAGTAGTCAAATCACATTACAATGAATCTAATATAACGAATGTAATGCTTCAAAGTTCATCAAATTTAGGTCAAATTTGGTTTGAATTTCAACGCAAGTAATTGATAACTCTATTATTTTAGAGTTATTCACATCTAATTTTCCACATTTTATTTGGGAATTCATTGGCTTTATTTGGAAAAGTGAATAAAAATGTGTGGATTTAAATGTTTTCTACCTTTTTGCCTTTTATGTGGAATTAGTGCTAAAAGTCAATTTAATTGAGTTAATTTCTCAAATTGAAGATGAGTTGTATTATTTGATTGTTATTTGGGGAGTTAGTTTGAATTGAATTGGCGGAACTAGAATGGAAAGGGGACTTTGATGTTTGAAATTTGGTTGGATGCAAGTTGACCGTGACTAGCATGAAACAAGTGTGAAATTGGCAGCTATATACGTATATATGTATATCTCTATATATATATATATGTATACATTATACACTCACACACCATATTGTCACCAAAAATCCAGCTAGATGTAAAGTGGCGGTACTAAGCATTTATGCCTTTTGTCCCACTTGTTATTTCTTTATATATATATAATATATATATATATACATATATATATATATATGCACATATATGTATTTGTTTGAATGTAGGGAGACAAGGTGGACAAGAAGTTGGAGGAAAAGGCCAAGGATTTCAGAGAGGCGGCTGGAATTTAGCTGCTGAACCTGCAGCCGCCAGAGGAAGAAGACAAAGGACCTGCAGGAAGTACTGATGTCTGCTGCAAAGCCTGCGGCTGTCAGAAGAAAAAGACAGATGATCACAGAATGCAGCTGAAGACCGGCTGAACTGGCTGAAATGTGCAGAGGAAGAAGACAAGAACTCCAGAAGTCAGCTGGGATTTATTTTGACTTTTTGTTGGAATTTTTGGAGAAAATTCCAGAAATTATGGACACATGGTAGCTCGTGATTGGTTCTTGGTGCAACAAGAGGTTATATATGTATGTTGAAAACCAAGAGGAGGGGTTCGGCCAGGGAGAGAGTGAAGAGTTTGGAAGATAAGTTACTTGTTAGAAGGCTCTTGGCCGAGATAGAGAGTAGGTTTTTCTTCTTAGTTTTTCTTAGGATAGTTTAGTTTTTCTTCTTAGTTTTAGGCTGACCATTAGAAAGGGAAGAACACAAGAGTAAGCAGGGTGACTTGCTGCAGCATCCATCAGCTGAGCAGTAGAGAGCAGCAGCATCCAGCAGAGGAAACGAAGGGCAGCAGCTTGATTAAACCGATTTGAGCAGTGGGTGATCTTCCGGCCAGAAGTAATCCTCTTTTCATTTCCTCATTTTGCTACCAATATTTGTAACTGAATGTTCTTGTAACATGAGAATGTTTTCATGAGTTTAAAGATTGATTAAACATGTTTTGGGAAATGATATGTTTTTCCGTCTTAGGCTTGACTTCGTTGATTGATGTCACTATGGATCTAGGGACTGTCTTTTCCTATTACTTTAATCTTTGTAATTCATGCTTTGGTTCAAGGATTGATTAAACATGTTTTAGGAGTAATATGTTTTCCATCTTAGGCTTGACTCCGTTCATTGGTTTTCACTTAGGATCTCGGGACTATGCTTTCTATTACTTTAATCCTTGTATTTCATGTTCTTGGTTCAGGAGTGATTAAATATTTTTGGGAGTGATATGCTTTCCGTCTTAGGGTTGATTCCGTTTATTGGTTCACACTATGGACCTAGGGGCTGTTTTTCTCATTACGTTTTCCTTGTTTCCCATGATTCGTTTCTTAATATATATCTTTAACCTGAAGAGTTGTGGCATAGTTAAGTATGAGCATGTTGAATACACTGTTTTGACTATGATGATAAGTATGCTGCAGCATTCTTTTCGTTTTTATATTTAATGCTTGTATGAGGCAAAGCTTGGTTATTCATGTAATTACATAAAAATTATGTGGCGCTATGTTTGAGAACTGCGTGAAGCGGTAATCATATAGCTGGACTTGATAACTGCGTGAACAGCGGTACATTCACTGCCTAGCGTTGCGCTAGGTCCAAGGTATGTTATCGGGGATCTAGACTAGTAGATCAAGTGGTTTGGGTGAAACCAGACATGCTGTAGCATTGATATAGAACTGAAAGTATGCTTGTATACTTAGATTCATCTTTGGCTTGTACTTACATTTTTGGCGTGAATGCCGCAGCATTGTATTACCTGCAGTACTCTTGTGATTATTTCCAGTAGGCTAACCTTTAACTGTTAGTTTAGTTAGGAGTAGGAATGCCGTAGCATTAGACCAATCTCAGTTTCATGATTTATCATTCTTTATTCTTTTATTCTTTTATTATTCTTTATTCTTTTAACCATTTGTACAATCATATTTGCATTTGTAATTGGCATACATAGTCCCTGTGGGATCGATAATCTTGTACTTAGGTACATATATTACTTGTTGACCGGTGTATACTTGCACTTGTTAAGATTGCGTTGATTTATTCTATATTCTTATCTTCTCAATTTGTGACACACGCACACAACGCAACAGTAATTCACTTGAATCTTGAAATAAGAAGTTATTTGGTTACTTTTTCAACATGTAAAGCACAAAAGTAGATAAATAACATTTAAATGAATCAAATATAATGAAAGTAACGGTTTAAAGTTGATCAAATTTAAGTCATGTTTGGTTTTAATTTCAACGCAAATAATGCACTTGAATTTTGAAATAAGAAGTTATTTGTTACTTTTTCAACATGTGAGGCACAAAAGTAGGTAAATCATATTACAATGAATCTAATATAACGAATGTAAAGCTACAAAGTTCATCAAATTTAAGTCAAATTTAGTTTGAATTTCAACGCAAGTAATGCACTTGAATCATGAAATAAGAAGTTATTTGGTTACTTTTTCAAAATGTAAGCCACAAAACTAGGTAAATCACATTACTTTGAATCTAATATAACGAATGTAACGTTTCAAATTTCATCAAATTTAAGTCAAATTTTGTTTGAAATTCAACGCAATTTCATTCACCTAAACTTGAAATAAGAAGTTATTTGGTTACTTTTTCAACATGTAAGGCAGAAAAGTAGTTAAATAACATTTAAATGAATCAAATATAATGAATATAACGTTTTAAATTCGATCAAATTTAAGTCATATTTGGTTTTAGTTTCAACGCAAGTAATTCACTTGAATCTTGAAATAAGATGTTATTTGGTTACGTTTTCAACATGTAAGGCACAAAAGTAGTTAAATCACATTACAATGAATCTAGTATAACGAATGTAACGTTACAAAGTTCATCAAATTTAGGTCAAATTTAGTTTGAATTTCAACGCAAGTAATTCACTTTAATCTTGAAATAAAAAGTTATTTGGTTACTTTTTCAACATATGCGGCACAAAAGTAGGTAAATCGCATTACAATGAATCTAATATAACGAATGTAACACTACAAAGTTCATCAAATTTAAGTCAAATTTAGTTTGAATTTCAACGCAAGTAATGCACTTTAATCTTGAAATAACAAGTTATTTGGTTACTTTTTCGACATGTAAGGCAGAAAAGTAGTTAAATAACATTTAAATGAATCAAATATAATGAATATAACGTTTTAAATTTGATCAAATTTAAGTCATATTTGGTTTTAATTTCAACGCAAGTAATCCACTTGAATCTTCAAATAAGATGTTATTTGATTACTTTTTCAACATGTAAGGCACAAAAGTAGTTAAATCACATTACAATGAATCTAATATAACGAATGTAACGTTACAAAGTTCATCAAATTTAGGTCAAATTTAGTTAGAATTTCAACGCAAGTAATGCACTTTAATCTTGAAATAAGAAGTTATTTGGTTACTTTTTCAAAATGTAAGGCACAAAACTAGGTAAATCGCATTACAATGAATCTAATATAACGAATGCAACGCTAAAAATTTCATCAAATTTAGGTCAAATTTGGTTCGAATGGAAATGCAAGTAATTCACTTGAATCTTGAAATAAGAAGTTATTTGGTTAATTTTTCAACATGTAAGGCACAAAAGTAGTTAAATCACATTACAATAAATCTAATATAACGAATGTAACATTTCAAATTTCATCAAATTTATGTCAAATTATGTTTGAAATTCAACGCAAGTAATGCACTTGAATCATGAAATATGAAGTTATTTGGTTACTTTTTCAACATGTAAGGCACAAAAGTAGTTAAATAACATTACTTTGAATCTAATATAACGAATGTAACGTTTCAAATTTCATCAAATTTAAGTCAAATTTTGTTTGAAATTCAACGCAATTTCATTCACCTAAACTTGAAATAACAAGTTATTTGGTTACTTTTTCGACATATATGGCACAAAAGAAGTTAAATAACATTTAAATGAATCAAATATAATGAATATAACGTTTTAAATTCGATCAAATTTAAGTCATATTTGGTTTTAATTTCAACGCAAGTAATGCACTTGAATCTTGAAATAAGATGTTATTTGGTTACGTTTTCAACATGTAAGGCACAAAAGTAGTTAAATCACATTACAATGAATCTAATATAACGAATGTAACGTTACAAAGTTCATCAAATTTAAGTCAAATTTAGTTTGAATTTCAACGCAAGTAATGCACTTTAATCTTGAAATAAAAAGTTATTTGGTTACTTTTTCAACATGTGAGGCACAAAAGTAGGTAAATCGCATTACAATGAATCTAATATAACGAATGTAACGCTACAAAGTTCATCAAATTTAAGTCAAATTTAGTTTGAATTTCAACGTAAGTAATGCACTTTAATCTTGAAATAATAAGTTATTTGGTTACTTTTTCGACATGTAAGACAGAAAAGTAGTTATATAACATTTAAATGAATCAAATATAATGAATACAACGTTTTAAATTTGATCAAATTTAAGTCATATTTGGTTTTAATTTCAACGCAAGTAATCCACTTGAATCTTCAAATAAGATGTTATTTGATTACTTTTTCAACATGTAAGGCACAAAAGTAGTTAAATCACATTACAATAAATCTAATATAACGAATGTAACGTTACAAAGTTCATCAAATTTAGGTCAAATTTAGTTTGAATTTCAACGCAAGTAATGCACTTTAATCTTGAAATAAAAAGTTATTTTTTTCTTTTTCAACATGTGAGGCACAAAAGTAGGTAAATCGCATTACAATGAATCTAATATAACGAATGTAACGCTACAAAGTTCATCAAATTTAAGTCAAATTTAGTTTGAATTTCAACGCAAGTAATGCACTTTAATCTTGAAATAAAAAGTTATTTGTTTACTTTTTCAACATGTGAGGCACAAAAGTAGGTAAATCGCATTACAATGAATCTATTATAACGAATGTAACGCTACAAAGTTCATCAAATTTAAGTCAAATTTAGTTTGAATTTCAACGCAAGTAATGCACTTTAATCTTGAAATAAGAAGTTATTTGGTTACTTTTTCAACATGTAAGGCTCAAAAGTAGATAAATCACATTACAATGAATCTAATATAACGAATGTAATGCTTCAAAGTTCATCAAATTTAAGTCAAATTTAGTTTGAATTTCAACGCAAGTAATGCATTTGAATCTTGAAATAAGAAGTTATTTGGTTACTTTTTCAACATGTAAGGCACAAAAGAAGTTAAATCACATTACAATGAATCTAATATAACGAATGTAACGCTTCAAATTTCATCAAATTTAGGTCGAATATGGTTTGAATTTCAACGCAAGTAATGCACTTTAATCTTGAAATAAAAAGTTATTTGTTACTTTTTCAGCATGTGAGGCACAAAAGTAGGTAAATCACATTACAATGAATCTAATATAACGAATGTAACGCTACAAAGTTCATCAAATTTAAGTCAAATTTAGTTTGAATTTCAACGCAAGTAATGCACTTTAATCTTGAAATAAGAAGTTATTTGGTTACTTTTTCAACATGTAAGGCTCAAAAGTAGATAAATCACATTACAATGAATCTAATATAACGAATGTAATGCTTCAAAGTTCATCAAATTTAAGTCAAATTTAGTTTGAATTTCAACGCAAGTAATGCACTTGAATCTTAAAATGAGAAGTTATTCGGTTACTTTTTCAACATGTAAGGCACAAAAGTAGTTAAATCACATTACAATAAACTAATATAACCAATGTAACGCTTCAAATTTCATCAAATTTAGGTCGAATTTGGTTTGAATTTCGACGCAAGTAATGCACTTTAATCTTGAAATAAAAAGTTATTTGTTACTTTTTCAACATGTGAGGCACAAAAGTAGGTAAATCACATTACAATGAATCTAATATAACGAATGTAACGCTACAAAGTTCATCAAATTTAAGTCAAATTTAGTTTGAATTTCAACGCAAGTAATGCACATTAATCTTGAAATAAGAAGTTATTTGGTTACTTTTTCAACATGTAAGGCTCAAAAGTAGATAAATCACATTACAATGAATCTAATATAACGAATGTAATGCTTCAAAGTTCATAAAATTTAAGTCAAATTTAGTTTGAATTTCAACGCAAGTAATGCACTTGAATCTTAAAATGAGAAGTTATTCGGTTACTTTTTCAACATGTAAGGCACAAAAGTAGTTAAATCACATTACAATGAATCTAATATAACGAATGTAACGTTACAAATTTCATCAAATTTAGGTCAAATTTAGTTTGAATTTCAACGCAAGTAATGCACTTTAATCTTGAAATAAAAAGTTATTTGTTTCTTTTTCAACATGTGAGGCACAAAAGTAGGTAAATCGCATTACAATGAATCTAATATAACGAATGTAACGCTACAAAGTTCATCAAATTTAAGTCAAATTCAGTTTGAATTTCAACGCAAGTAATGCATTTTAATCTTGAAATAAGAAGTTATTTGGTTACTTTTTCAACATGTAAGGCACAAAAGTAGTTAAATCACATTACTATGAATCTAATATAACGAATGTAACTGATAACTCTATTATTTTAGAGTTATTCACATCTAATTTTCACATTTTATTTGGGAATTCATTGGCTTTATTTGGAAAAGTGAATAAAAATGTGTGGATTTAAATGTTTTCTACCTTTTTGCCTTTTTATGTGGAATTATTGCCAAAAGTCAATTTAATTGAGTTAATTTCTCAAATTGAAGATGCGTTGTATTGTTTGATTGTTATTTGGGGAATTAGTTTGAATTGAATTGGCGGAACTAGAATGGAAAGGGAACTTTGATGTTTGAAATTTGGTTGGATGCAAGTTGACCGTGACTAGCATGAAACAAGTGTGAAATTGGCAGCTATATACGTATATATGTATATCTCTATATATATATATATGTATACATTATACACTCACACACCATATTGTCACCAAAAATCCAGCTAGATGTAAAGTGGCGGTACTAAGCATTTATGCCTTTTGTCCCACTTGTCATTTCTTTATACATATATATATATACATATATATATATATACATGCACATATATGTATTTGTTTGAATGTAGGGAGACAAGGTGGACAAGAAGTTGGAGGAAAAGGCCAAGGATTTCAGAGAGGCGGCTGGAATTTAGCTGTTGAACCTGCAGCCGCCAGAGGAAGAAGACAAAGGGCTTGCAGAAAGTACTGATGTCTGCTGCAAAGCCTGCGGCTGTCAGAAGAAAGAGACAAACACTCTGCAGAGAATGCTGCAGCATTGGGAGGAAAAAGACAGATGATCACAGAATGCAGCTGAAGACCGGCTGAACTTGCTGAAATGTGCAGAGGAAGAAGACAAGAACTCCAGAAGTCAGCTGGGATTTATTTTGACTTTTTTGTTGGAATTTTTGGAGAAAATTCCAGAAATTATGGACACATGGTAGCTCGTGATTGGTTCTTGGTGCAACAAGAGGTTATATATGTATGCAGAAACACAAGAGGAGGGGTTCGGCCAGAGAGAGAGTGAAGAGTTTGGAAGATAAGTTACTTGTTAGAAGGCTCTTGGCCGAGATAGAGAGTAGGTTTTTCTTCTTAGTTTTTCTTAGGATAGTTCAGTTTTTCTTCTTAGTTTTAGGCTGATCTTTAGAAAGGGAAGAACACAAGAGTGAGCAGGGTGACTTGCTGCAGCATCCATCAGCTGAGCAGTAGAGAGCAGCAGCATCCAGCAGAGGAAACGAAGGGCAGCAGCTTGATTAAACCGATTTGAGCAGTGGGTGATCTTCCGGCCAGAAGTAATCCTCTTTTCATTTCCTCATTTTGCTACCAATATTTGTAACTGAATGTTCTTGTAACATGAGAATGTATTCATGAGTTTAAAGATTGATTAAATATGTTTTGGGAAATGATATGTTTTCCGTCTTAGGCTTGACTTCGTTGATTGATGTCACTATGGATCTAGGGATTATCTTTTCCTATTACTTTAATCTTTGTAATTCATGCTTAGTGGTTCAAGGGTTGATTAAACATGTTTTAGGAGTAATGTGTTTTCCATCTTAGGCTTGACTCCGTTCATTGGTTTCACTTAGGATCTCGGGACTATGCTTCTATTACTTTAATCCTTGTATTTCATGATTCTTGGTTCAAGGAGTGATTAAATATGTTTTGGGAGTGATATGCTTTCCGTCTTAGGGTTGATTCCATTGATTGGTTTCACTATGGACCTAGGGGCTGTTTTTCCCATTACGTTGTTCCTTGTTTCCCATGATTCGTTTCAGCTTAATATATATCTTTAACCTGAAGATGTTGTGGCATAGTCAAGTATGAGCATGTTGAATACACTGTTTTGACTATGATGATAAGTATGCTGCAGCATTACTTTCTGTTTTTATTTAATGCTTGTATGAGGCAAAGCTTGGTTTATTCATGTAATTACATAAAATTTATGTGGCGCTATGTTTGAGAACTGCGTGAACAGCGGTAATCATATAGCAGTGGACTTGATAACTGCGTGAACAGCGGTACATTCACTGCCTAGCGTTGCGCTAGGTCCAAGGTATGTTATCGGGGATCTAGACTAGTAGATCAAGTGGTTTGGGTGAAACCAGAATTGCTGTAGCATTGATATAGAACTGAAAGTATGCTTGTATACTTAGATTCATCTTTGGCTTGTACTTACATTTTTGGCGTGAATGCCGCAGCATTGTATTACCTGCAGTACTCTTGTGATTATTTCCAGTAGGCTAACCTTTAACTGTTAGTTTAGATAGGAGTAGGAATGCCGTAGCATTAGACCAAACTCAGATTCATGATTTATCATTCTTTATTCTTTTATTCTTTTATGATTCATTATTCTTTATTCTTTTAACCATTTGTACAATCATATTTGCATTTGTAATTGGCATACATAGTCCTTGTGGGATCGATAATCTTGTACTTAGGTACATATATTACTTGTTGACCGGTGTATACTTGCACTTGTTAAGATTGCGTTGATTTATTCTATATTCTTATCTTTACAAATTGTGACACACGCACGCAACGCAACAAGTTTTTGGCGCCGTTGCCGGGGACTTTGGAGTCAATTTGATTGTAAATATTGATTGTTTGCATTAGGTTACTTTTGTTTTTCAGTTTATTTTTATACTCATTCCTAAGCTTATGAGATTATTTAAATGTTTGTATGAGGTACAAAATAACATATGCATGAGCTGGCTTAACTTGTGGATTTATTGACTTCAACTATTTGTTAAATTTCAGCTTGTGTCTCATTCCTTCCCTAACGTGTGCTGTTTTGCATGAGTAAAACGCGAAGGGGATCTCAATCTTCATTGCTGCCACTTGATCCCGAAATTGTGAAAACAGCCAAGGCATTAAAGAAGAAGAAACACACCACGGTTAGGGCAGTCATGGAAGATCCGAGAGATACTGATAACTCTAAAATAATAGAGTTATTCACATATGTTTTGCCCTTAATTTGAAACCAATTCCATGACTTATGCAAATGTTTTTGAGTTAAAATGCACCAAATGGCATAAGTCCTTTCTCCATTTCAATTTTGTGGATTAATTGTAAAAATGGCCATTTTAATTATTTAAATTCCTAAATTTTATCATAATTGAATTCCATTACTAACATTTAAATTTGTGCAGGGTTTTACATGAAAGATTATGGAATTTTTTGGATCCAATTGCAAAAGGGTAAAAAGGGAATTTTTTGATTGAAATATGTCAAAATGAATTGGATGAAATCTTGACCACTTTTAGATGGAATTGGGAATGGATGGACGTTGGATTTTTATGCTGACCATCACTTATATATATATATATATGTAAGTATGTATATTATATATATCTATCTAGGCATACAAGTTGGCAAGTTGGCACAAAAATACAAAGAAAAAAGGACAAAGAAGGGGGCAGAATGTGCTGATTTTCAGGCTGAATTTCGAGCTGCAAATATATATACATATATATATATATATGTATGTATATGTATATATATATATAATATATATATTATATTATATCACTCAGATTCTAAACAAATTCCAGCTGGAAAAACAAAAAAAAACATATTGAAGCTGAGATTTCGGGTGAAGCCTTGCAGCAATTTTTGGATTTTATTTCAGCTAGTACAATGACTCACCATGTTGAAGGACAACTGTGGTTTTTGTTGGAGAGAACCAGTCTTTCTTTTACAAAAAGGGCAGAAGAAGAACGGGGGAAAGGGGGTTAGGGAGTTTTTGGAGAGAAGAGAGGAGGAGATAGATTGTTAGAGCAGTAGCTTTTCTTTGTTTTTGTTGAGTTCTCGGGCAGCTTAGGACTTAGGCAGTAGGTAGATTGTTTTGAGTTGTTTTTTTTAGCTTTAGTTAGTGAGGAACGATACCTAAGAAGGCTGGGCTACATTGCTGGAATTTCCGGGCTGCTCATGATCGAGGGCAGCAGCACCACGCGGAGGAAATGAAGGACAGCAGCAGCTTGATTAAATCCGATTTGTGGCAGTAGGGTGATCTCCGACCCGAGTAACTCTCTCTCCATTTCTTCAATTTGCTTCTTGTTTTGTAATTGAATATTCTTCAAATTGTCACTGCTTTGTAATTGAATATTCTTGATGATATGAGAATGTTTACATGTTTTCAAGGATTAATTAAAAGTGTTTTGGGATTGATATGTTTTCCGTCTTAGGCTTGACTCCGTTGATTGGTGTCACTACGGACCTAGGGACTGTTTTTCCTATTACTTTAATCCTTGTCTTTCATGATTCGTTTCAGCAAAATTTATATTCATAACCTGAAGGTGCTGTAGTCTAGCAAATTATAAACATGTGGAACAATGTAATGTGGCATAAGATGAATAGAATGCATAAGTTTTGTGTATCGTTTTCCTTGTTGATGCTTGTATGGGGCATGCTTAGTTTATTCATGCAATTACTTAAATGGAATAGGAATAACTTGCGGTTACGACTGTCCAAGTTATGTATCGAACTAGTATCTGGCTTTCTAACCGGAAGGGGTCTAGTTGACACGTTAATTACATGGCACTTGCTTGAGACGCATGATCGTGCGGTCAATATTGCAGGGGACACGACCAATTTCACTGCCTTGTGTTGTTCTAGGTTCACGGTACTTCGTACTCCATGAGACGATGTTATCGGGGGTTTAGACTAGTAGGCTAAGTAGTTTGGATAGAACCAAACCGCTGTAGTGTTAATTTGGAAACCGAAAAGCATGCTTAGCATTCTTGGATTCATTACTGGTTTATGTTTGCATTTTTGGCTTGATTTTTACAGCATTGTATTACCTATTGTGTTCTGTTGGTAAAATTCCAGTAGGCTGCCCTGTATTTTAGTTAGGTAGAATTGCTGCAGCATTTCGGTTGCTGCAGCATTTGTGTTGCTGCAGCAGTAGCTTAGCAGTAGACTACTCTCCAAATCTCCACCCATTTATTCATCATTCTTTATTCTTTTAACCAAATGTAAATCATGTTTGCATGTATAATTGACGTACAAAATCTCTGTGGGATCGATAATCTTGTACTTAGGTACATATATTACTTGTTGACCGGTGTATACTTGCACTTGTTAAGATTGCGTTGATATATTCTATTTTCTTATCTATTCAATCTGTGACACACGCACACAACGCAACAAGTTTTTGGCGCCGTTGCCGGGGATTTTGGTGTTAATTGTTTGTGAATATTGTTTGCATTTGGTTACTTTTGTTGTTTTATGTTATACTCATTCTTGAGCTTATGAGATTATTGAAATGATGTATGAGGGACGAATAAATATGCATGGGCTGAACTGTTTTTGCGAATTATTGATCTGAATTAGTTGTTAAATTTTAGCTTGTGTATCATTCATTCCTTAACGTGTGCTATTTTGCATGAGTAAAACGCGCAAGGGCTCTCAAGCTACAGTGCTGCCACTTGATCCAGAGATTGAGAGAACCACCAAGGCGTTGAGGAAAAAAGAAACAAACCAAGGACAAGGTAGACATGGCGGAGCAGCGTGTTGTAGAAAATGAACATGTCTATAATCTTGTGGTGTTGGCAGACGATAGGGACCATGCTATTCGACAGTATGCGGTCCCTATGTTTAATGAATTGAATCCAAGCATTATAAGACCAGAGATTACTGCATCCTAGTTCGAGCTGAAACCAGTGATGTTTCAAATGTTGCAAATGGGATAGCAGATGAAGTGTTGAGGCTGAAATTGTTCCCGTACTCCCTAAGACCTCTACAACAACCACCACCTTCAAACGCTTTAGAAAATATGATGAGAGACTTCATGGCAAGAACAGAAACAACTCTCCAAGGACTATCATCTACTGTGTGGAACTTGGAAAGCCAAATGGGGCAGTTAGCCCAAGAGATGAGAAACAGACCACTAGGATCACTTCCGAGTGATATAGAGAATCCAAGGAGAGAAGAAACGAACATTGCAGAGCGATAACACTATGAAGTGGCAGAATACTGGACGAGCTAAAAATGAAGTCTGGAGCAGCTGAGAAGACCAGTGAGTCCAGCCAGAATGCAGAAATTCCAGTAGCTGGGAAAAAATCAGGGGAGCCAAATGCTGCAGCATCGCAAATGCTGCAGCAAAACAGTATTCCAGAACAGCCGAATGCTGCAGCATCGCAACTGCCGCAGAAAAATACCATTCCAGAACAGAGGAGATGCTGCAGCAATGCAATATTCCAGAGAGTGGAAGGATTCTTATCAAAGCCATCAAAATTCCATGATGAAGGTAAGGAGTGTTTTCGAATCACCACAAGTGATTCTCGGGCAGAAAAAGATGAAGAGCAAGATGAGGATGCAGAGGATGCATTGATGGAGGAAAGTCTACATGATGCTGGCAATATGGAGACCAAAGCACATTCAGCTTGGGTAGAAGCAAATTCTCATGGTTTCAAGTTTTACGCGCAATTTGAATCCTTGGAGTTGTCTTCGCGAGATTTCAAGATAACAAAACCCTCAGTTGAAGAACCACTACAGCTGGAATTGAAGCAATTGCCGCAACATTTGAAGTATGGTTTTCTAGGGGCAGAATCTACACTGCTAGTAATCATTTCAGCACTGCTGAGTGCGAAACAGGAGGAGAATTGCTTGGAGCTTTGCAGCAGCATAAGTGATGCGATTCCGATTGACGTACTAAATAGATGTTATTTTACCCTATGTCGATTATGATTAATTAAGGACTGTGATTGACTAATTGTCACATTTAGTCTTATGGTGTCACTTAATCAGCCAGAATCTAAGGCAGAGTACCTATCGTGTAGCTAGTCTATTGGAAAGTATCTACGATTTTACTAAGTTAATTATCGTACTCCCAGGGAAGTGGCAACGGCTTAGTAGTAACTAGCCTCTTATCCTAACTCTTATCTTATGATCCAGTTATGCAATCTTCATCAAATACTTTGATGAGAGGGTGATCCATTCTCCACTAGGTTCAAGTCTAATTAACCCTAGAAGTGTTTTAAAGATAAGTTCTGATTCTATGTTATACTGTTCCTATATGTTGATTGACCTATATTCGAGTGTTTTAGATATATCTTAGCCTGGAATGCAACTATGTTCTGTGTCTAAAGGTGTACCACATCTGAGTCTCTATGCTACCCCCGCCCCTATCATTAAGGTAAACGGCCCTACTCACGATTCGAACAAAGACAGTTATGAAAGCCCTATGTCACTTTCGGGGATCACTCTGAAGGCTCGTAATCGCTGGCATAACGCTCTACTCACCTACCTAGACTACTCTAACAAGCCAGGTGTTCAGCATGTTATTTTATCTAGTATGGCAGACACCAATACTAATTGATGCCTGTTAAACTAAACAGGTTATGAATAGACCGTGGTTAGGAATTGTCTATAACCCTATTTTTAGTTTAAAAGAAACTACATTAGACATGCAGACATAATGATTATTTAGCAGGTGGCTATTTCCGGAAAAACATAATAACTTCAACATACAAAACAACTATTCATAAAATCATAATCTGATATTCATAATTGGTGTTTAGGACAAAGCAATAAAATATAGAAGAGAGGGGTATGGGGACTGATGCCATAAAGAAATCACCCTTTACTTAGTCTCACCTACAGAGCGTACTGCTGTATACGTCGTATTGCCCGCCCTGACTCTGCTCGCCAGAACCTTCGGAGGACGCTTCCTCAGCCTAGTAGCTAGACTTTACCTTACGTCCTGGGCTTAAGCCTAGCCCTGTGGACTGACTCTTCGAACGCCTAGAGCTCTCTTAGGGTCTCCTAACGAAACCCCGGGTATTCTATGAATACCGGAAACGAACCTATCTATAGAAACCTAAGATCTGAGACTATTTCTCAGAAACTAAAACAAAACACTAATAAGAAAGAAAACTGAGATCCGAGTCTCTGAGTGAGTTGTGTACTGGAAAATTGTACACTGGAAACCACTTAATGACTCAGATCGAGTGGAGAGGGATGAATTCAACTGCTGGAGGCCTGGGGTATTTATAGCAGCTTCCCGGAGTGAAAAATTCTGAAAAATTCGATGTGGGACAGCTTCTGGCGGCTCGGGACGCCCGTCCTGATTCGTTGACCAGGTTCGGGATGCCCGTCCCGGTTCAGGACGCCCGTCCTGGCGGTTTGACCGGGTCGGGACGCCCGTCCTGGCGGTTTGACCGGGTCGGGACGCCCGTCCCGGAACTTTGACTGGGTCAACATTTCCAAAAATTGCATTTTTGCCCCAGAATTTGCTGTTTTCGTCTACTTTTCACCTGACACTTCCAAAATCATAAAAACCGTGAAATCAAGTAAATAGTAAACAATTAATGTCCATTTACTCTCAATTTCACATTAAAACATATATAAAAACATGCTAAAAATGTGATACGATTTTCGCGTATCAGATAACCCCACACTTAGCTTTTTGCTTGTCCTCAAGCAAAGTCTACATGGAGTTAGTGATTTTAAACCGTAGTGCAGTCACTTAAATTCCTAATCATGTTTTTTTCCAAAAATTCTTCAGACAATTCTTAACACAGGTCTGATTGGTTAGGTTGCTATGACAAGGTCTCACATGTCTCTAGTAGTTTGTTATGATCAGGCAGAAAAAAATCAACAACTAGGTTGGACTTTTTTCTTAGTCACAGGGTCTTCCTGATGTGTAGTGTGTGTACTAGTCTAGACCAGATAGTCAACACAATGAACTCTTATCTTAACTGCTACCAGATAATACTTCGACCTATCGCTAGACATACTGACAACAGATAACTTTCTGAGTTCTGAGCTTTGGTGATCAGATTTTTAATGTTTTAGCACTTAGTTATTTTCTTTATAGATTCAGGGTATTTCGAGTTTGCTTAGAACACGTCAACTTCAACTACCCATGTAGCGAGTCCCACTCCGATGACTCCCAGATCTACACGACCTTAGGGCATCAGGCTTTAAGTTCCCCGAAGGAGTGGTGCTCGAGTAGCGAAGGCCGCTGGCAAACTACCCTATTGTAATTAACTTCCTTAAGTTCTTTTCACTTTTGCTCAGAGTCTCATCTAGTCATTCTAACTGCCAATAATCCACAACTGGTCTAATTTTATCTAGTTAAGTCTCGAATAGGCAATTGGTTGAGGTCTCTAATCCAGACAAGGTTGTGCTCAGTTATCAGGAATTCCCTATTCCTAATCAATTAGTCCAAGATAGCTATCACTATCTCCTACTAACCATAACATACTACCTACATATCATAGACATAAGCAATTTGTTTAACCAAGCATACTGCATTTAGAAGTCTGAAAGACGAAAAATTTTGAAAAATTTTGGAAGGGTGTGAAAATACAGGGAAAACAAGCAAAAGCATGCGAAAATTTTTCAAACTGCTTCAAACTGCTACAGTGCACCGTGCACTGCTACCCCACACTTAAGTTTGGCACTGTCCTCAGTGTTCATGCATAGCTAATTACCCCACACTTATTTGAAGACAAGAAATAAAACATAATAAAAAACAAGAAAAAAACAAATAATGCAACAATTCTGTATGTCATATAAATCAATTTTGTACAAAGATTCATAGTCATACAGCCCAGACATACACAAAGAACAAGATAAACAAAAGACAAAAGAAAAAGAAAGAAAAGAAGGGGAGAGAGACTAAGAACCCGGCGGGTCGCCATCCAGTGGACCGAGGTCTGTTAAGTCAAACTCGAAGTTCTCCGCTACTCGGGCAGTCTGCTGATGTATCTCCTCAATCCTACTGGTGATCATGGCGATCCTGTCATCCATCACCGCCAGTCGTCTGTCAATCCGTCATCCATCATTGCCAGCCGTCTGTCGATCCGGTCCATGTCTCGACTGTATCGTGCCGATAGTTCTGCCAATCGTGCGACATGTGTCGTTCGAAGGCAGTACGTGGCACGAACGTCTCGGATGGATGGATATGCGGTGGAGCTGCTTCTGATGCCGAAGCCTGTCCTGGCTGCTCTTGTGGATGGTGTAGCGGCCGCTCGCATCCCGGACAACCATTCCCATGTTCCGTAGGATGGTAACGTCTGTGGGAATAGTGGTTGGGGCGACCAGAGTAAGCTCCGAGCCCTCTATGTCCAACTCCAGGTAGCGGGCTATCCTGGTGATGAATGGCCCGAGCCCCAGACACTGTTTCCGAGTGTCCGTAGCAAAACCCCGCATGATGACTGTGATAAGTCGAGCCATCTCTACTGTATCCCATATGCATGTTGGCCAAGAGGAATGTCTCCATCTGGGTGACATTCCCGGGGGCCGTCCGTCGTCCTGACAAAGTGTGTGCAATAATGGCATGTAAGTAGCGAAGAGCAGGATAGATACCTGTGGCTTTCGCAAAGCCATGCTGGTAGGGAACACCCGTCATACAGATCTGAGCCCAAGCAGTGGAGACCTCTGCAGAGTGAAGTCCCGAACTGCTGTGGTGTAGGCGGGCGTATCCAGCTCCTCTCTCTGCCAGATACCCAAAGCGATGCCGAACTCGGCCATGCTCATCGACCGATCTATTCCGCCTAAGCGGAATGTGATCTGCTCCTGGTGGCATGCAAAGGATGCATAGAACTCACATACCAGCTCCAGGTACGTGGGCTCTGTGACGATGAATACTCGACTGTAGGGTAGTACATCGAGTATGCGTCTGACTCAGCCTCTACTCCCAGTGTCTGTACTGCTGCCCAATCCAGCGTTCTGCCCGTCAGAATCGTGCGTCCGATGTACCCAGTGCATCTCTCCTGATATGCTGTGCTGGAGGGAAACAGCATAAAAGGATGTGTCACTGAGGTAACTGTCATAGTGGATGGGTACGAGCACGTTTGGCAGCCATTTGGTTTGAAAGTGTTTGAGAGACTTTTGGGGATTTAGGTAGGAAGGAAGGTTCGAATTCGAATTCTGGAGGTGAATTTGAATTCAAAAGGGTGAAATTAGGCTAGGGAAAGATTTCGAAATTTTTGGCGGGAAATTCGAATTTTGGAGGGAAATTCGAATTTGGAAGGAAATTTAAAATTTAAATTTTGGAGGGAAATTTGAAATTTTAAATTTGAAAAGTTTGCCAAAGGAAAGAGAGAGAGTTATTTGAGAGAGGTGGATTTTTGGAAGTGAATTTTGAGGGAAAAATGAAAAAATTGAGATTTTATAGAAGGGGAGGCCTTCGGGACGCCCGTCCCGGAGGCAGGACTCCCGTCCCGCTGGACGCCCGTCCAGAACCGGGACGCCCGTCCCGGGTTGCCTCGGGACGCGTGCCAATTCCGAAAATTTATTTTTTTTTTTCTTAATTCCTGCAAATCTCAGTATACCAAAAATAATCATAATTTTTAACAAGGCTTCCTGTTTATCCAATGAAATTCAGAAGTTGTTAAAAACTCTATGCAAAAATTCCTCAGTCTCACTTTTTCGAAAATCATACTACCCTAATTTTATTCCTATTTAAATTCAGCAAGAAAAACAAAAATTTGAATTTATACAATTTAGTTAATGAAAAATAAACTGTAATTGCAAAATTTTCGTTTTTCATAGAAATAAAATGTCTGAAGAAAATTGTTGAAAATAAAGGACCCTTTAAAAATGTTTGAAAAATAGAAAAATATGGGTCAATTATTCAAGTTTCAGTTCAAACGAATTTATTGCTGAAAATAAAAGTAAAAGAATCTTCCCTTTTTAACGAATCCTGTCTCTGATCTCCTGTAGTTCTGTCCGAATGCTTCGCATTTCTATGCGTATTGTTCGCATCTCATCCCTCTGCCTGTTTTGCTCACTGCGTAGATCAGCCATCTCTCGGAGTAGTTGTGCACCTTGGTTCTCCTGGAGATTGACCGTGGCTCTGAGTCGGTCTACGTTAGTTGTGATGTTCAGACTGAGTTGGTCTAAATGACACAGTCTGCTGGCAATCCCTTGGTCCATCTCATAGACCCTTTGAGTTAGTGTGTCTATCTGCACGGACAACAGTGAATAATAACCGTTAGTACTCCCCGCAGATGAAGGGGTGCGCTCGTGAGGTGTTGGGGTGTATGCAGGAGAGGTCGGTGAATTCTGGGTTTGATCAGTAGGGGGTGGATTTAGAGGAACTCTCTGGGTAGGAGGGTGAATTGGAGATCTCTGGGGTACTTCTCTAGGAGGGAAGGTATCCTCAGAAGGATCTTCTTCCGTGGGACTATGCTCACGGGTGTTCAGGAATCGTCTCACTAGTTCACTGGCATCAGGGCTCGAGTTTACTTCTACTGGTTGTGAAGGAAGAGTCCCTCGTGGTACTTCTGGTGCGGGTCTAGAGGGGCCTTCTGGTTTCGTCTTCTTTGGTCCTGGAGTGTCAGGGTTTTCTGTTTTCTTTGCCTGGTTAGTAGCTGCTCTTGTTCTCTTCATCTCTGAGTGCAAAGTCTGGTTAGAAATAACAAATAACAAACATAGGAAAGTGAAGAAAAACGAGAAAAATATTTTTAGGATTTTAAAATTTATTTAGAAAGCAGGTAAATTTCCTCAATATGGTTCTAGAATAATTTTCTAAAATTTGATTATCCTAAGTCTCTTAATTCCAGATATTATCTAAATTAATTAGTTATGATAATCCTATATTCAGGAAAGTGATTGTCTAACTGGTATAACATAAGTGTTAATCAAAAGTCTAGGTTACTACCGTTACCTATCATAAGTCTCTAGAATTGTGGCCAATAATCCTAAATTCATTATGATATTCCCCCCCGGCAACGGCGCCAAAAATCTGATGCGATTCCGGTTGACGTACTAAATAGGTGTTATTTTACCCTATGTCGATTATGATTAATTAAGGACTGTGATTGACTAATTGTCACGTTTAGTCTTATGGTGTCACTTAATCAGCCAGAATCTAAGGCAGAGTACCTATCGTGTAGCTAGTCTATTGGAAAGTATCTACGATTTTACTAAGTTAATTATCGTACTCCCAGGGAAGTGGCAACGGCTTAGTAGTAACTAGCCTCTTATCCTAACTCTTATCTTATGATCCAGTTATGCAATCTTCATCAAATACTTTGATGAGAGGGTGATCCATTCTCCACTAGGTTCAAGTCTAATTAACCCTAGAAGTGTTTTAAAGATAAGTTCTGATTCTATGTTATACTGTTCCTATATGTTGATTGACCTATATTCGAGTGTTTTAGATATATCTTAGCCTGGAATGCAACTATGTTCTGTGTCTAAAGGTGTACCACATCTGAGTCTCTATGCTACCGCCCCCTATCATTAAGGTAAACGGCCCTACTCACGATTCGAACAAAGACAGTTATGAAAGCCCTATGTCACTTTCGGGGATCACTCTGAAGGCTCGTAATCGCTGGCATAACGCTCTACTCAGCCTACCTAGACTACTCTAACAAGCCAGGTGTTCAGCATGTTATTTTATCTAGTATGGCAGACACCAATACTAATTGATGCCTGTTAAACTAAACAGGTTATGAATAGACCGTGGTTAGGAATTGTCTATAACCCTATTTTAGTTTAAAAGAAACTACATTAGACATGCAGACATAATGATTATTTAGCAGGTGGCTATTTCCGGAAAAACATAATAACTTCAACATACAAAACAACTATTCATAAAATCATAATCTGATATTCATAATTGATGTTTAGGACAAAGCAATAAAACATATAAGAGAGGGGTATGGGGACTGATGCCATAAAGAAATCACCCTTTACTTAGTCTCGCCTACAGAGCGTACTGCTGTATACGTCGTATTGCCCGCCCTGACTCTGCTCGCCAGAACCTTCGGAGGACGCTTCCTCAGCCTAGTAGCTAGACTTTACCTTACGTCCTGGGCTTAAGCCTAGCCCTGTGGACTGACTCTTCGAACGCCTAGAGCTCTCTTAGGGTCTCCTAACGAAACCCCGGGTATTCTATGAATACCGGAAACGAACCTATCTATAGAAACCTAAGATCTGAGACTATTTCTCAGAAACTAAAACAAAACACTAATAAGAAAGAAAACTGAGATCCGAGTCTCTGAGTGAGTTGTGTACTGGAAAATGTACACTGGAAACCACTTAATGACTCAGATCGAGTGGAGAGGGATGAATTCAACTGCTGGAGGCCTGGGGTATTTATAGCAGCTTCCCGGAGTGAAAAATTCGATGTGGGACAGCTTCTGGCGGCTCGGGACGCCCGTCCCGGTTCGGGACGCCCGTCCTGATTCGTTGACCAGGTTCGGGACGCCCGTCCTGGCGGTTTGACCGGGTCGGGACGCCCGTCCCGGAACTTTGACCGGGTCAACATTTCCAAAAATTGCGTTTTTGCCCCAGAATTTGCTGTTTTCGTCTACTTTTCACCTGACACTTCCAAAATCATAAAAACCGTGAAATCAAGTAAATAGTAAACAATTAATGTCCATTTACTCTCAATTTCACATTAAAACATATATAAAAACATGCTAAAAATGTGATACGATTTTCGCGTATCAATAAGCGAGCTATGTGTTGGACCATAGCTTACATCAAAGGTATATGACTAACCTTATGCATGCACAAGATAATTTTGGAACACAATTCCAAAAATTTAATAGAGGGGCAGAAATGATTACATCCAATTACGAAGGAAGTGGTAAAGGAACAAAATTATCAAGTGACTAGATTTTGGCATTATTTATCCTATATCTAACAGCGCTGGGGATGGAGAATTTGCATGGATTACAAGAAGATAAACAAAGCCACAAGAAACGACCACTTCCCGCTACCTTTCATTGGAAGAAGTGTCACTTCATGGTTAAAGAAGACATTGTGCAAAACTCTTCACCTATAATACTTGTCGATGCTAAGTAGTTAACTGAGCACAATCTATAAGTGAACACTTTCATCTATTATTTATTGCATTTCTTTTTATTTTGTTTTTCTTATTTCTTCTTGTTTGTTTTTTTTTTCAGCATTCGATTTCTTTTCCTTATTTTGTTTTAATTATTGTTGTTCTTTTATTTTTAGGTGCTTCAATTCGGAATTAATGGCTGTTTACTCCTAAGTTTCTTTCAGAATTTTTAGAATTGGTTTTGAGACTTCAATTTCATATTGCACTGACGTTCTCTTTCTCTCTTATAGGTACTCTTTTGCTTGTTAATACAGGTATGCCTACGGTCAAAGAGCAAAAGGAGTCAAGGCTATTTTATTAAAGAAATAGGACTTGCCACTGCCTCTCGACAGAAATGCTGTGACAACAGGCTGCCACACACCGATAAAGCCATTCAATGCAGCCTTAGTCCAATTTCAATTTCAAAATTTAGGCGGTGCAATTTAACAAGGGACTGCCATGAATTGATTACTTATGCAAGCAGCCCTAGTTCCTTTCAATTTCAAAATTTTCAATGGGTGGCATACAACTAGAACTTGTTGGGAAACCAAAAAGGTTAGTTTAATTTTTATATTTTATTTGTGGAGAATGTGTGTGAATTGAAAAGACAAGGAGAGAAAGAAGTGGGGAGTTACCTAAAGGACACAAATTTCTCTACACACACGGTCTTCTACTTTCCTTCTCTTCAAACTCTATTTTCAGCCTTCAACAAACCAGAAGATTCAAGGTTAGTACTCACTTTTCTACATTTTTATCTCTTCTCGGTTTTTATCTTTGTTTTTGGGAAATGATCTATTTTATTGTCATATATGGGCATATTTCACGCTTAGGAGTTTGGGTATTCTACTGTTTTATGCTTACACATCTTGAATGCACACTGTTTTGATGGATTGTTAACACTCAAATCTCATGATTAATTGGTGTAACCACACTGTTCTCTCAATATATACCCACTGATTTGGTGTTTAATAGTTGTAAGCACACTGTTTTCTTGCTCTCTGCCTACTGCTAAATTTCAGATTCTATGTTGGTTTGCTTAATGTCAAATTTCAGATTCAATGTTGGTCTGCCTAATGTCAAATTTCAGTTTCTATGTTGGCCTGCTTAAGTCAAAATTTCAGATTCTATGTTGGCTTGCTTAATGTCAAAATTTCAGATCCTATGTTGGCTTGCTTAATGTCAAATTTCAGTTTCTATGTTGGCTTGCTTAATGCAAAATTTCAGATTTTATGTTGGCTTGCTTAATGTCAAATTTCAGATTCTATTTTGGTCTGCTTCAAGCTAAATTTCAGATTCTATGTTGGTATGCCTACTGTCCAGTTTCAAATTTTGTGTTAGCATGCTTACTGCCAAATATCTTTGCAGAACATGCTGTTCTCTTGCAGCACTTGAAATGCTGCAGCAACATTAATGCTGCAGCAATTCTATTGATGACAGGGTGCATTAGATTGATTCCCTTTATTCTGTTTTATCCCTGAAAGCCTATTGACAGCATAATGCTTAATGTTTAACTGTCCAAAGCACACTGACTTATGCCTGACTCTTTGATGTTCTGTGCTGAATTGTTGGATCTATGTGTGAGCTAATGCATGAACTCTTGCTGACAAATCCTTATATGTTTGAAAATGTTGTAACTCATGCAAACTTTAGAGCTAAGTGTAACATATGAAAATGCTCGGTTTTCATTTTCTGTTTTTGGGACTACTCTGTTTTAGCATGATATTTATGATTCGGAGAATGGGTGTTCGAATATTGTATGCTTAAAAATATTAAAGAACTTTGTTGTTCTCATTCTGTGCTCACTGTCATAAATACGCATGTTGAGGTGAAAGGATGATTTATTGATTTGTGCCCACTGTTTTCTCGACTCATGACCTCTAGTGATGGCTTTTGAATGATACATAACCCACTGATTTATGCAAATGCTCACTGTTCTTTTTTTGGGTTGGGTTTGCATATTGTAACTAGATACTGTTTTCTTTAAATGCTTCATGTCATTGACAGTCTGATGAGAATACGTTGAAAACAGTATGACAGTAGGTAAGCTGAAATTTTCTGTGCATAATGTGCTTGTAGCACTACAACTGCTGCAGCAACCTCAATGCTGCAGCATTTCTGTTGATAGCAGGCTGCGCTAGAATGATTGTCTCTACTCTATTTTGACAGCTTACTCTTGATTTAATATGTGTGTATTGTGATGCTTCACTTCTTGCGGGATGATCTCTGTTTGCCTCAAATTGTTTTACTCTAACGTTTGCATATGTTATAGATGCCTAGGACGAAACAGCCACAAACTGGAGGACCTTGGCCCACTTTCCCAGACACGCTGCTGCCAGATGAGCACACTTTGGGCAGCGACGATGACATATAGAGCGACCCTCCCTGCACGTCGGGAGTGGTTCTATTTCGCTTCCCTTCACTCTCTTTACATTCTTGAGTTTTGTACTTCTCTTATGAATGCTGACTGCTGCACTTTTCTTTTGTCTAATGCAATGAGGACATTGCTCCCCTTTAAGTTTGGGGGAGGGTGCCCTCTTGCTAGAAGAGGAATGATAATATGTATTTAGCTGAATGCTGAGTATATTTTTTTGATGAGGAATGAATGCTGAGAATATATTTTTTTTTATGATGAATGAATGTTGTCCTTGATGAATTATGAATGAATGATGATGAGTGTTGAATGAAAGTTTTTTTATGAGCTGAATGAAGAGTGAATCATTTCAGCAGGATTATGTGAATTTGGGAACATTATTTGTGATGATAATTCATGTTGATATGATTTCATAACTCTTTTATGGTAGTGAGCCTTTAGTACTTAGAATATGTTGATATTATAGATTTAAGTGAAAATTTCTGCTCCCACCAAAATTTTTGCACATAGTCTTACTTGGAGATTTCATGTTATAACAAGAGTAGCTTTGGTATGAAGGTTCAGAATCTTTAGACTCGTTTGTTATATCTCTTGAGGCGAAATCCTAGTAGATTTGGTAATATAGAAATGATTAAGGCATGTTCTTGAATCGTTTGAGCCTTTCTAGCTTACCCTAATGCGTTATTTCCTTAGTTAAACCAAGTTGAGCCTAAGCCTAATTTCTTGACACCCTTATTTAATAGCCACGTATCCTAAATGTTTTGCATATATCCATTCTTTGTTTTCCCTAAACTTGACCTTAGTCTGCTATGAACACTGCTGAATATAAGTTTGGGGGTATGCGGAGAATGTTGCATTACATAGAATAGAAAATGTTGGAGAATTGCTGCAGCATTGGTGTTGCTGCAGCAGTACCATCTTTTACTGGATTGGTGGTAGTTATTTGTTTTATGAAATCATGTTATGAATGCTCTAAGTATTGAGGATATGTGTTTTTGAAGAAAAAAAAAGAAAAATTTTTTTTATCCTCTTTGCAAAAAAAAAAAAAAAAAAAAAAGGGTGTGAAGGAATGCTGCAGCATTCTTGTTGCCGCAGCATTGGTAATGCTGCAGCATTTCCTTTGCTGCAGCATTTTGCCTCAGAAAAAAAAAGAGAAATAAAAAGAGCAAAAAGGAAATATATATTATGCTTCTTTGTGGTCAAATGCTATATACTAATTGTGGTTAAATGCTGCACTTATTACTGAAACAGGGTGTAAATATTTATGCTCCTTGTGTTGTGAAAAAATTTTTTTGAGAAAGATGATGGCATTGGGTTGAAGTTCATGGCAGACTAGGACTAAGTTTTGAGCCTACTTTTATCTATATTTTTCCCACCTTAGCCTTAGCCTACATTACAACCAAATTAAGACCTTTTTGATCTTTATTGCTGAATTTGCTACATTAGTGGAGAGTGGTGTAATAGATTGAGTCTGAAGATGCAAAATGAATCTTAGGATTACCATATGTTGACTTATGAATGAGAGATTGAAAAGGAAAGACTATTCACACACACACGGGAGGAGATCTTTGAGCTTGATTTAGTTAATGTTCTGATATTTGAGGAACTTGGGTCATGAACATATTAGAGTTTTGTTTCACATCTTTGATCTGAAAATATGAACCCAAATTTGCCTATGATTGCTGGAATGATTCTGGACATGAATTGTTGCATTGTTTGATTGCGCTTTATCGAACTATCTTATCTCTTGCAGCATTGCTCGGGACGAGCAATGAGCTAAGTTTGGGGGTGTGATAACTCTAAAATAATAGAGTTATTCACATATGTTTTGCCCTTAATTTGAAACCAATTCCATGACTTATGCAAATGTTTTTGAGTTAAAATGCACCAAATGGCATAAGTCCTTTCTCCATTTCAATTTTGTGGATTAATTGTAAAAATGGCCATTTTAATTATTTAAATTCCTAAATTTTATCATAATTGAATTCCATTACTAACATTTAAATTTGTGCAGGGTTTTACATGAAAGATTATGGAATTTTTTGGATCCAATTGCAAAAGGGTAAAAAGGGAATTTTTTGATTGAAATATGTCAAAATGAATTGGATGAAATCTTGACCACTTTTAGATGGAAATGGGAATGGATGGACGTTGGATTTTTATGCTGACTGATGCGATTCCGGTTGACGTACTAAATAGGTGTTATTTTACCCTATGTCGATTATGATTAATTAAGGACTGTGATTGACTAATTGTCACGTTTAGTCTTATGGTGTCACTTAATCAGCCAGAATCTAAGGCAGAGTACCTATCGTGTAGCTAGTCTATTGGAAAGTATCTACGATTTTACTAAGTTAATTATCGTACTCCCAGGGAAGTGGCAACGGCTTAGTAGTAACTAGCCTCTTATCCTAACTCTTATCTTATGATCCAGTTATGCAATCTTCATCAAATACTTTGATGAGAGGGTGATCCATTCTCCACTAGGTTCAAGTCTAATTAACCCTAAAAGTGTTTTAAAGATAAGTTCTGATTCTATGTTATACTGTTCCTATATGTTGATTGACCTATATTCGAGTGTTTTAGATATATCTTAGCCTGGAATGCAACTATGTTCTGTGTCTAAAGGTGTACCACATCTGAGTCTCTATGCTACCGCCCCCTATCATTAAGGTAAACGGCCCTACTCACGGTTCGAACAAAGACAGTTATGAAAGCCCTATGTCACTTTCGGGGATCACTCTGAAGGCTCGTAATCGCTGGCATAACGCTCTACTCAGCCTACCTAGACTACTCTAACAAGCCAGGTGTTCAGCATGTTATTTTATCTAGTATGGCAGACACCAATACTAATTGATGCCTGTTAAACTAAACAGGTTATGAATAGACCGTGGTTAGGAATTGTCTATAACCCTATTTTAGTTTAAAAGAAACTACATTAGACATGCAGACATAATGATTATTTAGCAGGTGGCTATTTCTGGAAAAACATAATAACTTCAACATACAAAACAACTATTCATAAAATCATAATCTGATATTCATAATTGATGTTTAGGACAAAGCAATAAAACATATAAGAGAGGGGTATGGGGACTGATGCCATAAAGAAATCACCCTTTACTTAGTCTCGCCTACAGAGCGTACTGCTGTATACGTCGTATTGCCCGCCCTGACTCTGCTCGCCAGAACCTTCGGAGGACGCTTCCTCAGCCTAGTAGCTAGACTTTACCTTACGTCCTGGGCTTAAGCCTAGCCCTGTGGACTGACTCTTCGAACGCCTAGAGCTCTCTTAGGGTCTCCTAACGAAACCCCGGGTATTCTATGAAAGAAAACTGAGATCCGAGTCTCTGAGTGAGTTGTGTACTGGAAACCACTTAATGACTCAGATCGAGTGGAGAGGGATGAATTCAACTGCTGGAGGCCTGGGGTATTTATAGCAGCTTCCCGGAGTGAAAAATTCTGAAAAATTCGATGTGGGACAGCTTCTGGCGGCTCGGGACGCCCGTCCCGGACCTTTGACCGGGTCAACATTTCCAAAAATTGCATTTTTGCCCCAGAATTTGCTGTTTTCGTCTACTTTTCACCTGACGCTTCCAAAATCATAAAAACCGTGAAATCAAGTAAATAGTAAAAAATTAATGTCAATTTACTCTCAATTTCACATTAAAACATATATAAAAACATGCTAAAAATGTGATACGATTTTCGCGTATCAGATAACCCCACACTTAGCTTTTTGCTTGTCCTCAAGCAAAGTCTACATGGAGTTAGTGATTTTAAACCGTAGTGCAGTCACTTAAATTCCTAATCATGTTTTTATTCCAAAAATTCTTCAGACAATTCTTAACACAGGTCTGATTGGTTAGGTTGCTATGACAAGGTCTCACATGTCTCTAGTAGTTTGTTATGATCAGGCAGAAAATAAATCAACAACTAGGTTGGACTTTTTTCTTAGTCACAGGGTCTTCCTGATGTGTAGTGTGTGTACTAGTCTAGACCAGATAGTCAACACAATGAACTCTTATCTTAACTGCTACCAGATAATACTTCGACCTATCGCTAGACATACTGACAACAGATAACTTTCTGAGTTCTGAGCTTTGGTGATCAGATTTTTAATGTTTTAGCACTTAGTTATTTTCTTTATAGATTCAGGGTATTTCGAGTTTGCTTAGAACACGTCAACTTCAACTACCCATGTAGCGAGTCCCACTCCGATGACTCCCAGATCTACACGACCTTAGGGCATCAGGCTTTAAGTTCCCCGAAGGAGTGGTGCTCGAGTAGCGAAGGCCGCTGGCAAACTACCCTATTGTAATTAACTTCCTTAAGTTCTTTTCACTTTTAGCTCAGAGTCTCATCTAGTCATTCTAACTGCCAATATATCCACAACTGGTCTAATTTTATCTAGTTAAGTCTCGAATAGGCAATTGGTTGAGGTCTCTAATCCAGACAAGGTTGTGCTCAGTTATCAGGAATTCCCTATTCCTAATCAATTAGTCCAAGATAGCTATCAATTATCTCCTACTAACCATAACATACTACCTACATATCATAGACATAAGCAATTTGTTTAACCAAGCATACTGCATTTAGAAGTCTGAAAGACGGAAAAATTTTGAAATTTTTTTGGAAGGGTGTGAAAATACAGGGAAAACAAGCAAAAGCATGCGAAAATTTTTCAAACTGCTAAACTGCTAGCACCGTGCACTGCTACCCCCACACTTAAGTTTGGCACTGTCCTCAGTGTTCATGCATAGCTAATTACCCCACACTTATTTGAAACAAAATAAAACATAATAAAAAACAAGAAAAGACAAATAATGCAACAATTCTGTATGTCATATAAATCAATTTTGTACAAAGATTCATAGTCATACAGCCCAGACATACACAAAGAACAAGATAAACAAAAGACAAAAGAAAAAGAAAGAAAGAAGGGAGAGAGACTAAGAACCCGGCGGGTCGCCATCCAGTGGACCGAGGTCTGTTAGGTCAAACTCGAAGTTCTCCGCTACTCGGGCAGTCTGCTGATGTATCTCCTCAATCCTACTGGTGATCATGGCGATCCTGTCATCCATCACCGCCAGTCGTCTGTCAATCCGGTCATCCATCATGGCCAGCCGGCTGTCAATCCGGTCCATGTCTCGACTGTATCGTGCCGATAGTTCTGCCAATCCGTGCGACATGTGTCGTTCGAAGGCAGTACGTGGCACGAACGTCTCGGATGGATGGATATGCGGTGGAGCTGCTTCTGATGCCGAAGCCTGTCCTGGCTGCTCTGTGTGGATGGTGTAGCGGCCGCTCGCATCCCGGACAACCATTCCCATGTTCCGTAGGATGGTAACGTCTGTGGGAATAGTGGTTGGGGCGACCAGAGTAAGCTCCGAGCCCTCTATGTCCAACTCCAGGTAGCGGGCTATCCTGGTGATGAATGGCCCGAGCCCCAGACACTGTTTCCGAGTGTCCGTAGCAAAACCCCGCATGATGACTGTGATAAGTCGAGCCATCTCTACTGTGATCCCATATGCATGTTGGCCAAGAGGAATGTCTCCATCTGGGTGACATTCCCGGGGGCCGTCCGTCGTCCTGACAAAGTGTGTGCAATAATGGCATGTAAGTAGCGAAGAGCAGGATAGATACCTGTGGCTTTCGCAAAGCCATGCTGGTAGGGAACACCCGTCATACAGATCTGAGCCCAAGCAGTGGAGACATCTGCAGAAGTGAAGTCCCGAACTGCTGTGGTGTAGGCGGGCGTATCCAGCTCCTCTCTCTGCCAGATACCCAAAGCGATGCCGAACTCGGCCATGCTCATCGACCGATCTATTCCGCCTAAGCGGAATGTGATCTGCTCCTGATGGCATGCAAAGGATGCATAGAACTCACATACCAGCTCCAGGTACGTGGGCTCTGTGACGATGAATACTCGACTGTAGGGTAGTACATCGAGTATGCGTCTGACCTCAGCCTCTACTCCCAGTGTCTGTACTGCTGCCCAATCCAGCGTTCTGCCCGTCAGAATCGTGCGTCCGATGTACCCAGTGCATCTCTCCTGATATGCTGTGCTGGAGGGAAACAGCATAAAAGGATGTGTCACTGAGGTAACTGTCATAGTGGATGGGGTACGAGCACGTTTGGCAGCCATTTGGTTTGAAAGTGTTTGAGAGACTTTTGGGAGTTTTAGGTAGGAAGGAAGGTTCGAATTCGAATTCTGGAGGTGAATTTGAATTCAAAAGGGTGAAATTAGGCTAGGGAAAGATTTCGAAATTTTTGGCGGGAAATTCGAATTTTGGAGGGAAATTCGAATTTGGAAGGAAATTTAAAATTTAAATTTTGGAGGGAAATTGAAATTTTAAATTTGAAAAGTTTGCCAAAGGTGAAAGAGAGAGTTATTTGAGAGAGGTGGATTTTTGGAAGTGAATTTTGAGGGAAAAATGAAAAAATTGAGATTTTATAGAAGGGGAGGCCTTCGGGACGCCCGTCCCGGAGGAAGGACTCCCGTCCCGCTGGACGCCCTCCAGAACGGGACGCCCGTCCCGGGTTGCCTCGGGACGCGTGCCAATTCCGAAAATTTATTTTTTTTTTTCTTAATTCCTGCAAATCTCAGTATACCAAAAATAATCATAATTTTTAACAAGGCTTCCTGTTTATCCAATGAAATTCAGAAGTTGTTAAAAAACTCTATGCAAAAATTCCTCAGTCTCACTTTTTCGAAAATCATACTACCCTAATTTTATTCTATTTAAATTCAGCAAGAAAACAAAAATTTGAATTTATACAATTTAGTTAATGAAAAATAAACTGTAATTGCAAAATTTTCGTTTTTCATAGAAATAAAATGTCTGAAGAAAATTGTTGAAAATAAAGGACCCTTTAAAAATGTTTGAAAAATAGAAAAATATGGGTCAATTATTCAAGTTTCAGTTCAAACTTATTATTGCTGAAAATAAAAGTAAAAGAATCTTCCCTTTTTAACGAATCCTGTCTCTGATCTCCTGTAGTTCTGTCCGAATGCTTCGCATTTCTATGCGTATTGTTCGCATCTCATCCCTCTGCCTGTTTTGCTCACTGCGTAGATCAGCCATCTCTCGGAGTAGTTGTGCACCTTGGTTCTCCTGGAGATTGACCGTGGCTCTGAGTCGGTCTACGTTAGTTGTGATGTTCAGACTGAGTTGGTCTAAATGACACAGTCTGCTGGCAATCCCTTGGTCCATCTCATAGACCCTTTGAGTTAGTGTGTCTATCTGCACGGACAACAGTGAATAATAACCGTTAGTACTCCCCGCAGATGAAGGGGTGCGCTCGTGAGGTGTTGGGGTGTATGCAGGAGAGGTCGGTGAATTCTGGGTTTGATCAGTAGGGGGTGGATTTAGAGGAACTCTCTGGGTAGGAGGGTGAATTGGAGATCTCTGGGGTACTTCTCTAGGAGGGAAGGTATCCTCAGAAGGATCTTCTTCCGTGGGACTATGCTCACGGGTGTTCAGGAATCGTCTCACTAGTTCACTGGCATCAGGGCTCGAGTTTACTTCTACTGGTTGTGAAGGAAGAGTCCCTCGTGGTACTTCTGGTGCGGGTCTAGAGGGGCCTTCTGGTTTCGTCTTCTTTGGTCCTGGAGTGTCAGGGTTTTCTGTTTTCTTTGCCTGGTTAGTAGCTGCTCTTGTTCTCTTCATCTCTGAGTGCAAAGTCTGGTTAGAAATAACAAATAACAAACATAGGAAAGTGAAGACAACGAGAAAAATATTTTTATGGATTTTAAAATTTATTTAGAAAGCAGGTAAATTTCCTCAATATGGTTCTAGAATAATTTTCTAAAATTTGATTATCCTAAGTCTCTTAATTCCAGATATTATCTAAAATTAATTAGTTATGATAATCCTATATTCAGGAAAGTGATTGTCTAACTGGTATAACAGTGTTAATCAAAAGTCTAGGTTACTACCGTTACCTATCATAAGTCTCTAGAATTGTGGCCAATAATCCTAAATTCATTATGATATTTCCCCGGCAACGGCGCCAAAAATCTGATGCGATTCCGGTTGACGTACTAAATAGGTGTTATTTTACCCTATGTCGATTATGATTAATTAAGGACTGTGATTGACTAATTGTCACGTTTAGTCTTATGGTGTCACTTAATCAGCCAGAATCTAAGGCAGAGTACCTATCGTGTAGCTAGTCTATTGGAAAGTATCTACGATTTTACTAAGTTAATTATCGTACTCCCAGGGAAGTGGCAACGGCTTAGTAGTAACTAGCCTCTTATCCTAACTCTTATCTTATGATCCAGTTATGCAATCTTCATCAAATACTTTGATGAGAGGGTGATCCATTCTCCACTAGGTTCAAGTCTAATTAACCCTAGAAGTGTTTTAAAGATAAGTTCTGATTCTATGTTATACTGTTCCTATATGTTGATTGACCTATATTCGAGTGTTTTAGATATATCTTAGCCTGGAATGCAACTATGTTCTGTGTCTAAAGGTGTACCACATCTGAGTCTCTATGCTACCCGCCCCCTATCATTAAGGTAAACGGCCCTACTCACGGTTCGAACAAAGACAGTTATGAAAGCCCTATGTCACTTTCGGGGATCACTCTGAAGGCTCGTAATCGCTGGCATAACGCTCTACTCAGCCTACCTAGACTACTCTAACAAGCCAGGTGTTCAGCATGTTATTTTATCTAGTATGGCAGACACCAATACTAATTGATGCCTGTTAAACTAAACAGGTTATGAATAGACCGTGGTTAGGAATTGTCTATAACCCTATTTTAGTTTAAAAGAAACTACATTAGACATGCAGACATAATGATTATTTAGCAGGTGGCTATTTCCGGAAAAACATAATAACTTCAACATACAAAACAACTATTCATAAAATCATAATCTGATATTCATAATTGATGTTTAGGACAAAGCAATAAAACATATAAGAGAGGGGTATGGGGACTGATGCCATAAAGAAATCACCCTTTACTTAGTCTCGCCTACAGAGCGTACTGCTGTATACGTCGTATTGCCCGCCCTGACTCTGCTCGCCAGAACCTTCGGAGGACGCTTCCTCAGCCTAGTAGCTAGACTTTACCTTACGTCCTGGGCTTAAGCCTAGCCCTGTGGACTGACTCTTCGAACGCCTAGAGCTCTCTTAGGGTCTCCTAACGAAACCCCGGGTATTCTATGAATACCGGAAACGAACCTATCTATAGAAACCTAAGATCTGAGACTATTTCTCAGAAACTAAAACAAAACACTAATAAGAAAGAAAACTGAGATCCGAGTCTCTGAGTGAGTTGTGTACTGGAAAACTGTACACTGGAAACCACTTAATGACTCAGATCGAGTGGAGAGGGATGAATTCAACTGCTGGAGGCCTGGGGTATTTATAGCAGCTTCCCGGAGTGAAAAATTCTGAAAAATTCGATGTGGGACAGCTTCTGGCGGCTCGGGACGCCCGTCCTGATTCGTTGACCAGGTTCGGGACGCCCGTCCCGGTTCAGGACGCCCGTCCTGGTGGTTTGACCGGGTCGGGACGCCCGTCCCGGGTTCGGGATGCCCGTCCCGGACCTTTGACCGGGTCAACATTTCCAAAAATTGCGTTTTTGCCCCAGAATTTGCTGTTTTCGTCTACTTTTCACCTGACACTTCCAAAATCATAAAAACCGTGAAATCAAGTAAATAGTAAACAATTAATGTCAATTTACTCTCAATTTCACATTAAAACATATATAAAAACATGCTAAAAATGTGATACGATTTTCGCGTATCACTGACCATCACTTATATATATATATATATATATGTAAGTATGTATATATATATATATATATATATCTATCTAGGCATACAAGTTGGCAAGTTGGCACAAAAATACAAAAGAAAAAAGGACAAAGAAGGGGGCAGAATGTGCTGATTTTCAGGCTGAATTTCGAGCTGCAAATATATATACATATATAAATATATATGTATGTATATGTATATATATATATATATATATGTATATTTATATACACTCAGATTCTAAACAAATTCCAGCTGGAATAAAACAAAAAAAAAACACATATTGAAGCTGAGATTTCGGGTGAAGCCTTGCAGCAATTTTTGGATTTTATTTCAGCTAGTACAATGACTCATCATGTTGAAGGACAACTGTGGTTTTTGTTGGAGAGAACCAGTCTTTCTTTTACAAAAAGGGCAGAAGAAGAACGGGGGAAAGGGGGTTCAGGAGTTTTTGGAGAGAAGAGAGGAGGAGATAGATTGTTAGAGCAGTACCTTTTCTTTGTTTTTGTTGAGTTCTCGGGCAGCTTAGGACTTAGGCAGTAGGTAGATTGTTTTGAGTTGTTTTTTTAGCTTTAGTTAGTGAGGAACGATACCTAAGAAGGCTGGGCTACATTGCTGGAATTTCCGGGCTGCTCATGATCGAGGGCAGCAGCACCACGCGGAGGAAATGAAGGACAGTAGCAGCTTGATTAAATCCGATTTGGGGCAGTAGGGTGATCTCTGACCCGAGTAACTCTCTCTCCATTTCTTCAATTTGCTTCCTGTTTTGTAATTGAATATTCTTCAAATTGTCACTGCTTTGTAATTGAATATTCTTGATGATATGAGAATGTTTACATGTTTTCAAGGATTAATTAAAAGTATTTTGGGATTGATATGTTTTCCGTCTTAGGCTTGACTCCGTTGATTGGTGTCACTACGGACCTAGGGACTGTTTTTCCTATTACTTTAATCCTTGTCTTTCATGATTCGTTTCAGCAAAATTTATATTCATAACCTGAAGGTGCTGTAGTCTAGCAAATTATAAACATGTGGAACAATGTAATGTGGCATAAGATGAATAGAATGCATAAGTTTTGTGTATCGTTTTCCTTGTTGATGCTTGTATGGGGCATGCTTAGTTTATTCATGCAATTACTTAAATGGAATAGGAATAACTTGCGGTTACGACTGTCCAAGTTATGTATCGAACTAGTATCTGGCTTTCTAACCGGAAGGGGTCTAGTTGACACGTTAATTACATGGCACTTGCTTGAGACGCATGATCGTGCGGTCAATATTGCAGGGGACACGACCAATTTCACTGCCTTGTGTTGTTCTAGGTTCACGGTACTTCGTACTCCATGAGACGATGTTATCGGGGGTTTAGACTAGTAGGCTAAGTAGTTTGGATAGAACCAAACCGCTGTAGTGTTAATTTGGAAACCGAAAAGCATGCTTAGCATTCTTGGATTCATTACTGGTTTATGTTTGCATTTTTGGCTTGATTTTTACAGCATTGTATTACCTATTGTGTTCTGTTGGTAAAATTCCAGTAGGCTGCCCTGTATTTTAGTTAGGTAGAATTGCTGCAGCATTTCGGTTGCTGCAGCATTTCGGTTGCTTGCAGCATTTCTGTTGCTGCAGCAATTTTGTTGCTGCAGCATTTTTGTTGCTGCAGCATAGCTTAGCAGTAGACTACTCTCCAAATCTCCACCCATTTATTCATCATTCTTTATTCTTTTAACCAAATGTAAATCATGTTTGCATGTATAATTGACGTACAAAATCTCTGTGGGATCGATAATCTTGTACTTAGGTACATATATTACTTGTTGACCGGTGTATACTTGCACTTGTTAAGATTGCGTTGATTTATTCTATTTTCTTATCTATTCAATCTGTGACACACGCACACAACGCAACAGATAAACAACCTGAACCTGCCCTGAATCCAGTAGTGATGGCGGATGACAGGGACCATGCCATTCGGCAATATGCAGTCCCTATGTTTAATGCATTGAAACCAAGTATTGTGCAACCAGAGATTGCTGCAGCACAGTTTGAGCTGAAACCAGTGATGTTCCAAATGCTGCAAACAGTAGGGCACTTCAGTGGATTACCTGCTGAAGATCCACACATGCACCTACGGTTATTCTTGGAGGTAAGCGATGGTTTTAAGCTAACAGGGGTGACGGACGAAGCTTTGAGGCTGAAATTGTTTCCATACTCTTTGAGAGACAAAGCTAGAGAATGGCTCAATTCTCTACCCTCTGGTAGTGTGACTACATGGCAGCAGCTTACCGAGAAGTTTTTGATGAAGTATTTTCCTCCTACGAAAAATGCTAAGTTGAGAAATGAAATCACCTCTTTTCAACAATTAGAAGATGAATCATTGTATGAGGCATGGGAAAGATTCAAAGAGTTGTTAAGGAGATGTCCAAATCACGGAATCCCACATTGTATTCAAATGGAGACATTTTACAACGGGCTGAATGCACACACAGAATGATAGTTGATGCTTCAGCAAATGGAGCACTTTTGGCAAAAACATACAATGAAGCATATGAACTAATTGAGAGGATTGCCAACAACAACTATCAATGGCCTACAACAAGACTGCCAAGTGGAAGAAGAGTGGCTGGAGTGCTGGAATTAGACCCAATAACTTCACTTTCAGCCCAAGTATCATCCATGACCAATATGCTGAAGAACTTGACGATGCCGCAGCATAGCGGGCAGACTGCTGATCACCCAAACCAGTCCAATGTAAGCCAAGTGCAAGCTGTGTGCTGTGTTTATTGCGGAGAGGGACATCTATTTGAGGATTGTGCTCACAATCCCGCTTCAATCTGCTACATGGGAAATCAAAACAGGGGTAATGGTCTTCAATCTAACACTTACAACCCTACTTGGAGGCAGCATCCAAATTTTTCTTGGAGCAATCAAGGGATGCACCCCACGCAAGGTATGAACCCAAGGCCACTGCTCCAGCAGCAACAACAGTACCCCCAGCAGCAGCAACAACAACTCAACAATCAACCAAGACCTCTACAACAACAACCACCTTCAAATGCTTTAGAGAACATGATGAGAGATTTTATGGCAAGGACAGAAACAACCATGCAAGGACTATCATCAACTGTTCGTAACTTGGAAAACCAGGTGGGGCAGTTGGCCCAAGAGATGAGGAGCAGACCACAAGGATCACTCCCGAGCGATACCGAACATCCAAGAAGAGAAGGAAAGGAACATTGCAAGGCTGTAACATTGCGAAGTGGCAGACTGTTGGATGAGCCAAAAGCAAAGACTGGAGCAGCTGAAAAGACCAGTGAAGAAATTCCAGTAGCTGAACCAGAACCAGTGGAGCCAAATGCTGCAGCATCGACACTACCGCAGCCACAAACCAGTTCAGAACAGCCGGATGCTGCAGCATCAGCATCGCCAATGCCGCAGCAATGCAATATTCTAGAGAGCAAACTAGTACAGCAAAGAATGCCCTTCCCACAGAGGTTTGCCAAGAAGAAGCAAGATGAGCAGTTCAAGAAGTTCCTAGACATGCTGAAACAGTTGCACATCAACATTCCTTTGGTGGAAGCCATAGAACAAATGCCCAACTATGCAAAGTTCATGAAGGATATCCTTACAAAGAAGAGAAAGTTGGGAGTATGAAATTGTTGCACTAACCAAGAATGTAGTTTCTTTTTGCAGGATAAGTTGCCCCCTAAAATGAAAGATCCGGGGTTTTAACATTCCTTGTTCTATTGGAGACTCATATTGTGGTATGACCTTGTGTGACCTTGGAGCTAGCATCAACTTGATGCCTATGTCCGTTTTCAAACAATTGGGCATAGGAAAGGTAGACCTACAACGGTAACATTGCAATTGGCGGATAGGTCTTTAGCTCACCCCGATGGAAAAATTGAGGATGTCCTGGTAAGAGTGGATAAGTTTTTTTTCCAGCTGACTTTATTGTTCTTGACTATGAAGCAGATAGGGAAGTTCCCATTATTTTAGGAAGACCTTTCCTAGCTACGGGGAGGACTCTTATTGATGTACAAAAAGGGGAACTAACCATGAGATTTCAGAACGAAAGAGTCACATTCAATGTTTTCAAGGCCATGAAATTCTATGATGAAGGTGAGGAGTGCTTTCATGTCACTACCCGTGAGTCTTTGGAAGAAAAAGATGAAGAGCAAGGTGAGGATGAAAAGGAGGCATTAATGGAGGAAAGTTTGCATGAGAATGGCAATATGGAGACCAAAGCACATTCAGCTTGGGTAGAAGGAAGTCCCCAAAGGTTCAGATTTCGAGCTCAATATGAACCCTTGGAGCTGCCTTCTAGAGATTTCAAGATAACAAAACCTTCTGTTGAAGAACTACCACAGCTGGAATTGAAGCAATTGCCGCAGCATCTGAAGTACGGGTTCTTGGGGGCAGATTCAACGCTGCCCGTGATCATTTCAGCCTCCCTTGATGCTGCACAAGAGGAGAAATTACTTGGAGTACTAAGGCAACACAAGAAAGCCATGGGCTGGACTCTAGCCGACATCAAGGGCATAAGTCCAACCCTATGCATGCACAAAATCAGTTTGGAAGAAACTTCCAAAAATTCTGTAGAAGGGCAGAGGAGATTGAATCCAATTATGAAGGAAGTGATGAAGGAACAAATCATCAAGTGGCTGGATTTTGGCATCATCTACCCCATCTCTGATAGTTCGTGGGTAAGTCCTATCCAATGTGTACCCAAGAAAGGAGGAATCACTGTAGTAACAAATGAAGACAACGAGTTGATTCCTACAAGAACAGTCACGGGATGGAGAATATGCATTGATTATAGAAAACTCAACAAAGCCACGAGAAAGGACCACTTCCCATTGCCTTTCATTGATCAAATGTTGGACAGGTTAGCTGGACATGAATATTATTGTTTTCTTGATGGTTATTCAGGGTACAACCAAATTGCTGTAGCACCAGGGGACCAAGACAAAACTACTTTCACTTGTCCCTATGGTACGTTTGCTTTCAGAAGGATGCCATTTGGATTGTGCAATGCTCCAGCAACGTTCTAGCGCTGTATGATGGCCATTTTTACTGATATGGTAGAGCAGTACTTAGAGGTTTTTATGGATGACTTTTTCATATTTGGAGATTCTTTCGATAATTGCTTAGAGAACTTGGCCAATGTACTTAAACGATGTGAGGAAACCAATTTAGTCCTCAATTGGGAGAAGTGTCACTTTATGGTTAGAGAAGGAATCGTGTTAGGTCACAGGATTTCAAAGAAAGGTCTTGAAGTAGACCGAGCAAAGATAGAGGTTATTGAAAAACTACCAACTCCAACAACTGTGAAACACATTCGAAGCTTCTTGGGACATGCAGGCTTCTACCGGAGATTCATTAAGGACTTCTCTAAGGTATCTAAGCCTTTATGTCAATTATTAGAAAAGGATAATGTGTTTTCTTTTGATGCAGCCTGTGCCACAGCATTCGAGGAAATCAAGAAAAAGCTTATTTCAGCCCCCGTTATCATAGCACCTGACTGGACTTTACCATTCGAACTAATGTGTGATGCAAGTGATTATGCAGTAGGTGCTGTTTTGGGGCAGCGGCATAACAAAATTTTCCATTCCATCTATTATGCAAGCAAGACACTCACGGAGGCTCAGGTAAACTACACTGTTACTGAAAAAGAGTTACTTGCTGTTGTGTTTGCCTTTGATAATTCAGGTCCTATTTGGTGGGCACGAAAGTAATAGTCTACACCGATCATTCTGCCATCAAATACCTACTTGCGAAGAAGGACTCAAAACCGAGGCTCATTAGATGGATTCTACTCCTACAAGAATTTGATGTGGAAATCAAGGACAAGAAAGGAGTGGAAAATCAAGTGGCTGATCATTTGTCTCGATTGGAGCAACAAGGGGGATGTCAAATCCCAATTAATGAATACTTTTCGGATGAACAACTGCTGGAAATTTCAGAAGAAACGAGACTGCCATGGTATGCGGATTATGCCAACTTTCTGGCCAGTGGTGCAATGCCGCCAGATTTCTCATACCATGAACGGAAGAAGTTTCTCCATGATGTCAAAAGTTATTTTTGGGAGGAACCCTTTATGTTCAAACAATGCAAGGACCAAGTGATTCGGAGATGTGTAAACAATGATGAAATTGAGGACATCATTTTTCAATGTCACAACTCACCATGTGGAGGACATTTTGGAGGGTCAAGAACTGCAGCAAAGGTATTACAATCTGGTTTCTTTTGGCCTTCATTATTTAAAGATTGTTATGAGTTTGTGGCAAGGTGTGATCGCTGCCAACGAGTGGGTAACATCTCAAGAAGGAATGAAATGCCTCTCACCAACATTTTGGAAGTAGAACTTTTTGATGTATGGGGTATTGATTTTATGGGACCTTTCCCTCCTTCTTTGGGAATTCATACATTTTAATGGCAGTGGATTATGTGTCTAAGTGGGTGGAAGCTGCAGCATTCCCCACCAATGATTCCAAAGTGGTGATAAATTTCCTTCGAAAGAACATTTTCTCACGTTTTGGAACACCTAGAGCAATCATCAGTGATGAAGGATCTCATTTTGTCAACAAATGGCTAGGAGGTGTGCTAGCCAAGTATCATGTTCATCACCGAGTTGCCCTACCATACCATCCTCAAACAAATGGACAAGTTGAGTTGTCCAACCGAATCATCAAAGGCATCCTTGAGAAGGTAGTTAACCCAAACCGAAAAGATTGGTCAAGAAGATTAGATGACGCTCTATGGGCTTACAGGACAGCTTTCAAGACTTCAATAGGTATGTCTCCTTATAGACTAGTTTTTGGGAAAGCTTGTCACTTACCCGTTGAGTTGGAGCACAAAGCATACTGGGCGCTGCAGCATCTCAACATGGATATGGATGCTGCTGGAAACAAGAGAATGCTACAGCTTTCTGAGCTGGATGAGCTGAGATTATTTTCCTATGAAAATGCCAAGTTATACAAGGAGAAAACCAAGAGATGGCATGATAAACACATCCAGCCAAGAAATTTTGAAATTGGACAACAAGTGTTGATTTTTAATTCAAGACTGAGGCTATTTCCAGGAAAATTGAAATCGAGATGGACCGGACCATACACAATTGAACAAATTCATCCTCATGGAGTGGTCTCGGTTATGGGCAAAACAGGAGCCAAATTTAAAGTCAATGGTCATAGACTGAAAATCTACAAAGATGGAGATCAAGAGCA
This sequence comes from Asclepias syriaca, assembly GCA_027405835.1. NCBI lineage: Eukaryota > Viridiplantae > Streptophyta > Magnoliopsida > Gentianales > Apocynaceae > Asclepias > Asclepias syriaca. The sequence continues at coordinate 469,537 of JAPHNG010000655.1, forward strand.
AATCGTTAATTCTCTATCATTACTCAATGATGAAGAATTGGATGGACCTCACACGAATGGAAAACTCAAGTGAACATTCTCCAATTTTCTGTTTTTCTTTTCTTTCTTTCTTCCTTATTTGTTTTTCATTTTTAGTTCATCTTTGATCATTTATTTGCTTCCTATGTTACTTATTTTACTGTTTCCTTTTCTATATGTTTTTTTTTATTCTGCTCGTTTTAATTATTTAATTTCTAACTGAAGGCTAAAAAAAAAAAAGTAGTTATTTCTGTTAGTTTCCTATTTTCTGTTTTTTTATGGTAGCTAGGTAATTGTTTTTAAATTCTGTTTGTTTTTCTTTTTTTTGATTTCCTTGTCTTTATTTGTTCCTTTATTTCTGTTGTTTTGTCTCATTGGTGTCGGGTACACCTGTACCCGACAGTTGCCTTCTGGTTTGAATTCTCAACGGTACAAAATATATATATATATATATATATACATATATATATACATATATATACACTGTAAATTTTTGTCTAGGGAAGACAATCATGCTATTTCCAGATAGTCTTTTTCTCTGTTTTGTTCTGCCTTTATTGTAGGACAGAAGAAGGTATACGTGCAGTATATGAACATTTTGGGCAGAGCAATCATTCTACTTCTGGATAAAGGACAATAGAGCAATGGGTAAGAGAAAATCTGGTCAAATGGGTGTCTTTTCAAGGTAGGTATTCACTATTAATTTTTCAAAAAGAATGGATGCTTCCTAGTTAAAACCAAAAGACAACCATTTACTTCATACGTTTTCAAACTGAACCAACTGAGAGCACTTCTCTCTTAAAAACACAACAAAGACTCACTACACTCACTACACTCACCACTCACCGAAAGAGAAAAGGGAAAAGAAAGAAGACACACAAGGCTTTTCTGTTCTTCTTACCGAGGATTCTGAAGTAGAAATCCGACGCAACCAACACCTTAAAGGATGACAATTAAACAAATGATTGGAAAACTCCCTCCGAGGGAGAAATTCTCTTCGGCAGATGCAGAAGCACGAATGAATGACTTGTACGCCGAGAAGCAATGCCTGGAAGACTTAGGGTTTGACCTGACGGGAGATCAACCCTACCCGTTGCCAGAAACCTGCCGTCACATAATCAGACTGAATGGTTGGGAACAGTTTTTTTCCCAACGAGTGGAGCCGGATATCGGAATAGTACGAGAATTCTACGCCAACTTGTGGCCGAATAGTGTGTACGCAGTGTTTGTTAGGGAACGGTTGGTGTCATTAAATCCAAGGACCGTCAACCAGCTGTTCAACCTTATCAACTACGACAACGACACAGATGATTTCTACTCCTTTTTGGCCAACCCAGAAGCCTGTGATAGAACCCTACAAGAAGTGACAGTCCCCGGGACTGAATGGACAATCTCAAAGAGCGGAAACAAGACTTGCAAGAGGGAAGCCTTGACAGACGAGGCAAAGATTTGGTTTTATTTTGTGAGGCACTCTTTGATGCCCACAAATCATTCCTCGACGCTGACAGTGGAAAGAGTGGTACTCTTATCATGCATCATCAATGGGAGGACAGTGAACATTGGGAAGCTAGTATGTGAACAAATACGATCGTGTGCGGGTAAGAAGAGTGGGGAAATGTTCTTCCCCACCCTTATTTGTTTATTATGCAGGGCAGCCGGTGTAGAAGTGCCCATTGAAGACGATGACTTCTACCCCGGAGGAACAATTACGGCTCAGGACCTTCGCCGAATTCTGCCCTCATTACAGCCAAAGACGGAAGGAACACCGCCTGCTCCAACTCCCTTGCGAGCAGTACCGATGGACAACTCTTCCCCAACAGTAGCAGATGCTGCAGCATCCACGTCTGACGATGCTGTAGCCATGATGAGGCACATGCACGCGCAACTGCAGATATTCTGGAGGTTCTCCCGCGAGCAATATGAAGCACACCTCAGATCTCTTCCCCGAAATCGGGTGCAAGCTGGCAACCCGTGGCCTGCATTCCCAACTGAACTGATTCCAGGAGAAGACCCGAACCAGATGGCAGACGATGATGTTATCATCACACCGTGACCGACTCCCTCAAAAAGGGAGTAATTCTGAACTTTTAAAACAACTTTCTTTTACATTACTGTTTTAATTTTTTATGCCTGCTGAGCAGGCCCTCGGACACCTTACTTTTTATTTGTTTTGCTCTACTTGCTTTGATGATGGTTTTGGACTAGTAGTTTGTTTTGTTTTGACTCTTTTGTTTGTTTGTTTTGTTGTGTTCTGTTTTACATTTGCCTTACCTGCTAACTTTCTGTGGCTGAAATTTTGTGATTGATGGCAATGAGGACATTGCTTCCCTTTGAGTTTGGGGGAGGGTGTCCTCTCATGGTAAAAAGTTGAAAAAATGGTGTTAAATTTAAAAATTTTTCCTACTGTCTTTTGTGGAAACATGATAACCTCTCTGCTAGAATTTTGACCTAGTTGAATGCATAGATACATTGTATGAAGAAGAAGCTATTTTAGGATGCCTTACAAGATGATCTATCCGGCATAAATGACCTGTTTGCATAATGTGGTAGCATTTCATATGACCCGTGAGAACTTAAATTTCAGCAGGATTAATGTAGACTTTTGGGGCCTGATTCATGATGATGTTTTAAAAACAAAAACACATTCTTGTAGACATTGTACCGTCTTCCTAAATAATTAGGTTTTAATTAACCCTAAGTAAGAATTATTTCTAAACTCCCTATCTTTTGCACATAGTCTTACTTAGAGATTTCATGTTCATAAAAAGAGTCACTTTGGTATGAAGGTTCAGAATTTTTAGACTCATTTGTTATATTCCTTGAGGCGAAATCCTAGTAGATTTGGTAATATAGAAATGATTGAGGCATGTTTTTGAATCGTTTGAGCCTTTCTAGCCTACCCTAATGTATTTTGCTTCCTTAGTTAACCCAAGTTGAGCCTAAGCCTAATTTCTTGACACCCTTATCAAAGAGCCACTTATCCTAAATGATTTGCATGTATCCATTCTTTGTCTTCCCTAAAACTTGATCTTAGTCTGCTGTGAACATTGTTGAACATGAGTTTGGGGTATGCTGAGAATGCTGTAGTGAGGAGCATAGAAATGCTGCGGCACAATGCTGCAGCATTATCATTTTCTGGGATTAATGGTATTTGAGGAAATTTTGAACTTCTGATATAAATGGTCTACGTATTGAGGGTATGGTGTATAAAAATATGTGAAAAAGAGTGAAAAACACCCTCTTTACTTTACAAAAGAAAAAGAAGAACAAAACGAGCGAAAAGAAAATATGTGTTATGCTTCTTGGAGGATAATTGCTAAAACATATGTGGTTAGTTGTTGCACATATTTCTGAAGCATGGTGTAAATTTTATACTCCTTGGGTGACTTTAAAAAAAAAAAAAAAAAAAAAAAATTCTTTTGGGAAGTGATAGCATTGGGTAGAAGCTCATGGCAGACTAGGACTAAGTTTTGAGCCTACTTTTATCCATATTTTCCTACCTTAGCCCTAGCCTACATTACAACCAAATAAGACCTCTTGATCTTATTGCTAAATTGCTACATTAGTGGAGAGGGGTGTAGTTGTAATAGATTGAGTTTGAGGATACCAAATGAACTAGGATTATCATATGTTGACTTATGAACTCGAAGATTGAAAAGGACGGACTATTCACCACACACATTTTGAGTGGAAATTCTTAGAGCTTGGGTTAGTTAATATTTGGTTATTCACTTAAGGATTGGAACTTATGACTACTTGATTCTGCATTTTTCTCTGAATCATTGGTCCCAAGTCAACTGAACTGGGTGAACAAAGTTTTTGTGGGTATGTATTTGTTGTTGCCACATTGCGCAGCATTGCTCGGGACGAGCAATGACATGAGTTTGGGGGTGTGATAACTCTATTATTTTAGAGTTATTCACATCTTAATTTTCATTTTATTTGGGAATTCATTGGCTTTATTGGAAAAGTGAATAAAAATGTGTGGATTTAAATGTTTTCTACCTTTTTGCCTTTTTATGTGGAATTATTGCCAAAAGTCAATTTAATTGAGTTAATTTCTCAAATTGAAGATGCGTTGTATTGTTTGATGTTATTTGGGGAATTAGTTTGAATGAATTGGCGGAACTAGAATGGAAAGGGAACTTTGATGTTGAAATTTGGTTGGATGCAAGTTGACCGTGACTAGCATGAAACAAGTGTGAAATTGGCAGCTATATACGTATATATGTATATCTCTATATATATATATATGTATACATTACACTCACACACCATATTGTCACCAAAAATCCAGCTAGATGTAAAGTGGCGGTACTAAGCATTTATGCCTTTTGTCCCACTTGTCATTTCTTTAAACATATTATTATATACATATATATATATATACATGCACAATATATGTATTTGTTTGAATGTAGGGAGACAAGGTGGACAAGAAGTTGGAGGAAAAGGCCAAGGATTTCAGAGAGGCGGCTGGAAATTAGTGCTGAACCTGCAGCCGCAGAGGAAGAAGACAAAGGGCTTGCAGAAAGTACTGATGTCTGCTGCAAAGCCTGCGGCTGTCAGAAGAAAGAGACAAACACTCTGCAGAGAATGCTGCAGCATTGGGAGGAAAAAGACAGATGATCACAGAATGCAGTGAAGACCGGCTGTGAATTGCTGAAATGTGCAGAGGAGAAGACAAGACTCCAGAAGTCAGCTGGGATTATTTTGACTTTTTGTTGGAATTTTGGAGAAAATTCCAGAAATTATGGACACATGGTAGCTCGTGATTGGTTCTTGGTGCAACAAGAGGTTATATAGTATGCAGAAACACAAGAGGAGGGGTTCGGCCAGAGGAGAGTGAAGAGTTGGAAGATAAGTTACTTGTTAGAAGGCTCTTGGCCGAGATAGAGAGTAGGTTTTTCTTCTTAGTTTTCTTAGGATAGTTCAGTTTTTCTTCTTAGTTTTAGGCTGATCTTTAGAAAGGGAAGAACACAAGAGTGAGCAGGGTGACTTGCTGCGCATCCATCAGCTGAGCAGTAGAGAGCAGCAAGCATCAGCAGAGAGGAAACGAAAGGGCAGCAGCTTGATAAACCGATTTGAGCAGTGGGTGATCTTCGGCCAGAAGTAATCCTCTTTTCATTTCCTCATTTTGCTACCAATATTTTGAACTGAATGTTCTTGTAACATGAGAATGTATTCATGAGTTTAAAGATTGATTAAATATGTTTTGGGAAATGATATGTTTTCCGTCTTAGGCTTGACGTTGATTGATGTCACTATGGATCTAGGGATTATCTTTTCCTATTACTTTAATCTTTGTAATTCATGCTTAGTGGTTCAAGGGTTGATTAAACATGTTTTAGGAGTAAGGTGTGTCCATCTTAGGCTTGACTCCGTTCATTGGTTTCACTTAGGATCTCGGGACTATGCTTCTATTACTTTAATCCTTGTATTTCATGATTCTTGGTTCAAGGAGTGATAAATATGTTTTGGGAGTGATATGCTTTCCGTCTTAGGGTTGATTCCGTTGATTGGTTTCACTATGGACCTAGGGCTGTTTTTCCCATTACGTTGTTCCTGTTTCCATGATTCGTTTCAGCTTAATATAATCTTTAACTGAAGATGTTGTGGCATAGTCAAGTATGAGCATGTTGAATACACTGTTTTGACTATGATGATAGTATGCTCAGCATTACTTTCTGTTTTTATATTAATGCTTGTATGAGGCAAAGCTTGGTTATTCATGTAATTACATAAAATTTATGTGGCGCTATGGTTTGAGAACTGCGTGAACAGCGGTAATCATATAGCAGTGGACTTGATAACTGCGTGAACAGCGGTACATTCACTGCCTAGCGTTGCGCTAGGTCCAAGGTATGTTATCGGGGATCTAGACTAGTAGATCAAGTGGTTTGGGTGAAACCAGACATGCTGTAGCATTGATATAGAACTGAAAGTATGCTTGTATACTTAGATTCATTTTGGCTTGTACTTACATTTTTGGCGTGAAGCCGCAGCATGTATTACCTGCAGTACTCTTGTGATTATTTCCAGTAGGCTAACCTTTAACTGTTAGTTTAGATAGGAGTAGGAATGCCGTAGCATTAGACCAAACTCAGATTCATGATTTATCATTCTTTATTCTTTTATTCTTTTATGATTCATTATTCTTTATTCTTTTAACCATTTGTACAATCATATTTGCATTTGTAATTGGCATACATAGTCCTTGTGGGATCGATAATCTTGTACTTAGGTACATATAATACTTGTTGACCGGTGTATACTTGCACTTGTTAAGATTGCGTTGATTTATTCTATATTCTTATCTTTACAAATTGTGACACACGCACACAACGCAACAGTAACGCTTCAAAGTTCATCAAATTTAGGTCAAATTTGGTTTGAATTCCGACGCAAGTAACTCCCTTGAATCTTGAAATAAGAATTTATTTGGTTAATTTTTCCACATGTAAGGCACAAAAGTAGTTAAATCACATTACTATGAATCTAATTATACGAATGTAACGCTTCAAATGTCATCAAAATTAAGTCAAATTACGTTTGAAATTCAACGCAATTTCATTCACCTAAATATTGAAATAACAAGTTATTTGGTTACTTTTTCGACATGTAAGGCACAAAAGTAGTTAAATAATATTTAAATGAATCAATATAATGAATGTAACGTTTTAAAGTTGATCAATTTAAGTCATATTTGGTTTTAATTTCAACGCAAGAAATGCATTGAATCATGAAATAAGAAGTTATTTGCTTACTTTTCAACATGTAAGGCTCAAAAGTAGGTAAATCACATTACAATGAATCTGATATAACGAATGCAACGCTAAAAAGTTCATCAAATTTAGGTCAAATATGGTTTGAATTTAAACCAAGTAATTCACTTGAATCTTGAAATGAGAAGTTATTTTGTTACTTTTTCAACATGTAAGGCACAAAAGTAGTTTAATAACATTTAAATGAATCAAATATAATGAAGTAACGTTTAAAGTTGATCAATTAAGTCAATTTGGTTTTAATTTTAACGTAAGTAATGCACTTGAATCTTGAAATTAGAAGTTATTTGGTTACTTTTTCAACATGTAAGGCACAAAAGTAGTTAAATCACATTACAATGAATCTAATAACGAATGTAATGCTTCAAAGTCATCAAATTTAGGTCAAATTGGGTTGAATTTCAACAAGTAATTCACTTGAATCTTGAAATAAGAAGTTATTTGGTTACTTTTTCAACATGTAAAGCACAAAAGTAGATAAATAACATTTAATGAATCAAATATAATGAAAGTAACGGTTTAAAGTTGATCAAATTTAAGTCATGTTTGGTTTAATTTTCAACGCAAATAATGCACTTGAATTTGAAATAAGAAGTATTGTTACTTTTTCAACATGTGAGGCACAAAAGTAGGTAAATCATATTACAATGAATTTAAATAACGAATGTAACGCTACAAAGTTCATCAAATTTAAGTCAAATTTAGTTTGAATTTCAACGCAAGTAATGCACTGAATCATGAAATAAGAAGTTATTGGTTACTTTTTCAAAATGTAAGCCACAAAAACTAGGTAAATCACATACTTTGAATCTAATATAAGGAATGTAACGTTTCAAATTTCATCAAATTTAAGTCAAATTTTGTTTGAAATTCAACGCAATTTCATTCACCTAAACATGAAATAAGAAGTTATTTGGTTACGTTTTCAACAAGTAAGGCACAAAAGTAGTTAAATCACATTACAATGAATCTAATATAACGAATGTAACGTTACAAAGTTCATCAAATTTAAGTCAAATTTAGTTTGAATTTCAACGCAAGTATTGCATTTTAATCTTGAAATAACAAGTTATTTGGTTACTTTTTCGACATGTAAGGCAGAAAAGTAGTTAAATAACATTTAAATGAATCAAATATAATGAATATAACGTTTTAAATTTGATCAAATTTAAGTCATATTTGGTTTTAATTTCAACGCAAGTAATCCACTTGAATCTTCAAATAAGATGTTATTTGATTACTTTTTCAACATGTAAGGCACAATAGTCGTTAAATCACATTACAATGAATCTAATATAAACGAATGTAACGTTACAAAGTTCATCAAATTTAGGTCAATTTAGTTTGAATTTCAACGAAGTAATGCACTTTAATCTTGACATAAGAAGTTATTTGGTTAGGTTTTTCAAAATGTAAGGCACAAAACTAGGTAAATCACATTACAATGAATCTAATATAACGAATGCAACGCTAAAAATTTCATCAATTTAGGTCAAATTTGGTTTGAATTTAATGCAAGTAATTCACTTGAATCTTGAAATAAGAAGTTATTGGTTAATTTTTCAACATGTAAGGCACAAAAGTAGTTAAATCACATTACAATAAATCTAATATAACGAATGTAACATTTCAAATTTCATCAAATTTATGTCAAATTATGTTTGAAATTCAACGCAAGTAATGCACTTGAATCATGAAATATGAAGTTATTTGGTTACTTTTTCAACATGTAAGGCACAAAAGTAGTTAAATAACATTACTTTGAATCTAATATAACGAATGTAACGTTTCAAATTTCATCAAATTTAAGTCAAATTTTGTTTGAAATTCAACGCAATTTCATTCACCTAAACTTGAAATAACAAATTATTGGGTTACTTTTTCGACATGTAAGGCACAAAAGTAGTTAAATAACATTTAAATGAATCAAATATAATGAATATAACGTTTTAAATTCGATCAAATTTAAGTCATATTTGGTTTTAATTTCAAGGCAAGTAATGCACTTGAATCTTGAAATAAGATGTTATTTGGTTACGTTTTCAACATGTAAGGCACAAAAGTAGTTAAATCACATTACAATGAATCTAATATAACGAATGTAACGTTACAAAGTTCATCAAATTTAAGTCAAATTTAGTTTGAATTTCAACGCAACTAATGCACTTTAATCTTGAAATAAAAAGTTATTTGGTTACTTTTTCAACATGTGAGGCACAAAAGTAGGTAATCGCATTACAATGAATCTAATATAACGAATGTAACGCTACAAAGTTCATCAAATTTAAGTCAAATTTAGTTTGAATTTCAAGGCAAGTAATGCACTTGAATCATGAAATAAGAAGTTATTTGGTTACTTTTTCAAAATGTAAGCCACAAAACTAGGTAAATCACATTACTTTGAATCTAATATAAGGAATATAACGTTTCAAATTTCATCAAATTTAAGTCAAATTTTGTTTGAAATTCAACGCAATTTCATTCACCTAAACTTGAAATAAGAAGTTATTTGGTTACGTTTTCAACATGTAAGGCACAAAAGTAGTTAAATCACATTACAATGAATCTAATATAACGAATGTAACGCTACAAAGTTCATCAAATTTAGGTCAAATTTAGTTTGAATTTCAACGCAAGTAATGCACTTTAATCTTGAAATAACAAGTTATTTGGTTAGTTTTCGACATGTAAGGCAGAAAAGTAGTTAAATAACTTTAAATGAATAATCAAATATAATGAATATAACGTTTTAAATTTGATCAAATTTAAGTCATATTTGGTTTTAATTTCAACGCAAGTAATCCACTTGAATCTCAAATAAGATGTTATTTGATTACTTTTCAACATGTAAGCACAAAAGTAGTTAAATCACATTACAAATCTAATATAATGAATGTAACGTTACAAAGTTCATCAAATTTAGGTCAAATTTAGTTTGAATTTCAACGCAAGTAATGCACATTAATCTTGAAATAAGAAGTTATTTGGTTACTTTTTCAAAATGTAAGGCACAAAACTAGGTAAATCACATTACAATGAATCTAATATAACGAATGCAACGCTAAAAATTTCATCAAATTTAGGTCAAATTTGGTTTGAATTTAAATGCAAGTAATTCACCTGAATCTTGAAATAAGAAGTTATTTGGTTACTTTTTCAACATGTAAGGCACAAAAGTAGTTAAATCACATTACAATAAATCTAATATAACGAATGTAACATTTCAAATTTCATCAAATTTATGTCAAATTATGTTTGAAATTCAACGCAAGTAATGCACTTGAATCATGAAATATGAAGTTATTTGGTTACTTTTTCAACATGTAAGGCACAAAAGTAGTAAAATAACATTACTTTGAATCTAATATAACGAATGTAACGTTTCAAATTTCATCAAATTTAAGTCAAATTTTGTTTGAAATTCAACGCAAGTAATGCACTTGAATCATGAATAAGAAGTTATTTGGTTACTTTTTCAAAATGTAAGGCACAAAACTAAGTAAATCACATTACAATGAATCTAATATAACGAATGCAACGCTAAAAATTTCATCAAATTTAGGTCAAATTTGGTTTGAATTTAAATGCAAGTAATTCACTTGAATCTTGAAATAAGAAGTTATTTGGTTACTTTTTCAACATGTAAGGCACAAAAGTAGTTAAATCACATTACAATAAATCTAATATAACGAATGTAAGTTTTCAAACTTCATCAAATTTATGTCAAACTATGTTTGAAATTCAACGCTAGTAATGCACTTGAATCATGAAATATGAAGTTATTTGGTTACTTTTTCAACATGTAAGGCACAAAAGTAGTTAAATAACATTACTTTGAATGTAATATAACGAATGTAACGTTTCAAATTTCATCAAATTTAAGTCAAATTTTGTTTGAAATTCAACGCAATTTCATTCACCTAAACTTGAAATAATAAGTTATTTGGTAACTTTTTCGACATGTAAGGCACAAAAGTAGTTAAATAACATTTAAATGAATCAAATATAATGAATATAACGTTTTAAATTCGATCAAATTTAAGTCATATTTGGTTTTAATTTCAACGCAAGTAATGCACTTGAATCTTGAAATAAGATGTTATTTGGTTACGTTTTCAACATGTAAGGCACAAAAGTAGTTAAATCACATTACAATGAATCTAATATAACGAATGTAACGTTACAAAGTTCATCAAATTTAGGTCAAATTTAGTTTGAATTTCAACGCAACACTTTAATCTTGAAATAAAAAGTTATTTGGTTACTTTTTCAACATGTGAGGCACAAAAGTAGGTAAATCGCATTACAATGAATCTAATATAACGAATGTAGCAAAGTTCATCAAATTTAAGTCAAATTTAGTTTGAATTTCAACGCAAGTAATGCACTTTAATCTTGAAATAACAAGTTATATGGTTACTTTTTCGACATGTACGGCAGAAAAGTAGTTAAATAACATTTAATGAATCAATATAATGAATATAACGTTTTAAATTTGATCAAATTAAGTCATATTTGGTTTTAATTCAACGCAAGTAATCCACTTGAATCTTCAAATAAGATGTTATTTGATTACTTTTTCAACATGTAAGGCACAAAAGTAGTTAAATCACATTACAATGAATCTAATAACGAATGTAACGATACAAAGTTCATCAAATTTAGGTCAAATTAGTTTGAATTTCAACGCAAGTAATGCACTTTAATCTTGAAATAAAAAGTTATTTGGTTACTTTTTCAACATGTGAGGCACAAAAGTAGGTAAATCGCATTACAATGAATCTAATATAACGAATGTAACGCTATAAAGTTCATCAAATTTAAGTCAAATTTTAGTTTGAATTTCAACGCAAGAAGTAATGCACTTAATCTTGAATAACAAGTTATTGGTTACTTTTTCGACATGCAAGGCAGAAAAGTAGTTAAATAACATTTAAATGAATCAAATATAATGAATATAACGTTTTAAATTTGACCAAATTTAAGTCATATTTGGTTTTAATTTCAACGCAAGTAATCCACTTGAATCTTCAAATAAGATGTTATTTGATACTTTTTCAACATGGTAAGGCAAAAAGTAGTTAAATCATATTACAATGAATCTAATATAACGAATGTAACGTTACAAAGTTCATCAAATTTTGGTCAAATTTGTTTGAATTCAACGCAAGTAATGCACTTTAATCTGTGAAATAAGAAGTTATTTGGTTACTTTTTCAAAATGTAAGGCACAAAAACTAGGTAAATCACATTACAATGAATCTAATATAACGAATGCAACTCTAAAAATTTCATCAAATTTAGGTCAAATTTGGTATGAATTTAAATGCTAGTAATTCACTTGAATCTTGAAATAAGAAGTTATTTGGTTACTTTTTCAACATGTAAGGCACAAAAGTAGTTAAATCACATTACAATAAATCTAATATAACGAATTGTAACATTTCAAATTTCATCAAATTATGTCAAATTATGTTTGAAATTCAACGCAAGTTATGCACTTGAATCATGAAATATGAAGTTATTTGGTTACTTTTTCAACATGTACGGCACAAAAGTAGTAAATAACATTACTGAATCTAATATAACGAATGTAACGTTTCAAATTTCATCAAATTTAAGTCAAATTTGTTTGAAATTCAACGCAATTTCATTCACCTAAACTTGAAATAACAAGTTATTTGGTTACTTTTTCGACATGTAAGGCACACAAGTAGTTAAATAACATTTAAATGAATCAAATATAATGAATATAACGTTTTAAATTCGATCAAATTTAAGTCATATTTGGTTTTAATTTCAACGCAAGTAATCATTGAATCTTGAAATAAGATGTTATTTGGTTACTTTTCAACATGTAAGGCACAAAAGTAGTTAAATCACATTACAATGAATCTAATATAACGAATGTAACGTTACAAAGTTCATTAAATTTAAGTCCAATTTAGTTTGAATTTCAACGCAAGTAATGCACTTTAATCTTGAAATAAAAAGTTATTTGGTTACTTTTTCAACATGTGAGGCACAAAAAGGTAAATCGCATTACAATGAATCTAATATAACGAATATAACGCTACAAAGTTCATCAAATTTAAGTCAAATTTAGTTTGAATTTCAACGCAAGTAATGCACTTTAATCTTGAAATCAAGTTATTTGGTTACTTTTCGACATGTAAGGTAAAAAAGTAGTTAAATAACATTTAAATGAATCAAATATAATGAATATAACGTTTTAAATTTGATCAAATTTAAGTCATATTTGGTTTTAATTTCAACGCAAGTAATCCACTTGAATCTTAAAATAAGATGTTATTTGATTACTTTTTCAACATGTAAGGCACAAAGTAGTTAAATCACATTACAATGAATCTAATAAACGAATGTAACGTTACAAAGTTCATTAAATTTATGTCCAATTTAGTTTGAATTTCAACGCAAGTAATGCACTTTAATCTTGAAATAAAAAGTTATTTGGTTACTTTTTCAACATGTGAGGCACAAAAGTAGGTAAATCGCATTACAATGAATCTAATATAACGAATGTAACGCTACAAAGTTCATCAAATTTAAGTCAAATTTAGTTTGAATTTCAACGCAAGTAATGCACTTGAATCTTGAAATAAGAAGTTATTTGGTTACTTTTTCAACAAGTAAGGCACAAAAGTAGTTAAATAACATTTAAATGAATCAAATATAATGAATATAACGTTTTAAATTTGATCAAATTTAAGTCATATTTGGTTTTATTCAACGCAAGTAATCCACTTGAATCTTGCAATAAAAAGTTATTTGTTACTTTTTCAACATGTGAGGCTGTCCTACAGTCATTTTTCAGAATATTTCACTCGGGAAGCTGCTATAAATACCCCAGGCCTCCGCAGTTGAATCATCTCTCACACTCGATCTGATCATTAAGTGGTTTCCATGTATCAATTTTCTACACAACTCACTCAGACTCGATTCCATTTTTCTTCTTATTAGTGTTTTTGTTTTAGTTTCTGAGAAATAGTCTCAGATCTTAGGTTTCTATAGATAGGTTCGTTTCCGGTATTCATAGAATACTCGGGGTTTCGTTAGGAGACCCTAAGAGAGCTCTAGGCGTTCGAAGAGTCAGTCTACAGGGCTGGGCTTAAGCTGGGTATTAAGGTAAAGCCCAGTTACTAGGCTGAGGAAGCGTCCTGCGAAGGTTCTGGTGAGCAGAGTCAGGGCGAGCAATACGACATATACAGCAGTACGCTCTGTCGGCGAGACTACGTAAAGGGTGATTTCTTTATGGCATCAGTCCCCATACCCCTCTCTTATATGTTTTATTGCTTTGTCCTAAACATCAATTATGAATATCAGATTACGGTTTTTATGAATAGTTTTTTGTATGTTGAAGTTATTATGTTTTTCCGGAAATAGCCACCTGCTAAATATTCACTATGTCTGCATGTTTAATGTGCTCTTTTAAACTAACGTTAGGGTTATAGACAATTCCTAACCACGGTCTAATCATAACCTGTTTAGTTTAACAGGCATCAATTAGTATTGGTGTCTGCCATGCTAGATAAAATGACATGCTGAACACCCTGCTTGTTAAAGTAGTCTAGGTAGGAGTCGAGCTGAGTCCGATTATGCCGGCGGCTAGGGCAAGCGGTATGATCCCCGAAGTGACATAGGGCTTTCATGGATGCCTTCGTCCCGAACCGTGAGTAGGGCCGTCATTAAGGTAGGGCGGTTTATTAGAGACCTCGGATGTGGTACGCCTTTAGACACAGAACATAGTTGCAATCCAGGCTAAGATGCATCTAAAATACTCGAAGACAGGTCAATCAACATATAGGAACAGTATAGCATAGAATCAGAACTCATCTTTAAAACACTTTAGGATTAATTAGACTTGAACCTAGTGGAGAATGGATCACCCTCTCATCAAAGTATTGATGAAGATTGCATAACTGGATCATAAGATAAGAGTTAGGATAAAGGCTAGTTACTACTAAGCCGTTGCCACTTCCCTGGGAGTACGATAATTATTAATAAAATCGTAGATACTTTCCAATAGACTAGCTACACGATAGGTACTCTGCCTTAGGTTCTGGCTGATTAAGTGACACCATAGAGACTAAATGTGACAATTAGTCAATCACAGTCCTTAATTATTCATAATCAACATAGGGTAAAATAACACCTATTTAGCACGTAGTCGGAATCCATCAGATTTTTGGCGCCGTTGCCGGGGAAATATCATAATGAATTTAGGATTCCTGATCAAAATTCTAGAGACTTATGATAGGTAACGGTAGTAACCTAGACCTTAGACCCAACACTCTATATATCAGTTAGACAATCAGTTTCCGAAATATAGGATTATCATAATTAATTTTAGATGTTATCTGGAATTAAGACATTTAGGATAATCAAATTTTAGAAAATTATTCTAAAACCATATTGAGGGAATTTTGCTTTCAAAATATTAAAAGAAAAAAAATTTTAAAATCTAAAAATCCGAAAAAAATTGTACTTTTTCTTGTTTAACGGTAAGTTATTCTCTTTTCCCTATCTTTTGTGTTTTCTCCTGTGAATAGTTGTTTTGTTTTGTTTTCTCTTTCTTCCAAGTTTTTCTTTAGTTTTCACTCTCCCTGTAACCTCACTAACCAGTTTGCTCAGGCTAAAACGTGTTCTTCTCTGTAGTTGCATGACTCGATCTTCAGAAGCTAACCTTGAAACACCAGTTGAAAATCCTGAACGAATCATTCGCACAGCTAATAGGCGAAGAACAGAAATGGCTGCTGAAAGACCTACCCTTGAATCCTACATCCAGCCACAGACTATCCCAGTCTCATCTGCCATCCGAATCCCTGGGAACCCTCGCTATGATCTGAAACCGAATGTGATCCAGCTGATTATAAATCGGTTCAGTTTGGAGGAACTGCAGCCGAATCCGCTGGAACACCTATCTGATTTCTCTTCTCTCTGCGAAGGCCTCAAGGGAGATCATACTGCAGAAATAACTAAACTCAACCTTTTTCCCTACTCACTTAGGGACAGAGCTAAGAGATGGTTGGCCCAGCTACCTACTAACTCCATCACCTCTTGGGACGAGTTAAGCAAAGCCTTCCTAGAAGAGTACTACTCTGCAGCAAGAGTCCTAGAATATCGAAGGGCTCTGTCTAGTTTCACTCAAGCTGCTGATGAGACAGTGATCGAAGCTTGGGACAGATTCAAGGAGCTACTCAGGCTCTGCCCCCAACATGGACTTACCGAGGCATTGCTGATTCAGCAATTTTACGGGGGTATGTCAGACATGGGTAAGCAAATTCTCGATGGACTCAATCCCCAGAGCGGTTTCAATGGAATGAGTGATGTAGATGCTAGAAACGCTCTGGAGAGACTCTACAGGAACAGCAAGAATTGGCGCACAAGTGGCCGAGCTAAGAAGCAACCAGTAAATGCGGTCGTTGCCTCCACTGATGATCAATTTGAGGCACTGAAGGCCAGCATTACTAATCAGCTGAATGCTTTCCAACAAGGGAAAAGCATTCAGTCAGTATACCAAGTCTGCGAGTTTTGCCAAGGACCACATTTCAGTGGGGATTGTTATGGTAATGGGATATTAACTGTCCCAGAAGAGATGGAACAAGTGGACGCAGTAAATTCTGCTCCTATAGGAAATACCTACAATCCCACTTGGAAGAACCATCCGGGATTTAGCTGGAGAAACAATCCCGGGCTACTAACTTCCAGAAAAGAGTACCTCAGCAACTGCCATATCCGCAGAACCAGCAAGTCGCTCTGCCTGCACCAAGGAACTACATCGTTCCAGCTGACCCCATGCAAGAATTCAGAGACATGCTGAAGAGCATTTCCGACTCCAACAAGGAAATGATAGAGTCCAACAGAAAGATCAGAAGCTCACGCGGAAAGAATCCAGCAGAACGAGAATAGACAGAAGCAGACCGAGCAAACAATCAGAAACACACAAGCTGCTATACAAACTTTAGAGAGGCAAATGGGTCAGCTATCCACCCATTTCTCTCACAGGTCCCAGGGAACGCTACCAAGCAACACTGAGACCAACCCTCAAACTGAATGCAAGACCATCACTCTAAGATCTGGTAAAATTCTATCTCCATCTCCACCCAAACCATCTGACCCTCCTATTCTTGTGCAGGAACCAGAAGAAGGCTCCAAGGACCCAACGCCGACGGATGTCGAGATCGAAGTAGCAAGGAAAGGGAAGACGGAGTTTATTCCTGAGTACCGGCCAAAAGTACCTTACCCTGCCAGACTTATGCACAATAAAGATAAGGAGCAATTTGAAAAGTTTCTTAGGAATTTTAGTCAGATTCATGTTAATTTACCTTTACTTGATGTTATTTCTGAAATGCCAAAGTATGCTAAGTTTTTAAAAGAAGTTGTTAGTAATAAAAGAAAATTTGACATGGACAAGGTGGTTCTTAATGAAGAATGTTCGGCGGTTCTGTTGAATAAACTACCGTCTAAACAGAAAGATCCTGGTTGTTTTACCTTGCCATGTACAATTGGAAATATTACTAACATGCATGCATTAGCAGACTTAGGAGCTAGTATTAATCTTATGCCATCTAGTTTATTTGATAAATTAGGATTGCATGATTTGAAAACGACTAGGATGTGCATACAACTTGCAGACAGGACAGTCAAAATCCCCAAGGGAATAATTGAAGACCTCTTAGTAAAGGTCGGAAAATTTGTATTTCCTGTGGATTTCGTTGTCATGGACATGAATGGGGAAGGAGGAGTGCCCCTGATCCTAGGTCGACCATTTCTAGCCACCTCAAAAGCATTAATAGACGTCAGTAATGGTCAAATCAAGTTAAGGGTAGGAAATGATGACGTCACTTTTGATCTAAATGAGACCCTTAGGTATCCCATGCATTTAGATGATACTTGTTTTTGTGTGGATGCCATGGAACACTTGATTGCAATTAACGTGACAGACCTATGCTCAAACTATCAAATTCTAAGTGAGGACTCCCTAGAATTAGAGGAGTCTGAACTTAGCTCTTCTGAAAATGAAATTACTTCTGATAGTTTCACTGAGATAGGTGATGATGAGATGAAGAAAGAGCGAACCTCGTTTGAAGATCCACCAGACTTGGAACTGAAGGAACTACCCACTCATCTGTGCTACGAATTCCTAGATGACAACAAGAAACTTCCCATTATTCTTGCAGCTGATCTGACTGCAGAACAAAGGAAGCTGACTGTGGACATGTGCAGAAAGCATAGAAGAGCCTTTGCCTACAAAATTGCGGATATCCCAGGTATTAATCCAAGCTTTTGTTCGCATAAGATTCTTCTAGAAAATGAGTATAAGCCATGTGTGCAACCTCAAAGGAGGTTGAATCCTAATGTGTGTGATGTTGTTAAGAAAGAAGTCATTAAACTGTTAGATGCAGGACTTATCTACCCTATCTCAGATAGTGAGTGGGTAAGCCCGGTGCAGGTAGTACCTAAGAAAGGCGGTATAACAGTTGTTAGGAATGAGCATAATGAACTAATCCCTACAAGAACTGTAACTGGTCATCGTGTATGCATAGACTATAGAAAATTAAATACGGCCACACGAAAAGATCACTTTCCCCTTCCTTTTATTGACCAAATGTTAGAAAGATTATCTGGACACATGTTTTATTGCTTTCTTGATGGGTTTTCTGGTTATTTTCAAATTCCTATTTCCCCTGAGGACCAGCATAAAACTACATTCACATGCCCTTTTGGAACATTTGCATATAGAAGGATGCCTTTTGGTTTGTGTAATGCACCTGCTACATTTCAACGTTGTATGACTGCTATCTTTGAGGACATGTTAGGAAAATCTATGGAAGTTTATGGATGACTTTTCTGTTTTGGTAATTCATTTGAGGTTTGTCTAAAGAACTTGGAGTTAATGTTGAAACGTTGTATAAAATCTAACCTGGTTTTAAATTGGGAAAAATGCCACTTCATGGTAAAAGAGGGAATCGTTTTAGGACATAAGATCTCACACCTAGGTATGGAAGTAGATAAGGCAAAAATTGAAGTTATTTCAAAACTACCTCCTCCCAAAAATGTGAGAGCCGTTAGGAGTTTTTTGGGACACGCTGGCTTTTATCGTAGGTTCATAAAAGATTTTTCATTAATAGCCAGGCCGTTGACCAATTTACTCGGAAAAGATGTTCCATTTGTCTTTGATGAGAAATGTCTAAAAGCTTTTAATAGACTTAAGGAACTCTTAACTACTGCACCTATCATGACATCACCTGACTGGAGTCTACCTTTTGAGCTTATGTGTGATGCTAGTGACTATGCAGTAGGAGTAGTTTTAGGACAAAGACATGATAAGAAATTTCATGTAATATATTATGCTAGTAAAACCTTAACTGATGCTCAGGAAAATTACACTACGACAGAAAAGGAATTATTAGCAGTAGTATATGCATTTGATAAGTTTCGATCCTATCTAGTCCTGTCTCTAAAACTATTGTTTATACTGATCATTCGGCACTAAAATACTTGTTCAATAAAACCGACGCAAAACCAAGATTGATTAGATGGGTTTTATTGCTTCAAGAATTTGACATAGAAATCGGGATAAGAAAGGGGCAGAAAACTTAGCCGCAGACCATTGTCTAGGTTAGAAAATCCGACCCTAGAAGCCATTGATGAAACAATCATATCTGATAAATTTCCGGATGAGAATCTATGTGCATTATTTGCTATTCTCACCCCCTTGGTTTGCAGATATAGCAAATTACTTGGCAGCCCGGACTCTCCCTAATATCACTGCTCAACAAAGAAGAAAATTCTTTGCTGACTGAAATATTACTATTGGGAAGATCCTTTTCTATTTCGAATATGTGCAGATCAGATGATCAGATGTGTATCTCAAGAAGAAGGTTTCCAAATTCTGGACACTGTCACTGCGGACCAACAGGCGGTCACTTAGCTGCAGCTAATACCGCCCGAAAAGTATTAGAAGCAGGCTTTACTGGCCTACCATATTCAAAGATGCCGCAGCATTACAAGATCGTGCGATGCCTGTCAGAAAGCGGGAACCATATCTTCTCGAGACAATCTACCCCAACAGGCGATTCAAAGTGTAGAAATATTTGACATATGGGGTATAGATTTCATGGGTCCGTTTCCTTCCTCTTTGGTATGAAGTACATCTTAGTAGCTGTAGAATATTTTTCAAAATGGCCTGAGGCACAGGCCCTACCTACTAATGATGCTCGAGCAGTATGCAGATTCCTCAAGCAGATTTTCGCCAGGTTTGGATGTCCAAAAGCCCTAATCAATGATCGAGGTACGCACTTCTGTAACTCTCAATTGCAGAAAGTACTCCAGCAGTACGGAATTCAGCATCGCATTTCCACAGCCTACCATCCTCAAACCAACGGGCAGGCTGAGGTAACCAATAGGGGCATAAAGAGAATCCTAGAAAAGACCGTGGGTGTTAACCGTAAGGATTGGGCCAATAAACTGGAGGATGCATTATGGGCCTTCCGTACAGCATACAAGACCACTACGGGGTTCTCACCCTATCGACTAGTCTACGGAAAAGCATGCCACCTTCCGGTTGAACTTGAACACAGAGCTTACTGGGCAGTACGATAATTTGACTAAGGAACACCGAATTTTACAGCTCAACGAATTGGATGAGTGGAGGCTCAAAGCATATGAGAACTCACATAAGTTCAAAATGACAAGTAAACTCCGGCATGACAGACGACTCAGAGCCCAGAAAAATTTTGAACCAGGAGATAAGGTATTGTTGTACAACTCACGTTTCAAATTTTGCCCAGGAAAACTGCGTAGCTGTTGGTCAGGACCGTTCACAATCACGGAAGTATCACCTTTCGGAGCATGTGACATTATGGATTCTGACGGCATTATTCAGAAAGTAAACGGACAACGCCTGAAAATTTACAGAGAACTGTTTGACTCGTCTGAGCAGATTGTGGACTTCACAGAATAGGGGAGTATCTCTTTCATTTTCTTTTCTTTCAGTATTCTATGTTCCTTCTTACCCGTAGTTAGTTAAATAAGTGTGGGGTAGGAATTCTTTGTGTTCTTTTCTTGTTTTGATTTATTTCTTGTTTTCAAATAAGTGTGGGGTAATTAGCTATGCATGAACACTGAGGACAGTGCCAAACTTAAGTGTGGGGTAGCAGTGCACGGTGCACTGTAGCAGTTTGAAAAAATTTTCCACACTTAGCTTTTTGCTTGTCCTCAAGCAAAGTCTACATGGAGTTAGTGATTTTAAACCGTAGTGCAGTCACTTAAATTCCTAATCATGTTTTTATTCCAAAAATTCTTCAGACAATTCTTAACACAGGTCTGATTGGTTAGGTTGCTATGACAAGGTCTCAAATGTTTCTAGTAGTTTGTTATGATCAGGCAGAAAATAAATCAACAACCAGGTTGGACTTTTTTCTTAGTCACAGGGTCTTCCTGATGTGTAGTGTGTGTACTAGTCTAGACCAGATAGTCAACACAATGAACTCTTATCTTAACTGCTACCAGATAATACTTCGACCTATCGCTAGACATACTGACAACAGATAACTCTCTGAGTTCTGAGCTTTGGTGATCAGATTTTTAATGTTTTAGCACTTAGTTATTTTCTTTATAGATTCAGGGTATTTCGAGTTTGCTTAGAACACGTCAACTTCAACTACCCATGTAGCGAGTCCCACTCCGATGACTCCCAGATCTACACGACCTTAGGGCATCAGGCTTTAAGTTCCCCGAAGGAGTGGTGCTCGAGTAGCGAAGGCCGCTGGCAAACTACCCTATTGTAATTAACTTCCTTAAGTTCTTTTCACTTTTAGCTCAGAGTCTCATCTAGTCATTCTAACTGGTCTAATTTTATCTAGTTAAGTCTCGTATAGGCAATTGGTTGAGGTCTCTAATCCAGACAAGGTTGTGCTCAGTTATCAGGAATTCCCTATTCCTAATCAATTAGTCCAAGATAGCTATCAATTATCTCCTACTAACCATAACATACTACCTACATATCATAGACATAAGCAATTTGTTTAACCAAGCATACTGCATTTAGAAGTCTGAAAGACGGAAAAATTTTGAAATTTTTTTGGAAGGGTGTGAAAATACAGGGAAAACAAGCAAAAGCATGCGAAAAGTTTTTCAAACTGCCTTCAAACTGCTACAGTGCACCGTGCACTGCTACCCCACACTTAAGTTTGGCACTGTCCTCAGTGTTCATGCATAGCTAATTACCCCACACTTATTTGAAGACAAGAAATAAAACATAATAAAACAAGAAAAACAAATAATGCAACAATTCTGTATGTCATATAAATCAATTTTGTACAAAGATTCATAGTCATACAGCCCAGACATACACAAAGAACAAGATAAACAAAAGACAAAGAAAAGAAGAAAGAAGGGGAGAGAGAGACTAAGAACCCGGCGGGTCGCCATCCAGTGGACCGAGGTCTGTTAGTCAAACTCGAAGTTCTCCGCTACTCGGGCAGTCTGCTGATGTATCTCCTCAATCCTACTGGTGATCATGGCGATCCTGTCATCCATCACCGCCAGTCGTCTGTCAATCCGTCATCCATCATTGCCAGCCGTCTGTCATCCGGTCCATGTCTCGACTGTATCGTGCCGATAGTTCTGCCAATCCGTGCGACATGTGTCGTTCGAAGGCAGTACGTGGCACGAAACGTCTCGGATGGATGGATATGCGGTGGAGCTGCTCTTCTGATGCGAAGCCTGTCCTGGCTGCTCTGTGTGGATGGTGTAGCGGCCGCTCGCATCCCGGACAACCATTCCCATGTTCCGTAGGATGGTAACGTCTGTGGGAATAGTGGTTGGGGCGACCAGAGTAAGCTCCGAGCCCTCTATGTCCAACTCCAGGTAGCGGGCTATCCTGGTGATGAATGGCCCGAGCCCCAGACACTGTTTCCGAGTGTCCGTAGCAAAACCCCGCATGATGACTGTGATAAGTCGAGCCATCTCTACTGTAGATCCCATATGCATGTTGGCCAAGAGGAATGTCTCCATCTGGGTGACATTCCCGGGGGCCGTCCGTCGTCCTGACAAAGTGTGTGCAATAATGGCATGTAAGTAGCGAAGAGCAGGATAGATACCTGTGGCTTTCGCAAAGCCATGCTGGTAGGGAACACCCGTCATACAGATCTGAGCCCAAGCAGTGGAGACATCTGCAGAAGTGAAGTCCCGAACTGCTGTGGTGTAGGCGGGCGTATCCAGCTCCTCTCTCTGCCAGATACCCAAAGCGATGCCGAACTCGGCCATGCTCATCGACCGATCTATTCCGCCTAAGCGGAATGTGATCTGCTCCTGGTGGCATGCAAAGGATGCATAGAACTCACATACCAGCTCCAGGTACGTGGGCTCTGTGACGATGAATACTCGACTGTAGGGTAGTACATCGAGTATGCGTCTGACTCAGCCTCTACTCCCAGTGTCTGTACTGCTGCCCAATCCAGCGTTCTGCCCGTCAGAATCGTGCGTCCGATGTACCCAGTGCATCTCTCCTGATATGCTGTGCTGGAGGGAAACAGCATAAAGGATGTGTCACTGAGGTAACTGTCATGGTAGATGGGGTACGAGCACGTTTGGCAGCCATTTGGTTTGAAAGTGTTTGAGAGACTTTTGGGAGTTTTAGGTAGGAAGGAAGGTTCGAATTCGAATTCTGGAGGTGAATTTGAATTCAAAAGGGTGAAATTAGGCTAGGAAAGATTTCGAAATTTTTGGCGGGAAATTCGAATTTTGGAGGGAAATTCGAATTTGGAAGGAAATTTAAAATTTAAATTTTGGAGGGAAATTTGAAATTTTAAATTTGAAAAGTTTGCCAAAGGAAAGAGAGAGTTATTTGAGAGAGGTGGATTTTTGGAAGTGAATTTTGAGGAAAAATGAAAAAATTGAGATTTTATAGAAGGGGAGGCCTTCGGGACGCCCGTCCCGGATGCCCGTCCGTCGGGACGCGTGCCAATTCCGAAAATTTATTTTTTTTTTTTCTTAATTCCTGCAAATCTCAGTATACCAAAAATAATCATAATTTTTAACAAGGCTTCCTGTTTATCCAATGAAATTCAGAAGTTGTTAAAAACTCTATGCAAAAATTCCTCAGTCTCACTTTTTCGAAAATCATACTACCCTAATTTTATTCCTATTTAAATTCAGCAAGAAAAACAAAATTTGAATTTATACAATTTAGTTAATGAAAAATAAACTGTAATTGCAAAATTTTCGTTTTTCATAGAAATAAAATGTCTGAAGAAAATTGTTGAAAATAAAGGACCCTTAAAAAATGTTTGAAAAATAGAAAATATGGGTCAATTATTCAAGTTTCAGTTCAAACTTATTATTTGCTGAAAATAAAAGTAAAAGAATCTTCCCTTTTTAACGAATCCTGTCTCTGATCTCCTGTAGTTCTGTCCGAATGCTTCGCATTTCTATGCGTATTGTTCGCATCTCATCCCTCTGCCTGTTTTGCTCACTGCGTAGATCAGCCATCTCTCGGAGTAGTTGTGCACCTTGGTTCTCCTGGAGATTGACCGTGGCTCTGAGTCGGTCTACGTTAGTTGTGATGTTCAGACTGAGTTGGTCTAAATGACACAGTCTGCTGGCAATCCCTTGGTCCATCTCATAGACCCTTTGAGTTAGTGTGTCTATCTGCACGGACAACAGTGAATAATAACCGTTAGTACTCCCCGCAGATGAAGGGGTGCGCTCGTGAGGTGTTGGGGTGTATGCAGGAGAGGTCGGTGAATTCTGGGTTTGATCAGTAGGGGGTGGATTTAGAGGAACTCTCTGGGTAGGAGGGTGAATTGGAGATCTCTGGGGTACTTCTCTAGGAGGAAGGTATCCTCAGAAGGATCTTCTTCCGTGGGACTATGCTCACGGGTGTTCAGGAATCGTCTCACTAGTTCACTGGCATCAGGGCTCGAGTTACTTCTACTGGTTGTGAAGGAAGAGTCCCTCGTGGTACTTCTGGTGCGGGTCTAGAGGGGCCTTCTGGTTTCGTCTTCTTTGGTCCTGGAGTGTCAGGGTTTTCTGTTTTCTTTGCCTGGTTAGTAGCTGCTCTTGTTCTCTTCATCTCTGAGTGCAAAGTCTGGTTAGAAATAACAAATAACAAACATAGGAAAGTGAAGAAAAACGAGAAAAATATTTTTATGGATTTTAAAATTTATTTAGAAAGCAGGTAAATTTCCTCAATATGGTTCTAGAAAATTTTCTAAAATTTGATTATCCTAAGTCTCTTAATTCCAGATATTATCTAAAATTAATTAGTTATGATAATCCTATATTCAGGAAAGTGATTGTCTAACTGGTATAACTAAGTGTTAATCAAAAGTCTAGGTTACTACCGTTACCTATCATAAGTCTCTAGAATTGTGGCCAATAATCCTAAATTCATTATGATATTTCCCCGGCAACGGCGCCAAAAATCTGATGCGATTCCGACGTACTAAATAGGTGTTCTTTTACCCTATGTCGATTATGATTAATTAAGGACTGTGATTGACTAATTGTCACGTTTAGTCTTATGGTGTCACTTAATCAGCCATAATCTAAGGCAGAGTACCTATCGTGTAGCTAGTCTATTGGAAAGTATCTACGATTTTACTAAGTTAATTATCGTACTCCCAGGGAAGTGGCAACGGCTTAGTAGTAACTAGCCTCTTATCCTAACTCTTATCTTATGATCCAGTTATGCAATCTTCATCAAATACTTTGATGAGAGGGTGATCCATTCTCCACTAGGTTCAAGTCTAATTAACCCTAGAAGTGTTTTAAAGATAAGTTCTGATTCTATGTTATACTGTTCCTATATGTTGATTGACCTATATTCGAGTGTTTTAGATATATCTTAGTGGAATGCAACTATGTTCTGTGTCTAAAGGTGTACCACATCTGAGTCTCTATGCTACCGCCCCCTATCATTAAGGTAAACGGCCCTACTCACGGTACGAACAAAGACAGTTATGAAAGCCCTATGTCACTTTCGGGGATCACTCTGAAGGCTCGTAATCGCTGGCATAACGCTCTACTCAGCCTACCTAGACTACTCTAACAAGCCAGGTGTTCAGCATGTTATTTTATCTAGTATGGCAGACACCAATACTAATTGATGCCTGTTAAACTAAACAGGTTATGAATAGACCGTGGTTAGGAATTGTCTATAACCCTATTTTAGTTTAAAAGAAACTACATTAGACATGCAGACATAATGATTATTTAGCAGGTGGCTATTTCCGGAAAACATAATAACTTCAACATACAAAACAACTATTCATAAAATCATAATCTGATATTCATAATTGATGTTTAGGACAAAGCAATAAAACATATAAGAGAGGGGTATGGGGACTGATGCCATAAAGAAATCACCCTTTACTTAGTCTCGCCTACAGAGCGTACTGTGTATACGTCGTATTGCCCGCCCTGACTCTGCTCGCCAGAACCTTCGGAGGACGCTTCCTCAGCCTAGTAGCTAGACTTTACCTTACGTCCTGGGCTTAAGCCTAGCCCTGTGGACTGACTCTTCGAACGCCTAGAGCTCTCTTAGGGTCTCCTAACGAAACCCCGGGTATTCTATGAATACCGGAAATGAACCTATCTATAGAAACCTAAGATCTGAGACTATTTCTCAGAAACTAAAACAAAACACTAATAAGAAAGAAAACTGAGATCTGAGTCTCTGAGTGAGTTGTGTACTGGAAAACTGTACACTGGAAACCACTTAATGACTCAGATCGAGTGGAGAGGGATGAATTCAACTGCTGGAGGCCTGGGGTATTTATAGCAGCTTCCCGGAGTGAAAAATTCTGAAAAATTCGATGTGGGACAGCTTCTGGTGGCTCGGGACGCCCGTCCTGATTCGTTGACCAGGTTCGGGACGCCCGTCCTGGACCTTTGACCGGGTCAACATTTCCAAAAATTGCGTTTTTGCCCCAGAATTTGCTGTTTTCGTCTACTTTTCACCTGACACTTCCAAAATCATAAAAACCGTGAAATCAAGTAAATAGTAAACAATTAATGTCAATTTACTCTCAATTTCACATTAAAACATATATAAAAACATGCTAAAAATGTGATACGATTTTCGCGTATCACAGTTTGAAAAAATTTTCGCATGCTTTTACTTGTTTTCCCTGTATTTTCACACCCTTCCAAAATTTTTCAAAATTTTTCCGTCTTTCAGACTTCTAAATGCAGTATGCTTGGTTAAACAAATTGGTTATGTCTATGATATGTAGGTAGTATGTTATGGTTAGTAGGAGATAATTGATAGCTATCTTGGACTAATTGATTAGGAATAGGGAATTCCTGATAACTGAGCACAACCTTGTCTGGATTAGAGACCTCAACCAATTGCCCATTCGAGACTTAACTAGATAAAATTAGACCAGTTGTGGATATATTGGCAGTTAGAATGACTAGATGAGACTCTGAGCTAAAAGTGAAAAGAACTTAAGGAAGTTAATTACAATAGGGTAGTTTGCCAGCGGCCTTCGCTACTCGAGCACCACTCCTTCGGGGAACTTAAAGCCTGATGCCCTAAGGTCGTGTAGATCTAGGAGTCATCGGAGTGGGACTCGCTACATGGGTTGTTGAATTTGACGTGTTCTAAGAAAACTCGAAATACCCTGAATCTATAAAGAAAATAACCAAGTGCTAAAACATTAAAAATCTTATCACCAAAGCTCAGAACTCAGAAAGTTATCTGTTGTCAGTATGTCTAGCGATAGGTCGAAGTATTATCTGGTAGCAGTTAAGATAAGAGTTCATTGTGTTGACTATCTGGTCTAGACTAGTACACACACTACACATCAGGAAGACCCTGTGACTAAGAAAAAAGTCCAACCTAGTTGTTGATTTATTTTCTGCCTGATCATAACAAACTACTAGAGACATGTGAGACCTTGTCATAGCAACCTAACCAATCAGACCTGTGTTAAGAATTGTCTGAAGAATTTTTGGAATAAAAACATGACTAGGAATTTAAGTGACTGCACTACGGTTTAAAATCACTAACTCCATGTAGACTTTGCTTGAGGACAAGCAAAAAGCTAAGTGTGGGGTTATCTGATACGCGAAAATCGTATCACATTTTTAGCATGTTTTTATGTATGTTTTAATGTGAAATCGAGAGTAAATTGACATTAATCATTTACTATTTACTTGATTTCTCGGTTTTTATGATTTTGGAAGTGTCAGGTGAAAAGTAGACGAAAACAGCAAATTCTGGGGCAAAAACACAATTTTTGGAAATATTGACCCGGTCAAAGGGTCGGGACGGGCGTCCCGACCCAGTCAAACCGCCAGGACGGGCTTCCCGAACCTGGTCAACGAATCAGGACGGGCGTCCCGAGCCGCCAGAAGCTGTCCCACATCGAATTTTTCAGAATTTTTCACTCCGGGAAGCTGCTATAAATACCCCAGGCCTCCAGCATTTGAAATCATCCCTCTCCACTCGATCTGAGTCATTAAGTGGTTTCCAGTGTACAATTTTCCAGTACACAACTCACTCAGAGACTCGGATCTCAGTTTTCTTTCTTATTAGTGTTTGTTTTAGTTTCTGAGAAATAGTCTCAGATCTTAGGTTTCTATAGATAGGTTCGTTTCTGGTATTCATAGAATACCCGGGATTTCGTTAGGAGATCCTAAGAGAGCTCTAGGCGTTCGAAGAGACAGTCCACAGGGCTAGGCTTAAGCCCAGGACGTAAGGTAAAGTCTAGCTACTAGGCTGAGGAAGCGTCCTCCGAAGGTTCTGGTGAGCAGAGTCAGGGCGAGCAATACGACGTATACAGCAGTACGCTCTGTAGGCGAGACTAAGTAAAGGGTGATTTCTTTATGGCATCAGTCCCATACCCCTCTCTTATATGTTTTATTGCTTTGTCCTAAACATCAATTATGAATATCAGATTATGATTTTATGAATAGTTGTTTTGTATGTTGAAGTTATTATGTTTTTCTGGAAATAGCCACCTGCTAAATAATCATTATGTCTGCATGTCTAATGTAGTTTCTTTTAAACTAAAACAGGGTTATAGACAATTCCTAACCACGGTCTATTCATAACCTGTTTAGTTTAACAAGCATCAATTAGTATTGGTGTCTGCCATACTAGATAAAATAACATGCTGAACACCTGGCTTGTTAGAGTAGTCTAGGTAGGCTGAGTAGAGCGTTATGCCAGCGATTACGAGCCTTCAGAGTGATCCCCGAAAGTGACATAGGGCTTTCATAACTGTCTTTGTTCGTACCGTGAGTAGGGCCGTTTACCTTAATGATAGGGGGCGGTAGCATAGAGACTCAGATGTGGTACACCTTTAGACACAGAACATAGTTGCATTCCAGGCTAAGATATATCTAAAACACTCGAATATAGGTCAATCAACATATAGGAACAGTATAACATAGAATCAGAACTTATCTTTAAAACACTTCTAGGGTTAATTAGACTTGAACCTAGTGGAGAATGGATCACCCTCTCATCAAAGTATTTGATGAAGATTGCATAACTAGATCATAAGATAAGAGTTAGGATAAGAGGCTAGTTACTACTAAGCCGTTGCCACTTCCCTGGGAGTACGATAATTAACTTAGTAAAATCGTAGATACTTTCCAATAGACTAGCTACACGATAGGTACTCTACCTTAGATTCTGGCTGATTAAGTGACACCATAAGACTAAACGTGACAATTAGTCAATCACAGTCCTTAATTAATCATAATCGACATAGGGTAAAAGAACACCTATTTAGTACGTCAACCGGAATCGCATCAGCCTTCGCAGAGAGAAGAGAAATCAGATAGGTGTTCCAGCGGATTCTCGGCTGCAGTTCCTCCAAACTGAACTCGATTTATAATCAGCTGGATCACATTAGGTTTTAGATCATAGCGAGGGTTCCCAGGGATTCGGATGGCAGATGAGACTGGGATAGTCTGTGGCTGTATGTAGGATTCAAGGGTAGGTCTTTCAGCAGCCATTTCTGTTCTTCGCCTATTAGCTGTGCGAATGATTCGTTCAGGATTTTCAACTGGTGTTTCAAGGTTAGCTTCTGAAGATCGAGTCATGCAACTATAGAGAAGAACACGTTTTAGCCTGAGAAAACTGGTTAGTGGGGTTACAGGGAAAGTGAAAACTTAAAAATTTGGAAGAAAGAGAAAATAAAACGAAACAACTATTCAAAAGAAGAAAACACGAAAGATAGGGAAAAGGGAACAACTTACCATTAAACAAGAAAAAGTACAATTTTTTTCAGATTTTTAGAAAAACAATTTTTTTTAATATTTTGAAAGCGATTAAATTCCCTCAATATGGTTTTAGAATAATTTTCTAAAATTTGATTATCCTAAATGTCTTAATTCCAGATAACATCTAGAATTAATTAGTCATGATAACCCTATATTTCAGAAACTGATTGTCTAACTGGTATAACATAAGTGTTGGGTCTAAAGTCTAAGTTACTACCGTTACCTATCATAAGCCTCTAGAATTTTGATCAGGAATCCAAAATTCATTATGATATTTCCCCGGCAACGGCGCCAAAAATCTGATAGGTTTTCCGACCGATGTGCTAAATAGGTGTTATTTTACCCTATGTTGATTATGAATAATTAAGGACTGTAATTGACTAATTGTCATATTTTGTCTCTATGGTGTCACTTAATCAGCCAGAACCTAAGGCAGAGTACTTATCTTGTAGCTAGTCTGTTGGAAAGTATCTACGATTTTATTAAGTTAAATATCGTACTCCCAGGGAAGTGGCAACGGCTTAGTAGTAACTAGCCTTTTATCCTAACTCCTATCTTATGATCCAGTTATGCAATCTTTATCAAATACTTTGATGAGAGGGTGATTCATTCTCCACTAGGTTTCAGTCTAATTAATCCTAGAAGTGTTTTATAGATGAGTCCTGATTCTATGTTATACTGTTCCTATATGTTGTTTGACCTATATTCGAGTATTTTAGATATATCTTAGCCTGGATTGCAACTATGTTCTGTGTCTAAAGGTGTACCACATCCGAAGTCTCTAATAAACCGCCCTACCTTAATGACGGCCCTACTCACGGTTCGGGACGAAGGCATCCATGAAAGCCCTATGTCACTTCGGGGATCATACGCCCGTCCCGGACCTTCCCGACCTTTGACCGGGTCAACATTTCCAAAAATTGCGTTTTTGCCCCAGAATTTGCTGTTTTCGTCTACTTTTCACCTGACACTTCCAAAATCATAAAAACCGTGAAATCAAGTAAATAGTAAACAATTAATGTCAATTTACTCTCAATTTCACATTAAAACATATATAAAAACATGCTAAAAATGTGATACGATTTTCGCGTATCAGATAACCCCACACTTAGCTTTTTGCTTGTCCTCAAGCAAAGTCTACATGGAGTTAGTGATTTTAAACCGTAGTGCAGTCACTTAAATTCCTAATCATGTTTTTATTCCAAAAATTCTTCAGACAATTCTTAACACAGGTCTGATTGGTTAGGTTGCTATGACAAGGTCTCACATGTCTCTAGTAGTTTGTTATGATCAGGCAGAAAAAATCAACAACTAGGTTGGACTTTTTTCTTAGTCACAGGGTCTTCCTGATGTGTAGTGTGTGTACTAGTCTAGACCAGATAGTCAACACAATGAACTCTTATCTTAACTGCTACCAGATAATACTTCGACCTATCGCTAGACATACTGACAACAGATAACTTTCTGAGTTCTGAGCTTTGGTGATCAGATTTTTAATGTTTTAGCACTTAGTTATTTTTTTATAGATTCAGGGTATTTCGAGTTTGCTTAGAACACGTCAACTTCAACTACCCATGTAGCGAGTCCCACTCCGATGACTCCCAGATCTACACGACCTTAGGGCATCAGGCTTTAAGTTCCCCGAAGGAGTGGTGCTCGAGTAGCGAAGGCCGCTGGCAAACTACCCTATTGTAATTAACTTCCTTAAGTTCTTTTCACTTTTGGCTCAGAGTCTCATCTAGTCATTCTAACTGCCAATATATCCACAACTGGTCTAATTTTATCTAGTTAAGTCTCGAATAGGCAATTGGTTGAGGTCTCTAATCCAGACAAGGTTGTGCTCAGTTATCAGGAATTCCCTATTCCTAATCAATTAGTCCAAGATAGCTATCGACTATCTCCTACTAACCATAACATACTACCTACATATCATAGACATAAGCAATTTGTTTAACCAATCATACTGCATTTAGAAGTCTGAAAGACGGAAAAATTTTGAAAATTTTTTGGAAGGGTGTGAAAATACAGGGAAAACAAGCAAAAGCATGCGAAATTTTTTTCAAACTGCTTCATACTGCTACAGTGCACAGTGCACTGCTACCCCACACTTAAATCTGGCACTGTCCTCAGTGTTCATGCATAGCTAATTACCCCACACTTATTTGAAAACAAGAAATAACAAAAAAAAAAATTCTTACCCCACACTTATTCATCTAACTACGGGTAAGAAGGAACATAGAAATAACAAAAACAAGAAATAAAATGAAAGAGATACTCCCTTAGTCTGTGAAGTCCACAATCTGCTCGGACGAGTCAAACGGCTCTCTGTAAATCTTTAGGCGTTGTCCGTTTACTTTTTGAACAATACCGTCAGAATCCATGATGTCACATGCTCCGAAAGGTGATACTTCCTTGATTGTGAACGGTCCTGACCAATAGCTACGCAGCTTTCCTGGGAAAATTTTTAAACGTGAGTTGTATAACAATACCTTATCACCTGGTTCAAAATTTTTCTGGGCTCTGAGTCGTCTGTCATGCCGGAGTTTACTTGTCATTTTGAACTGATGTGAGTTCTCATATGCTTTGAGCCTCCACTCATCCAATTCGTTGAGCTGTAAAATCCGGTGTTCCTTAGTCAAGTTATCGTCGAGATTGCATTTTCGTACTGCCCAGTAAGCTTTATGTTCAAGTTCAACCGGAAGGTGGCATGCTTTTCCGTAGACTAGTCGATAGGGTGAGAACCCCGTAGTGGTCTTGTACGCTGTACGGAAGGCCCATAATGCATCCTCCAGTTTATTGGACCAATCCTTACGGTTAACACCCACGGTCTTTTCTAGGATTCTCTTTATTCCCCTATTGGTTACCTCAGCCTGCCCGTTGGTTTGAGGATGGTAGGCTGTGGAAATGCGATGCTGAATTCCGTAATGCTGGAGTACTTTCTGCAATTGAGAGTTGCAGAAGTGCGTACCTCGATCACTGATTAGGGCTTTTGGACATCCAAACCTGGCGAAAATCTGCTTAAGGAATCTGCATACGGCTCGAGCATCATTAGTAGGTAGGGCCTGTGCCTCAGGCCATTTTGAAAAATATTCTACAGCTACTAAGATGTACTTCATACCAAAAGAGGAAGGAAACGGACCCATGAAATCTATACCCCATATGTCAAATATTTCTACACTTTGAATTACCTGTTGGGGTAGATTATCTCGAGAAGATATGGTTCCCGCTTTCTGACAGGCATCGCACGATCCTGTAAATGCTGCGGCGTCTTTGAATATGGTGGGCCAGTAAAAGCCTGCTTCTAATACTTTTCGGGCCGTATTAGTTGCAGCTAAGTGACCGCCTGTTGGTCCGCAGTGACAGTGTTCCAGAATTCGGAAACCCTCTTCTTGAGATACACATCTTCTGATCATCTGATCTGCACATATTTTAAATAGAAAAGGATCTTCCCAATAGTAATATTTCAGGTCAGCAAAGAATTTTCTTCTTTGTTGAGCAGTGATATCACTAGGGAGAGTCCGGGCTGCCAAGTAATTTGCTATATCTGCAAACCAAGGGGGTGAGAAACTAGCAAATAATGCACATAGATTCTCATCCGGAAATTTATCAGATATGATTGTTTCATCAATGGCTTCTAGGGTCGGATTTTCTAACCTAGACAAATGGTCTGCGGCTAAGTTTTCTGCCCCTTTCTTATCCCGGATTTCTATGTCAAATTCTTGAAGCAATAAAACCCATCTAATCAATCTTGGTTTTGCGTCGGTTTTATTAAACAAGTATTTTAGTGCCGAATGATCAGTATAAACAATAGTTTTAGACAGGACTAGATAGGATCGAAACTTATCAAATGCATATACTACTGCTAATAATTCCTTTTCTGTCGTAGTGTAATTTTCCTGAGCATCAGTTAAGGTTTTACTAGCATAATATATTACATGAAACTTCTTATCATGTCTTTGTCCTAAAACTACTCCTACTGCATAGTCACTAGCATCACACATAAGCTCAAAAGGTAGACTCCAATCAGGTGATGTCATGATAGGTGCAGTAGTTAAGAGTTCCTTAAGTCTATTAAAAGCTTTTAGACATTTCTCATCAAAGATAAATGGAACATCTTTTCCGAGTAAATTGGTCAACGGCCTGGCTATTAATGAAAAATCTTTTATGAACCTACGATAAAAGCCAGCGTGTCCCAAAAAACTCCTAACGGCTCTCACATTTTTGGGAGGAGGTAGTTTTGAAATTACTTCAATTTTTGCCTTATCTACTTCCATACCTAGGTGTGAGATCTTATGTCCTAAAACAATTCCCTCTTTTACCATGAAGTGGCATTTTTCCCAATTTAAAACCAGGTTAGATTTTATACAACGTTTCAACATTAACTCCAAGTTCTTTAGACAAACCTCAAATGAATTTCCAAAACAGAAAAGTCATCCATAAATACTTCCATAGATTTTCCTAACATGTCCTCAAAGATAGCAGTCATACAACGTTGAAATGTAGCAGGTGCATTACACAAACCAAAAGGCATCCTTCTATATGCAAATGTTCCGAAAGGGCATGTGAATGTAGTTTTATGCTGGTCCTCAGGGGAAATAGGAATTTGAAAATAACCAGAAAACCCATCAAGAAAGCAATAAAACATATGTCCAGATAATCTTTCTAACATTTGGTCAATAAAAGGAAGGGGAAAGTGATCTTTTCGTGTGGCCGTATTTAATTTTCTATAGTCTATGCATACACGATGACCAGTTACAGTTCTTGTAGGGATTAGTTCATTATGCTCATTCCTAACAACTGTTATACCGCCTTTCTTAGGTACTACCTGCACCGGGCTTACCCACTCACTATCCGAGATAGGGTAGATAAGTCCTGCATCTAACAGTTTAATGACTTCTTTCTTAACAACATCACACACATTAGGATTCAACCTCCTTTGAGGTTGCACACATGGCTTATACTCATTTTCTAGAAGAATCTTATGCGAACAAAAGCTTGGATTAATACCTGGGATATCCGCAATTTTGTAGGCAAAGGCTCTTCTATGCTTTCTGCACATGTCCACAGTCAGCTTCCTTTGTTCTGCAGTCAGATCAGCTGCAAGAATAATGGGAAGTTTCTTGTTGTCATCTAGGAATTCGTAGCACAGATGAGTGGGTAGTTCCTTCAGTTCCAAGTCTGGTGGATCTTCAAACGAGGTTCGCTCTTTCTTCATCTCATCATCACCTATCTCAGTGAAACTATCAGAAGTAATTTCATTTTCAGAAGAGCTAAGTTCAGACTCCTCTAATTCTAGGGAGTCCTCACTTAGAATTTGATAGTTTGAGCATAGGTCTGTCACGTTAATTGCAATCAAGTGTTCCATGGCATCCACACAAAAACAAGTATCATCTAAATGCATGGGATACCTAAGGGTTTCATTTAGATTAAAAGTGATGTCATCATTTCCTACCCTTAACTTGATTTGACCATTACTGACGTCTATTAATGCTTTTGAGGTGGCTAGAAATGGTCGACCTAGGATCAGGGGCACTCCTCCTTCCCCATTCATGTCCATGACAACGAAATCCACAGGAAATACAAATTTTCCGACCTTTACTAAGAGGTCTTCAATTATTCCCTTGGGGATTTTGACTGTCCTGTCTGCAAGTTGTATGCACATCCTAGTCGTTTTCAAATCATGCAATCCTAATTTAATAAACTAGATGGCATAAGATTAATACTAGCTCCTAAGTCTGCTAATGCATGCATGTTAGTAATATTTCCAATTGTACATGGCAAGGTAAAACAACCAGGATCTTTCTGTTTAGACGGTAGTTTATTCAACAGAACCGCCGAACATTCTTCATTAAGAACCACCTTGTCCATGTCAAATTTTCTTTTATTACTAACAACTTCTTTTAAAAACTTAGCATACTTTGGCATTTCAGAAATAACATCAAGTAAAGGTAAATTAACATGAATCTGACTAAAATTCCTAAGAAACTTTTCAAATTGCTCCTTATCTTTATTGTGCATAAGTCTGGCAGGGTAAGGTACTTTTGGCCGGTACTCAGGAATAAACTCCGTCTTCCCTTTCCTTGCTACTTCGATTTCGACCTCCGTCGGCGTTGGGTCCTTGGAGCCTTCTTCTGGTTCCTGCACAAGAATAGGAGGGTCAGATGGTTTGGGTGGAGATGGAGATAGAATTTTACCAGATCTTAGAGTGATGGTCTTGCATTCAGTTTGAGGGTTGGTCTCAGTGTTGCTTGGTAGCGTTCCCTGGGACCTGTGAGAGAAATGGGTGGATAGTTGACCCATCTGCCTCTCTAAAGTTTGTATAGCAGCTTGTGTGTTTCTGATTGTTTGCTCGGTCTGCTTCTGTCTATTCTCGTTCTGCTGGATTCTTTCTGCGTGAGCTTCCTGAATCTTTCTGTTGGACTCTATCATTTCCTTGTTGGAGTCGGAAATGCTCTTCAGCATGTCTCTAAATTCTTGCATGGGATCAGCTGGAACGATGTAATTCCTTGGTGCAGGCAGAGCAACTTGCTGATTCTGCGGATATGGCAGCTGCTGAGGTACTCTTTTCTGGAAGTTAGTAGCCCCGGGATTGTTTCTCCAGCTAAATCCCGGATGGTTCTTCCAAGTGGGATTGTAGGTATTTCCTATAGGAGCAGAATTTACTGCGTCCACTTGTTCCATCTCTTCTGGGACAGTTAATATCCCATTACCATAACAATCCCCACTGAAATGTGGTCCTTGGCAAAACTCGCAGACTTGGTATACTGACTGAATGCTTTTCCCTTGTTGGAAAGCATTCAGCTGATTAGTAATGCTGGCCTTCAGTGCCTCAAATTGATCATCAGTGGAGGCAACGACCGCATTTACTGGTTGCTTCTTAGCTCGGCCACTTGTGCGCCAATTCTTGCTGTTCCTGTAGAGTCTCTCCAGAGCGTTTCTAGCATCTACATCACTCATTCCATTGAAACCGCTCTGAGGATTGAGTCCATCGAGAATTTGCTTACCCATGTCTGACATACCCCCGTAAAATTGCTGAATCAGCAATGCCTCGGTAAGTCCATGTTGGGGGCAGAGCCTGAGTAGCTCCTTGAATCTGTCCCAAGCTTCGATCACTGTCTCATCAGCAGCTTGAGTGAAACTAGACAGAGCCCTTCGATATTCTAGGACTCTTGCTGCAGAGTAGTACTCTTCTAGGAAGGCTTTGCTTAACTCGTCCCATGAGGTGATGGAGTTAGTAGGTAGCTGGGCCAACCATCTCTTAGCTCTGTCCCTAAGTGAGTAGGGAAAAGGTTGAGTTTAGTTATTTCTGCAGTATGATCTCCCTTGAGGCCTTCGCAGAGAGAAGAGAAATCAGATAGGTGTTCCAGCGGATTCTCGGCTGCAGTTCCTCCAAACTGAACTCGATTTATAATCAGCTGGATCACATTCGGTTTCAGATCATAGCGAGGGTTCCCAGGGATTCGGATGGCAGATGAGACTGGGATCGTCTGTGGCTGGATGTAGGATTCAAGGGTAGGTCTTTCAGCAGCCATTTCTGTTCTTCGCCTATTAGCTGTGCGAATGATTCGTTCAGGATTTTCAACTGGTGTTTCAAGGTTAGCTTCTGAAGATCGAGTCATGCAACTACAGAGAAGAACACGTTTTAGCCTGAGCAAACTGGTTAGTGAGGTTACAGGGAGAGTGAAAACTAAAGAAAAACTTGGAAGAAAGAGAAAACAAAACAAAACAACTATTCACAAGAAAACACAAAGGATAGGGAAAAGAGAATAACTTACCATTTAAACAAGAAAAAGTACAATTTTTTCGGATTTTTAATATTTTGAAAGCAATTAAATTTAATATGGTTTTAGAATGATTTTCTAAAATTTGATTATCCTAAATGTCTTAATTCCAGATAATATCTAAAATTAATTAGTTGATAATCCTATATTTCGGAAACTGATTGTCTAACTAGTATAAAACAAGTGTTGGGTCTAAGGTCTAGATTACTACCGTTACCTATCATAAGTCTCTAGAATTTTGATCAGGAATCCTAAATTCATTATGATATTTCCCCGGCAACGGCGCCAAAAATCTGATGCGATTCCGGTTGACGTACTAAATAGGTGTTATTTTACCCTATGTCGATTATGATTAATTAAGGACTGTGATTGACTAATTGTCACGTTTAGTCTTATGGTGTCACTTAATCAGCCAGAATCTAAGGCAGAGTACCTATCGTGTAGCTAGTCTATTGGAAAGTATCTACGATTTTACTAAGTTAATTATCGTACTCCCAGGGAAGTGGCAACGGCTTAGTAGTAACTAGCCTCTTATCCTAACTCTTATCTTATGATCCAGTTATGCAATCTTCATCAAATACTTTGATGAGAGGGTGATCCATTCTCCACTAGGTTCAAGTCTAATTAACCCTAGAAGTGTTTTAAAGATAAGTTCTGATTCTATGTTATACTGTTCCTATATGTTGATTGACCTATATTCGAGTGTTTTAGATATATCTTAGCCTGGAATGCAACTATGTTCTGTGTCTAAAGGTGTACCACATCTGAGTCTCTATGCTACCACCCCCCTATGCTACCGCCCCCTATCATTAGGTAAACGTCCCTACTCACGGTACGAACAACAGTTATGAAAGCCCTATGTCACTTTCGGGGATCACTCTGAAGGCTCGTAATCGCTGGCATAACGCTCTACTCAGCCTACCTAGACTACTCTAACAAGCCAGGTGTTCAGCATGTTATTTTATCTAGTATGCAGACACCAATACTAATTGATGCCTGTTAAACTAAACAGGTTATGAATAGACCGTGGTTAGGAATTGTCTATAACCCTATTTTAGTTTAAAAGAAACTACATTAGACATGCAGACATAATGATTATTTAGCAGGTGGCTATTTCCGGAAAAACATAATAACTTCAACATACAAACACAACTATTCATAAAATCATAATCTGATATTCATAATTGATGTTTAGGACAAAGCATAAATATAAGAGAGGGGTATGGGGACTGATGCCATAAAGAAATCACCCTTTACTTAGTCTCGCCTACAGAGCGTACTGCTGTATACGTCGTATTGCCCGCCCTGACTCTGCTCGCCAGAACCTTCGAGGACGCTTCCTCAGCCTAGTAGCTAGACTTTACCTTACGTCCTGGGCTTAAGCCTAGCCCTGTGACTGACTCTTCGAACGCCTAGAGCTCTCTTAGGGTCTCCTAACGAAACCCCGGGTATTCTATGAATACCGGAAACGAACCTATCTATAGAAACCTAAGATCTGAGACTATTTCTCAGAACTAAAAAACACTAATAAGAAAGAAAACTGAGATCCGAGTCTCTGAGTGAGTTGTGTACTGGAAAATTGTACACTGGAAACACTTAATGACTCAGATCGAGTGGAGAGGGATGATTCAACTGCTGGAGGCCTGGGTATTTATAGCAGCTTCCCGAGTGAAAATTCTGAAAATTCGATGTGGACAGCTTCTGGCGGTTCGGGACGCCCGTCCTGATTCGTTGACCAGGTTCGGGACGCCCGTCCCGGTTCAGGCGTTACATTCATTATATTTGATTCATTATATGTATTTTAACTACTTTTTGTGCCTTACATGTTGAAAAAGTAACCAAATAACTTCTTATTTCAAGATTCAAGTGCATTACTTGCGTTTTGAAATTGAAATTGAAACTAAATTTGACCTAAATTTGATGAACTTTGAAGTGTTACATTCATTATATTAGATTCATTGTAATGTGATTTAACTACTTTTGTGGCCTTACAGTTGAAAAAGTAACCAAAATAACTTCTTATTTCAAGATTCAAGTGCATTACTTGCGTTGAAAATTAACAACAAATATGAATTAAATTTGATCTACTTTAAACGTTACTTCTTATATTTGATTCATTTAAATGTTATTTAATACTTTGTGCCTTACATGTCGAAAAAGTAACCAAATAACTTGTTATTTCAAGATTCAAGTGAATTACTTGCGTTGATATTCAAACCAAATTTGACCTGAATTTGATGAACTTTGAAGCGTTACATTCGTTATATTAGATTCATTGTAATCTGATTTAACTACTTTTGTGACTTACATGTTGAAAAAGTAACCAAATAACTTCTTATTTCAAGATTCAAGTGCATTACATGCGTTGAAATTCAAATCAAATTTGACCTCAATTTGAATGAACTTTGAAGTGTTACATTCGTTTATTAGATTCATTGTAATGTGATTTAACTACTTTTTGTGCCTACATTACATGTTGAAAAAGTAACCAAATAACTTCTTATTTCAAAATTGGGGTGAATTACTTGCGTTGAAATTCAAACCAAATTTGATGAACTTTGAAGCATTACATTTGTTATATTTGATTTATTGTAATGTGATTTAACTACTTTTGTGCCTTACATGTGGAATAATTAACCAAATAACTTCTTATTTCAAGATTCAAGTGAATTACTTGCGTTGAAATTCAAACCAAATTTGACCTAAATTTGATGAACTTTGAAGCGTTACATTCGTTATATTAGATTCATTGTAATGTGATTTAACTACTTTTTGTGCCTTACATGTCGAAAAGTAACAAAATAACTTGTAATTTCAAGATTTAGGTGAGAGAAATTGCGTTGAATTTCAAACATAATTTGACTTAAATTTGATTTAATTTGAAACGTTACATTCGTTATATTAGATTCATTGTAATGTGATTTAACTACTTTTGTGCCTTACATGATGAAAAGTAACCAAATAACTTCTTATTTCAAGATTCAAGTGCATTACTTGCGTTGAAATTCAAACTAAATTTGACCTAATTTAATGAACTTTGAAGCGTTACATTCGTTTCGTATATTAGATTCATTGTAATGTGATTTAACTACTTTTTACTTACAAGTTGAAAACGTAACCAAATAACTTGTTATTTCAAGATTTGGTGATTGAGATTGCGTTGATTTCAAACATCATTTGTCTTAAATTTGATGAAATTTGAAATGTTACATTCGTTATATTAGATTCATTATAATGTGATTTAACTACTTTTGTGACTTACATGTTGAAAAGTAACCAAATAACTTCTTATTTCAAGATTCAAGTGCATTGCATTCGTTGAAATTGAAATCAAATTTGACCTCAATTTGATGA
The DNA here is from genome assembly GCA_027405835.1 of Asclepias syriaca. Taxonomy (NCBI): domain Eukaryota; kingdom Viridiplantae; phylum Streptophyta; class Magnoliopsida; order Gentianales; family Apocynaceae; genus Asclepias; species Asclepias syriaca. The sequence goes on from JAPHNG010000655.1 coordinate 510,743, forward strand.
ACTTTGAAGCATTACATTAGTTATATTGATTCATTGTAATGTGATTTAACTACTTTTGTTGACTTACATGTTGAAAAATTAACCAAATAACTTCTTATTTCAAGATTCAAGTGCATTACTTCGTTGAAATTCAAACCAAATTTGACCTGAATTTGATAACTTTGAAGCGTTACATTCGTATATATTAGATTCATTGTAATGTGATTTACTACTTTTGTGCCTTCCATGTGGAAAAGTAACCAAATAACTTCTTATTTCAAATTGTAGTGAATTCTTGCGTCGAATTTAAAACTAAATATGACTTAATTGATCAACTTAAAACGTTACATTCATTATATTTGATTCATTTAAATGTTATTTAACTACTTTTGTGCCTTACATGTTGAAAAAGTAACCAAATAACTTCTTATTTCAAGGATTCAAGTGCATTATTTGCGTTGAAATTAAACAAAATATGAATTAAATTTGATCAACTTTAAAACGTTACATTCATTATATTTGATTCATTTAAATGTTATTTAACTACTTTTGTGCCTTACATGTCGAAAAAGTAACCAAATAACTTGTTATTTCAAGATTTAGGTGAATGAGATTGCGTTGAATTTAAAACATAATTTGACTTAAATTTGATGAAATTTGAAATGTTACATTCGTTTTATTAGATTCATTATAATGTGATTTAACTACTTTTGTGACTTACATGTTGAAAAAGTAACCAAATAACTTCTTATTTCAAGATTCAAGTGCATTGCATGCGTTGAAATTCAAATCAAATTTGACCTCAATTTGATGAACTTTGAAGCATTACATTAGTTATATTAGATTCATTGTAATGTGATTTAACTACCTTTGTGACTTACATGTTGAAAAAGTAACCAAATAACTTCTTATTTCAAGATTCAAGTGCATTACATGCGTTGAAATTCAAATCAAATTTGACCTCAATTTGATGAACTTTGAAGTTTTACATTCGTTATATTAGATTCATTGTAATGTGATTTAACTACTTTTGTGCCTTACATGTTGAAAAAGTAACCAAATAACTTCTTATTTCAAAATTGGGGTGAATTACTTGCGTTGAAATTCAAACCAAATTTGATGAACTTTGAAGCATTACATTTGTTATATTTGATTTATTGTAATGTGATTTAACTACTTTTGTGCCTTACATGTGGAATAATTAACCAAATAACCTTTTTATTCAAGATTAAGTGAATTACTTGCGTTGAAATTCAAACCAACCAATTTGACCTAAATTTGATGAACTTTGAAGCGTTACATTCGTTATATTAGATTCATTGTAATGTGATTTAACTACTTTTGTGCCTTACATGTCGAAAAAGTAACAAAATAACTTGTAATTTCAAGATTTAGGTGAGAGAAATTGCGTTGAATTTCAAACATAATTTGACTTAAATTTGATTTAATTTGAAACGTTACATTCGTTATATTAGATTCATTGTAATGTGATTTAACTACTTTTGTGCCTTACATGATGAAAAAGTAACCAAATAACTTCTTATTTCAAGATTCAAGTGCATTACTTGCGTTGAAATTCAAACTAAATTTGACCTAAATTTAATGAACTTTGAAGCGTTACATTCGTTATATTAGATTCATTGTAATGTGATTTAACTACTTTTGTACCTTACAAGTTGAAAAAGTAACCAAATAACTTCTTATTTCAAGATTCAAGTGCATTACTTGCGTTGAAATACAAACCAAATTTGACCAGAATTTGATGAACTTTGAAGCGTTACATTCGTTATATTAGATTCATTGTAATGTGATTTAACTACTTTTGTGCCTTACAAGTTGAAAAAGTAACCAAATAACTTCTTATTTCAAGATTCAAGTGCATTACTTGCGTTGAAATTAAAACAAAATATGAATTAAATTTGATCAACTTTAAAACGTTACATTCATTATATTTGATTCATTTAAATGTTATTTAACTACTTTTGTGCCTTACATGTCGAAAAAGTAACCAAATAACTTGTTATTTCAAGATTCAAGTGAATTATTTGCGTTGAAATTCAAACCAAATTTGACCTGAATTTGATGAACTTTGAAGCGTTACATTCGTTATATTAGATTCATTGTAATGTGATTTAACTACTTTTGTACCTTACAAGTTGAAAACGTAACCAAATAACTTGTTATTTCAAGATTTAGGTGATTGAGATTGCGTTGAATTTCAAACATAATTTGACTTAAATTTGATGAAATTTGAAACGTTACTTTCGTTATATTAGATTCTTTGTAATGTGATTTAACTACTTTTGTGCCTTACATGATGAAAAAGTAACCAAATAACTTCTTATTTCAAGATTCAAGTGCATTACTTGCGTTGAAATTCAAACTAAATTTGACCTAAATTTAATGAACTTTGAAGCGTTACATTCGTTATATTAGATTCATTGTAATGTGATTTAACTACTTTTGTGCCTTACAAGTTGAAAAAGTAACCAAATAACTTCTTATTTCAAGATTCAAGTGCATTACTTGCGTTGAAATTAAAACAAAATGAATTAAATTTGATCACTTTAAAACGTTACATTCATTATATTTGATTCATTTAATGTTATTTAACTACTTTTGTGCCTTACATGTCGAAAAAGTAACCAAATAACTTGTTATTTCAAGATTCAAGTGAATTACTTGCGTTGAAATTCAAAAACCAAATTTGACCTGAATTTGATGAACTTTGAAGCGTTACATTCGTTATATTAGATTCATTGTAATGTGATTTAACTACTTTGTACCTTACAAGTTGAAAACGTAACCAAATAACTTGTTATTTCAAGATTTAGGTGATTGAGATTGCGTTGAATTTTCAAACATCATTTGACTTAAATTTGATGAAATTTGAATGTTACTTTCGTTATATTAGATTCATTATAATGTGATTTACTACTTTTGTGACTTACCTACATGTTGAAAAAGTAACCAAATAACTTCTTTATTTCAAGATTCAGTGCATTACTTGCGTTGAAATTCAAACTAATATTTGACCTAAATTTAATGAACTTTGAAGCGTTACATTCGTTTATAGAATTCATTGTAATGTGATTTAACTACTTTTGTACCTTACAAGTTGAAACGTAACCAAATACTTGTTATTTCAAGATTTAGGTGATTGAGATTGCGTTGAATTTCAAACATCATTTGTCTAATTTGATGAAATTTGAAATGTTACATTCGTTATATTAGATTCATTATAATGTGATTTAACTACTTTTGTGACTTACTTTGAAAAAGTAACCAATAACTTCTTATTTCAAGATTCAAGTGCATTGCATTCGTTGAAATTGAAATCAAATTTGACCTCAATTTGATGAACTTTGAAGCATTACATTAGTTATATTAGATTCATTGTAATGTGATTTAACTACCTTTGTGACTTACATGTTGAAAAAGTAACCAAATAACTTCTTATTTCAAGATTCAAGTGCATTACATGCGTTGAAATTCAAATCAAATTTGACCTCAATTTGATGAACTTTGAAGTGTTACATTCGTTATATTAGATTCATTGTAATGTGATTTAACTACTTTTGTGCCTTACATGTTGAAAAAGTAACCAAATAACTTCTTATTTCAAAATTGGGGTGAATTACTTGCGTTGAAATTCAAACCAAATTTGATGAACTTTGAAACATTACATTTGTTATATTTGATTTATTGTAATGTGATTTAACTACTTTTGCCTTACATGTGGAATAATTAACCAATAACTTCTTATTTCAAGATTCAAGTGAATTACTTGCGTTGAAATTCAAACCAAATTTGACCTAAATTTGATGAACTTTGAAGCGTTACATTCGTTATATTAGATTCATTGTAATGTGATTTAACTACTTTTGTGCCTTACATGTCGAAAAAGTAACCAAATAACTTGTTATTTCAAGATTTAGGTGAATGAGATTGCGTTGAAATTAAAACAAAATATGAATTAAATTTGATCAACTTTAAAACGTTAGATTCATTATATTTGATTCATTTAAATGTTATTTAACTACTTTTGTGCCTTACATGTCGAAAAAGTAACCAAATAACTTGTTATTTCAAGATTTAGGTGAATGAGATTGCGTTGAATTTAAAACATAATTTGACTTAAATTTGATGAAATTTGAAATGTTACATTCGTTTTATTAGATTCATTATAATGTGATTTAACTACTTTTGTGACTTACATGTTGAAAAAGTAACCAAATAACTTCTTATTTCAAGATTCAAGTGCATTGCATGCGTTGAAATTCAAATCAAATTTAACCTCAATTTGATGAACTTTGAAGTGTTACATTAGTTATATTAGATTCATTGTAATGTGATTTAACTACCTTTGTGACTTACATGTTGAAAAGTAACCAATAAACTTCTTATTTCAAGATTCAAGTGCATTACATGCGTTGAAATTCAATCAAATTTGACCTCAATTTGATGAACTTTGAAGTGTTACATTCGTTATATTAGATTCATTGTAATGTGATTTAACTACTTTTGTGCCTTACATGTTGAAAAAGTAACCAAATAACTTCTTATTTCAAAATTGGGGTGAATTACTTGCGTTGAAATTCAAACCAAATTTGATGAACTTTGAAGCATTACATTTGTTATATTTGATTTATTGTAATGTGATTTAACTACTTTTGTGCCTTACATGTGGAATAATTAACCAAATAACTTCTTATTTCAAGATTCAAGTGAATTACTTGCGTTGAAATTCAAACCAAATTTGACCTAAATTTGATGAACTTTGAAGCGTTACATTCGTTATATTAGATTCATTGTAATGTGATTTAACTACTTTTGTGCCTTACATGTTGAAAAAGTAACAAAATAACTTGTAATTTCAAAATTTAGGTGAGAGAAATTGCGTTGAATTTCAAACATAATTTGACTTAAATTTGATTTAATTTGAAACGTTACATTCGTTATATTAGATTCATTGTAATGTGATTTAACTACTTTTGTGCCTTACATGATGAAAAAGTAACCAAATAACTTCTTATTTCAAGATTCAAGTGCATTACTTGCGTTGAAATTCAAACTAAATTTGACCTAAATTTAATGAACTTTGAAGCGTTACATTCGTTATATTAGATTCATTGTAATGTGATTTAACTACTTTTGTACCTTACAAGTTGAAAAAGTAACCAAATAACTTCTTATTTCAAGATTCAAGTGCATTACTTGCGTTGAAATACAAACCAAATTTGACCAGAATTTGATGAACTTTGAAGCGTTACATTCGTTATATTAGATTCATTGTAATGTGATTTAACTACTTTTGTGCCTTACAAGTTGAAAAAGTAACCAAATAACTTCTTATTTCAAGATTCAAGTGCATTACTTGCGTTGAAATTAAAACAAAATATGAATTAAATTTGATCAACTTTAAAACGTTACATTCATTATATTTGATTCATTTAAATGTTATTTAACTACTTTTGTGCCTTACATGTCGAAAAAGTAACCAAAAACTTGTTATTTCAGATTCAAGTGAATTACTTGCGTTGAAATTCAAACCAAATTTGACCTGAATTTGATGAACTTTGAAGCGTTACATTCGTTATATTAGATTCTTGTAATGTGATTTAACTACTTTTGTACCTTACAAGTTGAAAACGTAACCAATAACTGTTATTTCAAGATTTAGGTGATTGAGATTGCGTTGAATTTCAAACATCATTTGACTTAAATTTGATGAAATTGAAATGTTCATTCGTTATATTAGATTCATTATAATGTGATTTAACTACTTTTGTGACTTACATGTTCAAAAGTAACCAAATAACTTCTTATTTCAAGATTCAAGTGCATTGCATTCGTTGAAATTGAAATCAATTTGACCTCAATTTGATGAACTTTGAAGCATTACATTATTATATTAGATTCATTGTAATGTGATTTAACTACTTTTGTGACCTACATGTTGAAAAATTAACCAAATAACTTCTTATTTCAGATTCAAGTACATTACTTCGTTGAAATTCAAACCAATTTGACCTGAATTTGATGACTTTGAAGCGTTACATTCGTTATATTAGATTCATTGTAATGTGATTTAACTACTTTTGTACCTTACAAGTGAAAACGTAACCAAATAACTTTTATTTCAAGATTTAGGTGATTGAGATTGCGTTGAATTTCAAACATCATTTGACTTAAATTTGATGAAATTTGAAATGTTACATTCGTTATATTGATTCATTATAATGTGATTTAACTACTTTTGTGACTTACATGTTGAAAAAGTAACCAAATACTTCTTATTTCAAGATTCAAGTGCATTACTTGCGTTGAAATTCGAACTAAATTTGACCTAAATTTAATGACTTTGAAGCGTTACTTCGTTCTATTAGATTCATTGTAATGTGATTTAACTACTTTTGTACCTTACAAGTTGAAAACGTAACCAAATAACTTGTTATTTCAATTTAGATTGATATTGCGTTGAATTTCAAACATCATTTGTCTTAAATTTGATGAAATTTGAATGTGACATTCGTTATATTGATTCATTATAATGTGATTTAACACTTTGTGACTTACATGTTGAAAAAGTAACCAAATAACTTCTTATTTCAAGATTCAAGTGCATTGCATTCGTTGAAATTGAAATCAAATTTGACCTCAATTTGATGAACTTTGAAGCATTACATTAGTTATATTAGATTCATTGTAATGTGATTTACTACTTTTTGTGACTTACATGTTGAAAATTAACCAAAACTCTTATTTCAAGATTCAAGTGCATTACTTGCGTTGAAATTCAAACCAAATTTGACCTGAATTTGATGAACTTTGAAGCGTTACATTCGTAATATTAGATTTATTGTAATGTGATTTAACTACTTTTGTGCCTTCCATGTGGAAAGTAAACCAAATACTTCTTATTTCAAAATTGTAGTGAATTACTTGCGTCGAAATTTAAACCAAATATGACTTAAATTTGATCAACTTAAACGTTACATTCATTATATTTGATTCATTTAAATGTTATTTAACTACTTTTGTGCCTTACATGTTGAAAGAGTAACCAAATAACTTCTTATTTCAAGATTCAAGTGCATTACTTGCGTTGAAATTAAAACAAAATATGAATTAAATTTGATCAACTTTAAAACGTTACATTCATTATATTTGATTCATTTAAATGTTATTTAACTACTTTTGTGCCTTACATGTCGAAAAAGTAACCAAATAACTTGTTATTTCAAGATTTAGGTGAATGAGATTGCGTTGAATTTAAAACATAATTTGACTTAAATTGATGAAATTTGAAATGTTACATTCGTTTTATTAGATTCATTATAATGTGATTTAACTACTTTTGTGACTTACATGTTGAAAAAGTAACCAAATAACTTCTTATTTCAAGATTCAAGTGCATTGCATGCGTTGAAATTGAAATCAAATTTGACCTCAATTTGATGAACTTTGAAGCATTACATTAGTTATATTAGATTCATTGTAATGTGATTTAACTACCTTTGTGACTTACATGTTGAAAAAGTAACCAAATAACTTCTTATTTCAAGATTCAAGTGCATTACATGCGTTGAAATTCAAATCAAATTTGACCTCAATTTGATGAACTTTGAAGTGTTACATTCGTTATATTAGATTCATTGTAATGTGATTTAACTACTTTTGTGCCTTACATGTTGAAAAAGTAACCAAATAACTTCTTATTTCAAAATTGGGGTGAATTACTTGCGTTGAAATTCAAACCAAATTTGATGAACTTTGAAGCATTACATTTGTTATATTTGATTTATTGTAATGTGATTTAACTACTTTTGTGCCTTACATGTGGAATAATTAACCAAATAACTTCTTATTTCAAGATTCAAGTGAATTACTTGCGTTGAAATTCAAACCAAATTTGATGAACTTTGAAGCGTTACATTCGTTATATTAGATTCATTGTAATGTGATTTAACTACTTTTGTGCCTTACATGTTGAAAAAGTAACAAAATAACTTGTAATTTCAAATTTAGGTGAGAGAAATTGCGTTGAATTTCAAACATAATTTGACTTAAATTTGATTTAATTTGAAACGTTACATTCGTTATATTAGATTCATTGTAATGTGATTTAACTACTTTTGTGCCTTACATGATGAAAAAGTAACCAAATAACTTCTTAAATCACATTACAATGAATCTAATATAAAGAATGTAACGCTTCAAAGTTCATCAAATTTAGGTCAAATTTAGTTTGAATTTCAACCAAGTAATACACTTGAATCTTGAAATAGAAGTTATTTGGTTACTTTATAACATGTAAGGCACAAAACTAGTTAGATCACATTACAATGAATCTAATATAACGAGTGTAACGCTTCAAAGTTCACATCAAATTCAGGTCAAATTTGGTTTGAATTTCAACGCAAGTAATTCACTTGAATCTTGAAATAAAAGTTATTTGGTTACTTTTCAACATGTAAAGCACAAAAGTAGTTAAACCACATTACAATGAATGTAATATAACGATGTAACGTTCAAATTTCATCAAATTTAAGTCAAATTATGTTTGAAATTCAACGCAATTTCGTTCACCTAAATCTTGAAATTACAAGTTATTGGATACTTTTTGACATGTAAGGCACAAAGTAGTTAAATCACATTATAATGAATCTAATATAACGAATGTAACGCTTCAAAGTTCATCAAATTTAGCTCAAATTTGGTTTGAATGTCATCGCAAGTTCACTTGAATCTTGAAATAAATTATTTGGTTAATTTTTCCACATGTAAGGCACAAAATAGGTAAATCACATTACAATGAATCTAATATAACGAATGTAAACTTTAAAGTTCATCAAATTGAGGTCAAATTTGATTTGAATTTCTACGCATGTAGCACTTGAATCTTGAAATCATGTTTTTTGGTTACTTTTTCAACATGTAAGGCACAAAATAGTTAAATCACATTACAATGAATCTAATATACGAATGTAACATTTCAAAGTTCATCAAATTGAGGTCAAATTTGATTTGAATTTCACGCATGTAATGCACTTGAATCTTGAAATAAGAAGTTATTTGGTTACTTTTTCAACGTGTAAGTCACAAAAGTAGTTAAATCACATTACAATGAATCTAATATAACTAATGTAATGCTTCAAAGTTCATCAAATTGAGGTCAAATTTGATTTGAATTTCAACGCATGCAATGCACTTGAATCTTGAATAAGAAGTTTTTGGTTACTTTTTCAACATGTAAGTCACAAAGTAGTTAAATCACATTATAATGAATCTAATATCGAATGTAACATTTCGAATTTCATCAAATTTAAGTCAAATTATGTTTGAAATTCAACGCAATTTCATTCACCTAAATCTTGAAATAACAAGTTATTTGGTTACTTTTCGAATGTAAGGCACTAAAGTAGTTAATAATATTAAATGAATCAAATAATGAATGTAACGTTCTAAAGTTGATCAATTTAAGTCATATTTGGTTTTATTTCAATGCAAGTAATGCACTTGAATCTTGAAATAAGAAGTTATTTGGTTACTTTTTCAACATGTAAGGCACAAAGTAGTTATCACATTACAATGAATCTAATATAACGAATGTAACGCTTCAAGTTCATCAAATTGAGGTCAAATTTGATTTGAATTTCAACGCATGTAATGCACTTGAATCTTGAAATAAAAGTTATTTGGTTACTTTTTCAACATGTAAGTCACAAAAGTAGTTAAATCACATTACAATGAATCTAATATAACTAATGTAATGCTTCAAGTTCATCAAATTGAGTCAAATTTGATTTGAATTTCAACGCATGCAATGCACGAATCTTGAAATAAGAAGTTATTTGGTTACTTTTTCAACATGTAAGTCACAAAAGTAGTTAAATCACTTATAATGAATCTAATATAACGAATGTACATTTCGAATTTCATCAAATTTATGTCAAATTATGTTTGAATCAACGCAATTTCATCACCTAAATCTTGAAATACAAGTTATTTGGTTACTTTTCGACATGTAAGGCACAAAAGTAGTTAAATAACATTTAAATGAATCAAATATAATGAATGTAACGTTTTAAAGTAGATCAAATTTATTCATATTTTGTTTTAATTTCAACGCAAGTAATGCACTTGAATCTTGAAATAAGAAGTTATTTGGTTACTTTTCACTTGTAAGGCACAAAAGTAGTTAAATCACATTACAATGAATCTAATATAAACGAATGTAACGCTTCAAAGTTCATCAAATTCAGGTCAAATTTGTTTGAATTTCAACAAAAGTAATTCACTTGAATCTTGAAATTACAAGTTATTTGGTTACTTTTTCGACATGTAAGGCACAAAAGTAGTTAAATAACTTTAAATGAATCAAATATAATGAATGTAACGTTTTTAAGTAGATCAAATTTAATTCATATTTTGTTTTAATTTCAACGCAAGTAATGCACTTGAATCTTGAAATAAGAAGTTATTTGGTACTTTTTCAACTTGTAAGGCACAATAGTAGTTAAATCACATTACAATGAATCTAATATAACGAATGTAACGCTTCAAAGTTCAACAAATTTAGGTCAAGTTAGTTTGAATTTCAACGCAAGTAACGCACTGAATCTTGAAATAAGAAGTTATTTGGTTACTTTTTTAACATGTAAGGCACAAATCTAGTTAAATCACATTACAATGAATCTAATATAACGAATGTAACGCTTCAAAGTCATCAATTTCAGATCAATTTGGTTTGAATTTCAACGCAATTTCGTTACCTAAATCTTGAAATAACAAGTTATTTGGTTACTTTTTCGACATGTAAGACACAAAAGTTTAAATCACATTACAATTAATCTAATATAACGAATGTAACGCTTCAAAGCTCATCAAATTCTGCTCTAATTTGGTTTGAATTTCAACGCAATTAATTCACTTGAATCTTGGAATAACAAGTTATTTGGTTACTTTTTCAACATGTAAGGCACAAAAGTAGTTAAATAATCACTTACATGAATCTAATATAACGAATGTAACACTTCAAAGTTCATCAAATTCAGCTCAAATTTGGTTTGAATTTCAACGCAAGTAATTCACTTGAATCTTGAAATAACAAGTTATTTGGTTACTTTTTCAACATGTAAGGCACAAAGTAGTTAAATCACATTACAATGAATCTATATAAAGAATGTAACGCTTCAAAGTTCATCAAATTTAGGTCAAATTTAGTTTGAATTTCAACGCAAGTAATACACTTGAATCTTGAAATAAGAAGTTATTTGGTTACTTTTATAACATGTAAGGCACAAAACTAGTTAATCACATTACAATGAATCTAAGATAACGAGTGTACGCTTCAAGTTCATCAATTCAGGTCAAATTTGGTTTGAATTCAACGCAAGTAATTCACTTGAATCTGAAATAAAAAGTTATTTTGGTTTACTTTTTCACACATGTAAAGCACAAAGTAGTTAAACCACATTACAATGAATGTAATATAACGAATGTTAACGTTTCAAATTTCATCAAATTTAAGTCAAATTATGTTTGAAATTCAACGCAATTTCGTTCACCTAAATCTTGAAATTACAAGTTATATGGATACTTTTTTGACATGTAAGGGCACAAAAAGTAGTTAAATCACATTATAATGAATCTAATATACCGAATGTACACGCTTCAAAGTTCATCAAATTTAGCTCAAATTTGGTTTGAATGTCATCGCAAGTAATTCACTGAATCTTGAAATAAGAAGTTATTTGGTTAATTTTTCCACATGTAAGGCACAAAAGTAGGTAAATCACATTACAATGAATCTAATATAACGAATGTAACACTTAAAGTTCATCAAATTGAGGTCAAATTTGATTTGAATTTCTCGCATGTAATGCACTTGAATCTTGAAATACATGTTGTTTGGTACTTTTCAACATGTAAGGCACAAAGTAGTTAAATCACATTACAATGAATCTAATATAACGAATGTAACATTTCAAGTTCATCAAATTGAGGTCAAATTTGATTTGAATTTCAACGCATGTAATGCACTTGAATCTTGAAATAAGAATTATTTGGTTACTTTTTCAACGTGTAAGTCACAAAAGTAGTTAAATCACATTACAATGAATCTAATATAACAATGTAATGCTTCAAAGTTCATCAAATTGAGGTCAAATTTGATTTGAATTTCAACGCATGCAATGCACTTGAATCTTGAAATAAGAAGTTATTTGGTTACTTTTTCAACATGTAAGTCACAAAAGTAGTTAAATCACATTATAATGAATCTAATATAACGAATGTAACATTTCGAATTCATCATAATTTAAGTCAAATTATGTTGAAATTCAACGCAATTTCATTCACCTAAATCTTGAAATAACAAGTTATTTGGTTACTTTTCGACATGTAAGCACTAAAGTAGTTAAATAATATTTAAATGAATCAATATAATGAATGTAACGTTCTAAAGTTGATCAAATTTAAGTCATATTTGGTTTAATTTCAATGCAAGTAATGCACTTGAATCTTGAAATAAGAAGTTATTTGGTTACTTTTTCAACATGTAAGGCACAAAAGTAGTTATCACATTACAATGAATCTAATATAACGAATGTAACGCTTCAAAGTTCATCAAATTGAGGTCAAATTTGATTTGAATTTCAACGCATGTAATGCACTTGAATCTTGAATAAGAAAGTTATTTTGGTTACTTTTTCAACATGTAAGTCACAAAGTAGTTAAATCACTTACAATGAATCTAATATAACTAATGTAATGCTTCAAAGTTCATCAAATTGAGGTCAAATTTGATTTGAATTTCAACGCATGCAATGCACTTGAATCTTGAAATAAGAAGTTATTTGGTTACTTTTCAACATGTAAGTCACAAAGTAGTTAAATCACATTATAATGAATCTAATATAACGAATGTAACATTTCGAATTTCATCAATTTATGTCAAATTATGTTTGAAATTCAACGCAATTTCATTCACCTAAATCTTGAAATAACAAGTATTTGGTTACTTTTCGACATGTAAGGCACAAAGTAGTTAAATAACATTTAAATGAATCAAATATAATGAATGTAACGTTTTAAAGTAGATCAATTTAATTCATATTTTGTTTTAATTTCAACGCAAGTAATGCACTTGAATCTTGAAATAAGAAGTTATTTGGTTACTTTTCAACTTGTAAGGCACAAAAGTAGTTAAATCACATTACAATGAATCTAATATAACGAATGTAACGCTTCAAAGTTCATCAAATTCAGGTCAAATTTGGTTTGAATTTCAACAAAAGTAATTCACTTGAATCTTGAAATTACAAGTTATTTGGTTACTTTTTCGACATGTAAGGCACAAAAGTAGTTAAATAAACATTTAAATGAATCAAATATAATGAATGTAACGTTTTAAAGTAGATCAAATTTAATTCATATTTTGTTTTAATTTCAACGCAAGTAATGCACTTGAATCTTGAAATAAGAAGTTATTTGGTAACTTTTTCAACTTGTAAGGCACAATAGTAGTTAAATCACATTACAATGAATCTAATATAACGATGTAACGCTTCAAAGTTCAACAAATTTAGGTCAAATTAGTTTGAATTTCAACGCAAGTAACGCACCTGAATCTTGAAATAAGAAGTTATTTGGTTACTTTTTTAACATGTAAGGCACAAATCTAGTTAAATCACATTACAATGAATCTAATATAACGAATGTAACGCTTCAAAGTTCATCAATTTCAGATCAATTTGGTTTGAATTTCAACGCAATTTCGTTCACCTAAATCTTGAAATAACAAGTTATTTGGTTACTTTTCGACATGTAAGACACAAAAGTAGTTAAATCACATTACAATTAATCTAATATAACGAATGTAACGCTTCAAAGCTCATCAAATTCTGCTCTAATTTGGTTTGAATTTCAACGCAATTAATTCACTTGAATCTTGGAATAACAAGTTATTTGGTTACTTTTTCAACATGTAAGGCACAAAAGTAGTTAAATCACATTACAATGAATCTAATATAACGAATGTAACACTTCAAAGTTCATCAAATTCAGCTCAAATTTGGTTTGAATTTCAACGCAAGTAATTCACTTGAATCTTGAAATAACAAGTTATTTGGTTACTTTTTCAACATGTAAGGCACAAAAGTAGTTAAATCACATTACAATGAATCTAATATAAAGAATGTAACGCTTCAAAGTTCATCAAATTTAGGTCAAATTTAGTTTGAATTTCAACGCAAGTAATCACTTGAATCTTGAAATAAGAAGTTATTTGGTTCTTTTATAACATGTAAGGCACAAAACTAGTTAGATCACATTACAATGAATCTAATATAACGAATGTAACGCTTCAAAGTTCATCAAATTCAGGTCAAATTTGGTTTGAATTTCAACGCAAGTAATTCACTTGAATCTTGAAATAAAAAGTTATTTGGTTACTTTTTCAACATGTAAAGCACAAAAGTAGTTAAACCATTACAATGAATGTAATATAACGAATGTAACGTTTCAAATTTCATCAAATTTAAGTCAAATTATGTTTGAAATTCAACGCAATTTCGTTCACTAAATCTTGAAATTACAAGTTATATGGATACTTTTTGACATGTAAGGCACAAAGTAGTTAAATCACATTATAATGAATCTAATATAACGAATGTAACGCTTCAAAGTTCATCAAATTTAGCTCAAATTTGGTTTGAATGTCATCGCAAGTAATTCACTTGAATCTTGAAATAAGAAGTTATTTGGTTAATTTTTCCACATGTAAGGCACAAAAGTAGGTAAATCACATTACAATGAATCTATATAACGAATGTAACACTTTAAAGTTCATCAAATTGAGGTCAAATTTGATTTGAATTTCTACGCATGTAATGCACTTGAATCTTGAAATAACATGTTGTTTGGTTACTTTTTCAACATGTAAGGCACAAAAGTAGTTAAATCACATTACAATGAATCTAATATAACGAATGTAACATTTCAAAGTTCATCAAATTGAGGTCAAATTTGATTTGAATTTCAACGCATGTAATGCACTTGAATCTTGAAATAAGAAGTTATTTGTTACTTTTTCAACGTGTAAGTCACAAAGTAGTTAAATCACATTACAATGAATCTAATATAACTAATGTAATGCTTCAAAGTTCATCAAATTGAGTCAAATTTGATTTGAATTTCAACGCATGCAATGCACTTGAATCTTGAAATAAGAAGTTATTTGGTTCTTTTCAACATGTAAGTCACAAAAGTAGTTAAATCACATTATAATGAATCTAATATAACGAATGTAACATTTCGAATTTCATCAAATTTAAGTCAAATTATGTTTGAAATTCAACGCAATTTCATTCACCTAAATCTTGAAATAACAAGTTATTTGGTTACTTTTCGACATGTAAGGCACTAAGTAGTTAAATAATATTTAATGAATCAAATATAATGAATGTAACGTTCTAAAGTTGATCAAATTTAAGTCATATTGGTTTTAATTTCAATGCAAGTAATGCACTTGAATCTTGAAATAAGAAGTTATTTGGTACTTTTTCAACATGTAAGGCACAAAAGTAGTTATCACATTACAATGAATCTAATATAACGAATGTAACGCTTCAAAGTTCATCAAATTGAGGTCAAATTGATTTGAATTTCAACGCATGTAATGCACTTGAATCTTGAAATAAGAAGTTATTTGGTTACTTTTTCAACATGTAAGTCACAAAAGTAGTTAAATCACATTACAATGAATCTAATATAACTAATGTATGCTTCAAAGTTCATCAAATTGAGGTCAAATTTGATTTGAATTTCAACGCATGCAATGCACTTGAATCTTGAAATAAGAAGTTTTTGGTTACTTTTTCAACATGTAAGTCACAAAAGTAGTTAAATCACATTATAATGAATCTAATATAACGAATGTAACATTTCGAATTTCATCAAATTTATGTCAAATTATGTTTGAAATTCAACGCAATTTCATTCACCTAAATCTTGAAATAACAAGTTATTTGGTTACTTTTCGACATGTAAGGCACAAAGTAGTTAAATAACATTTAAATGAATCAAATATAATGAATGTAACGTTTTAAAGTAGATCAAATTTAATTCATATTTTGTTTTAATTTCAACGCAAGTAATGCACTTGAATCTGAAATAAGAAGTTATTTGGTTACTTTTTCAACTTGTAAGGCACAAAAGTAGTTAAATCACATTACAATGAATCTAATATAACGAATGTAACGCTTCAAAGTTCATCAAATTAGGTCAAATTTGGTTTGAATTTCAACAAAGTAATTCACTTGAATCTTGAAATTACAAGTTATTTGGTTACTTTTCGACATGTAAGCACAAAAGTAGTTAAATAACATTTAAATGAATCAAATATAATGAATGTAACGTTTAAAGTAGATCAAATTTAATTATATTTGTTTTAATTTCAACGCAAGTAATGCACTTGAATCTTGAAATAAGAAGTTATTTGGTAACTTTTTCAACTGTAAGGCACAATAGTAGTTAAATCACATTACAATGAATCTAATATAACGAATGTAACGCTTCAAAGTTCAACAAATTTAGGTCAAATTAGTTTGAATTTCAACGCAAGTAACGCACCTGAATCTTGAAATAAGAAGTTATTTGGTTACTTTTTTAACAGTAAGGCACAAATCTAGTTAAATCACATTACAATGAATCTAATATAACGAATGTAACGCTTCAAAGTTCATCAATTTCAGATCAAATTTGGTTTGAATTTCAACGCAATTTCGTTCACCTAAATCTTGAAATAACAAGTTATTTGGTTACTTTTTCGACATGTAAGACACAAAAGTAGTTAAATCACATTACAATTAATCTAATATAACGAATGTAACGCTTCAAAGCTCATCAAATTCTGCTCTAATTTGGTTTGAATTTCAACGCAATTAATTCACTTGAATCTTGGAATAACAAGTTATTTGGTTACTTTTTCAACATGTAAGGCACAAAAGTAGTTAAATCACATTACAATGAATCTAATATAACGAATGTAACACTTCAAAGTTCATCAAATTCAGCTCAAATTTGGTTTGAATTTCAACGCAAGTAATTCACTTGAATCTTGAAATAACAAGTTATTTGGTTACTTTTTCAACATGTAAGGCACAAAAGTAGTTAAATCACATTACAATGAATCTAATATAAAGAATGTAACGCTTCAAAGTTCATCAAATTTAGGTCAAATTTAGTTTGAATTTCAACGCAAGTAATACACTTGAATCTTGAAATAAGAAGTTATTTGGTTACTTTTATAACATGTAAGGCACAAAACTAGTTAGATCACATTACAATGAATCTAATATAACGAGTGTAACGCTTCAAAGTTCATCAAATTCAGGTCAAATTTGGTTTGAATTTCAACGCAAGTAATTCACTTGAATCTTGAAATAAAAAGTTATTTGGTTACTTTTTCAACATGTAAAGCACAAAGTAGTTAAACCATTACAATGAATGTATATAACGAATGTAACGTTTCAAATTTCATCAAATTTAAGTCAAATTATGTTTGAAATTCAACGCAATTTCGTTCACCTAAATCTTGAAATTACAAGTTATATGGATACTTTTTTGACATGTAAGGCACAAAAGTAGTTAAATCACTTATAATGAATCTAATATAACGAATGTAACGCTTCAAAGTTCATCAAATTTAGCTCAATTTGGTTTGAATGTCATCGCAAGTAATTCCTTGAATCTTGAAATAAGAAGTTATTTGGTTAATTTTTCCACATGTAAGGCACAAAAGTAGGTAAATCACATTACAATGAATCTAATATAACGAATGTAACACTTTAAAGTTCATCAAATTGAGGTCAAATTTGATTTGAATTTCTACGCATGTAATGCACTTGAATCTTGAAATAACATGTTGTTTGGTTACTTTTTCAACATGTAAGGCACAAAAGTAGTTAAATCACATTACAATGAATCTAATATAACGAATGTAACATTTCAAAGTTCATCAAATTGAGGTCAAAATTTGATTTGAATTTCAACGCATGTAATGCACTTGAATCTTGAAATAAGAAGTTATTTGGTTACTTTTCAACGTGTAAGTCACAAAAGTAGTTAAATCACATTACAATGAATCTAATATAACTAATGTAATGCTTCAAAGTTCATCAAATTGAGGTCAAATTTGATTTGAATTTCAACGCATGCAATGCACTTGAATCTTGAAATAAGAAGTTATTTGGTTACTTTTTCAACATGTAAGTCACAAAAGTAGTTAAATCACATTATAATGAATCTAATATAACGAATGTAACATTTCGAATTTCATCAAATTTAAGTCAAATTATGTTTGAAATTCAACGCAATTTCATTCACCTAAATCTTGAAATAACAAGTTATTTGGTTACTTTTCGACATGTAAGGCACTAAAGTAGTTAAATAATATTTAAATGAATCAAATATAATGAATGTAACGTTCTAAAGTTGATCAAATTTAAGTCATATTTGGTTTTAATTCAATGCAAGTAATGCACTTGAATCTTGAAATAAGAAGTTATTTGGTTACTTTTTCAACATGTAAGGCACAAAAGTAGTTATCACATTACAATGAATCTAATATAACGAATGTAACGCTTCAAAGTTCATCAAATTGAGGTCAAATTGATTTGAATTTCAACGCATGTAATGCACTTGAATCTTGAAATAAGAAGTTATTTGGTTACTTTTTCAACATGTAAGTCAAAAAGTAGTTAAATCACATTACAATGAATCTAATATAACTAATGTAATGCTTCAAAGTTCATCAAATTGAGGTCAAATTGATTTGAATTTCAACGCATGCAATGCACTTGAATCTTGAAATAAGAAGTTATTTGGTTACTTTTTCAACATGTAAGTCACAAAGTAGTTAAATCACATTATAAGAATCTAATATAACGAATGTAACATTCGAATTTCATCAAATTTATGTCAAATTATGTTTGAAATTCAACGCAATTTCATTCACCTAAATCTTGAAATAACAAGTTATTTGGTTACTTTTCGACATGTAAGGCACAAAAGTAGTTAAATAACATTTAAATGAATCAAATATAATGAATGTAACGTTTTAAAGTAGATCAAATTTAATTCATATTTTGTTTTAATTTCAACGCAAGTAATGCACTTGAATCTTGAAATAAGAAGTTATTTGGTTACTTTTTCAACTTGTAAGGCACAAAAGTAGTTAAATCACATTACAATGAATCTAATATAACGAATGTAACGCTTCAAAGTTCATCAAATTCAGGTCAAATTTGGTTTGAATTTCAACAAAAGTAATTCACTTGAATCTTGAAATTACAAGTTATTTGGTTACTTTTTCGACATGTAAGGCACAAAAGTAGTTAAATAACATTTAAATGAATCAAATATAATGAATGTAACGTTTTAAAGTAGATCAAATTTAATTCATATTTTGTTTTAATTTCAACGCAAGTAATGCACTTGAATCTTGAAATAAGAAGTTATTTGGTAACTTTTTCAACTTGTAAGGCACAATAGTAGTTAAATCACATTACAATGAATCTAATATAACGAATGTAACGCTTCAAAGTTCAACAAATTTAGGTCAAAGTTAGTTTGAATTTCAACGCAAGTAACGCACCTGAATCTTGAAATAAGAAGTTATTTGGTTACTTTTTTAACATGTAAGGCACAAATCTAGTTAAATCACATTACAATGAATCTAATATAACGAATGTAACGCTTCAAAGTTCATCAATTTCAGATCAATTTGGTTTGAATTTCAACGCAATTTCGTTCACCTAAATCTTGAAATAACAAGTTATTTGGTTACTTTTTCGACATGTAAGACACAAAAGTAGTTAATCACATTACAATTAATCTAATATAACGAATGTAACGCTTCAAAGCTCATCAAATTCTGCTCTAATTTGGTTTGAATTTCAACGCAATTAATTCACTTGAATCTTGGAATAACAAGTTATTTGGTTACTTTTTCAACATGTAAGGCACAAAAGTAGTTAAATCACATTACAATGAATCTAATATAACGAATGTAACTTCAAAGTTCATCAAATTCAGCTCAAATTTGGTTTGAATTTCAACGCAAGTAATTCACTTGAATCTTGAAATAACAAGTTATTTGGTTACTTTTTCAACATGTAAGGCACAAAAGTAGTTAAATCACATTACAATGAATCTAATATAAAGAATGTAACGCTTCAAAGTTCATCAAATTTAGGTCAAATTTAGTTTGAATTTCAACGCAAGTAATACACTTGAATCTTGAAATAAGAAGTTATTTGGTTACTTTTTATAACATGTAAGGCACAAACTAGTTAGATCACATTACAATGAATCTAATATAACGAGTGTAACGCTTCAAAGTTCATCAAATTCAGGTCAAATTTGGTTTGAATTCAACGCAAGTAATTCACTTGAATCTTGAAATAAAAGTTATTTGGTTACTTTTTCAACATGTAAAGCACAAAAGTAGTTAAACCACATTACAATGAATGTATATAACGAATGTAACGTTTCAAATTTCATCAAATTTAAGTCAATTATGTTTGAAATTCAACGCAATTTCGTTCACCTAAATCTTGAAATTACAAGTTATATGGATACTTTTTGACATGTAAGGCACAAAAGTAGTAAATCACATTATAATGAATCTAATATAACGAATGTAACGCTTCAAAGTCATCAAATTTGCTCAAATTTGGTTTGAATGTCATCGCAAGTAATTCACTTGAATCTTGAATAAGAAGTTATTTGGTTAATTTTTCCACATGTAAGGCACAAAAGTAGTAAATCACATACAATGAATCTAATATAACGAATGTAACACTTTAAAGTTCATCAAATTGAGGTCAAATTTGATTTGAATTTCTACGCATGTAATGCACTTGAATCTTGAAATAACATGTTGTTTGGTTACTTTTTCAACATGTAAGGCACAAAAGTAGTTAAATCACATTACAATGAATCTAATATAACGAATGTAACATTTCAAAGTTCATCAAATTGAGGTCAAATTTGATTTGAATTTCAACGCATGTAATGCACTTGAATCTTGAAATAAGAAGTTATTGGTTACTTTTTCAACGTGTAAGTCACAAAAGTAGTTAAATCACATTACAATGAATCTAATATAACTAATGTAATGCTTCAAAGTTCATCAAATTGAGGTCAAATTTGATTTGAATTTCAACGCATGCAATGCACTTGAATCTTGAAATAAGAAGTTATTTGGTTACTTTTTCAACATGTAAGTCACAAAAGTAGTTAAATCACATTATAATGAATCTAATATAACGAATGTAACATTTCGAATTTCATCAAATTTAAGTCAAATTATGTTTGAAATTCAACGCAATTTCATTCACCTAAATCTTGAAATAACAAGTTATTTGGTTACTTTTCGACATGTAAGGCACTAAAGTAGTTAAATAATATTTAAATGAATCAAATATAATGAATGTAACGTTCTAAAGTTGATCAAATTTAAGTCATATTTGGTTTTAATTTCAATGCAAGTAATGCACTTGAATCTTGAAATAAGAAGTTATTTGGTTACTTTTCAACATGTAAGGCACAAAAGTAGTTATCACTTACAATGAATCTAATATACGAATGTAACGCTTCAAAGTTCATCAAATTGAGGTCAAATTTGATTTGAATTTCAACGCATGTAATGCACTTGAATCTTGAAATAAGAAGTTATTTGGTTACTTTTTCAACATGTAAGTCACAAAAGTAGTTAAATCACATTACAATGAATCTAATATAACTAATGTAATGCTTCAAAGTTCATCAAATTGAGGTCAAATTTGATTTGAATTTCAACGCATGCAATGCACTTGAATCTTGAAATAAGAAGTTATTTGGTTACTTTTTCAACATGTAAGTCACAAAAGTAGTTAAATCCATTATAATGAATCTAATATAACGAATGTAACATTTCGAATTTCATCAAATTTATGTCAAATTATGTTTGAAATTCAACGCAATTTCATTCACCTAAATCTTGAAATAACAAGTTATTTGGTTACTTTTCGACATGTAAGGCACAAAAGTAGTTAAATAACATTTAAATGAATCAAATATAATGAATGTAACGTTTTAAAGTAGATCAAATTTAATTCATATTTTGTTTTAATTTCAACGCAGTAATGCACTTGAATCTTGAAATAAGAAGTTATTTGGTTACTTTTTCAACTTGTAAGGCACAAAAGTAGTTAAATCACATTACAATGAATCTAATATAACGAATGTAACGCTTCAAAGTTCATCAAATTCAGGTCAAATTTGGTTTGAATTTCAACAAAAGTAATTCACTTGAATCTTGAAATTACAAGTTATTTGGTTACTTTTTCGACATGTAAGGCACAAAAGTAGTTAAATAACATTTAAATGAATCAAAATAATGAATGTAACGTTTTAAAGTAGATCAAATTTAATTCATATTTTGTTTTAATTTCAACGCAAGTAATGCACTTGAATCTTGAAATAAGAAGTTATTTGGTAACTTTTCAACTGTAAGGCACAATAGTAGTTAAATCACATTACAATGAATCTAATATAACGAATGTAACGCTTCAAAGTTCAACAAATTTAGGTCAAAGTTAGTTTGAATTTCAACGCAAGTAACGCACCTGAATCTTGAAATAAGAAGTTATTTGGTTACTTTTTTAACATGTAAGGCACAAATCTAGTTAATCACATTACAATGAATCTAATATAACGAATGTAACGCTTCAAAGTTCATCAATTTCAGATCAAATTTGGTTTGAATTTCAACGCAATTTCGTTCACCTAAATCTTGAAATAACAAGTTATTTGGTTACTTTTTCGACATGTAAGACACAAAAGTAGTTAAATCACATTACAATTAATCTAATATAACGAATGTAACGCTTCAAAGCTCATCAAATTCTGCTCTAATTTGGTTTGAATTTCAACGCAATTAATTCACTTGAATCTTGGAATAACAAGTTATTTGGTTACTTTTTCAACATGTAAGGCACAAAAGTAGTTAAATCACATTACAATGAATCTAATATAACGAATGTAACACTTCAAAGTTCATCAAATTCAGCTCAAATTTGGTTTGAATTTCAACGCAAGTAATTCACTTGAATCTTGAAATAACAAGTTATTTGGTTACTTTTTCAACATGTAAGGCACAAAAGTAGTTAAATCACATTACAATGAATCTAATATAAAGAATGTAACGCTTCAAAGTTCATCAAATTTAGGTCAAATTTAGTTTGAATTTCAACGCAAGTAATACACTTGAATCTTGAAATAAGAAGTTATTTGGTTACTTTTATAACATGTAAGGCACAAAACTAGTTAATCACATTACAATGAATCTAATATACGAGTGTAACGCTTCAAAGTTCATCAAATTCAGGTCAAATTTGGTTTGAATTTCAACGCAAGTAATTCACTTGAATCTTGAAATAAAAAGTTATTTGGTTACTTTTTCAACATGTAAAGCACAAAAGTAGTTAAACCACATTACAATGAATGTAATATAACGAATGTAACGTTTCAAATTTCATCAAATTTAAGTCAAATTATGTTTGAAATTCAACGCAATTTCGTTCACCTAAATCTTGAAATTACAAGTTATTGGATACTTTTTTGACATGTAAGGCACAAAAGTAGTTAAATCACATTATAATGAATCTAATATAACGAATGTAACGCTTCAAAGTTCATCAAATTTAGCTCAAATTTGGTTGAATGTCATCGCAAGTAATTCACTTGAATCTTGAAATAAGAAGTTATTTGGTTAATTTTTCCACATGTAAGGCACAAAAGTAGGTAAATCACATTACAATGAATCTAATATAACGAATGTAACACTTTAAAGTTCATCAAATTGAGGTCAAATTTGATTTGAATTTCTACGCATGTAATGCACTTGAATCTTGAAATAACATGTTGTTTGGTTACTTTTTCAACATGTAAGGCACAAAAGTAGTTAAATCACATTACAATGAATCTAATATAACGAATGTAACATTTCAAAGTTCATCAAATTGAGGTCAAATTTGATTTGAATTTCAACGCATGTAATGCACTTGAATCTTGAAATAAGAAGTTATTTGGTTACTTTTTCAACGTGTAAGTCACAAAGTAGTTAAATCACATTACAATGAATCTAATATAACTAATGTAATGCTTCAAAGTTCATCAAATTGAGGTCAAATTTGATTTGAATTTCAACGCATGCAATGCACTTGAATCTTGAAATAAGAAGTTATTTGGTTACTTTTTCAACATGTAAGTCACAAAAGTAGTTAAATCACATTATAATGAATCTAATATAACGAATGTAACATTTCGAATTTCATCAAATTTAAGTCAAATTATGTTTGAAATTCAACGCAATTTCATTCACCTAAATCTTGAAATAACAAGTTATTTGGTTACTTTTCGACATGTAAGGCACTAAAGTAGTTAAATAATATTTAAATGAATCAAATATAATGAATGTAACGTTCTAAAGTTGATCAAATTTAAGTCATATTTGGTTTTAATTTCAATGCAAGTAATGCACTTGAATCTTGAAATAAGAAGTTATTTGGTTACTTTTTCAACATGTAAGGCACAAAAGTAGTTATCACATTACAATGAATCTAATATAACGAATGTAACGCTTCAAAGTTCATCAAATTGAGGTCAAATTTGATTTGAATTTCAACGCATGTAATGCACTTGAATCTTGAAATAAGAAGTTATTTGGTTACTTTTTCAACATGTAAGTCACAAAAGTAGTTAAATCACATTACAATGAATCTAATATAACTAATGTAATGCTTCAAAGTTCATCAAATTGAGGTCAAATTTGATTTGAATTTCAACGCATGCAATGCACTTGAATCTTGAAATAAGAAGTTATTTGGTTACTTTTTCAACATGTAAGTCACAAAAGTAGTTAAATCACATTATAATGAATCTAATATAACGAATGTAACATTTCGAATTTCATCAAATTTATGTCAAATTATGTTTGAAATTCAACGCAATTTCATTCACCTAAATCTTGAAATAACAAGTTATTTGGTTACTTTTCGACATGTAAGGCACAAAGTAGTTAAATAACATTTAAATGAATCAAATATAATGAATGTAACGTTTTAAAGTAGATCAAATTTAATTCATATTTTGTTTTAATTTCAACGCAAGTAATGCACTTGAATCTTGAAATAAGAAGTTATTTGGTTACTTTTTCAACTTGTAAGGCACAAAAGTAGTTAAATCACATTACAATGAATCTAATATAACGAATGTAACGCTTCAAAGTTCATCAAATTCAGGTCAATTTGGTTTGAATTTCAACAAAAGTAATTCACTTGAATCTTGAAATTACAAGTTATTTGGTTACTTTTTCGACATGTAAGGCACAAAAGTAGTTAAATAACATTTAAATGAATCAAATATAATGAATGTAACGTTTTAAAGTAGATCAAATTTAATTCATATTTTGTTTTAATTTCAACGCAAGTAATGCACTTGAATCTTGAAATAAGAAGTTATTTGGTACTTTTTCAACTTGTAAGGCACAATAGTAGTTAAATCACATTACAATGAATCTAATATAACGAATGTAACGCTTCAAAGTTCAACAAATTTAGGTCAAAGTTAGTTTGAATTTCAACGCAAGTAACGCACTTGAATCTTGAAATAAGAAGTTATTTGGTTACTTTTTTAACATGTAAGGCACAAATCTAGTTAAATCACATTACAATGAATCTAATATAACGAATGTAACGCTTCAAAGTTCATCAATTTCAGATCAAATTTGGTTTGAATTTCAACGCAATTTCGTTCACCTAAATCTTGAAATAACAAGTTATTTGGTTACTTTTTCGACATGTAAGACACAAAAGTAGTTAAATCACATTACAATTAATCTAATATACGAATGTAACGCTTCAAAGCTCATCAAATTCTGCTCTAATTTGGTTTGAATTTCAACGCAATTAATTCACTTGAATCTTGGAATAACAAGTTATTTGGTTACTTTTTCAACATGTAAGGCACAAAAGTAGTTAAATCACATTACAATGAATCTAATATAACGAATGTAACGCTTCAAGTTCATCAAATTCAGCTCAAATTTGGTTTGAATTTCAACGCAAGTAATTCACTTGAATCTTGAAATAACAAGTTATTTGGTTACTTTTTCAACATGTAAGGCACAAAAGTAGTTAAATCACATTACAATGAATCTAATATAACGAATGTAACGCTTCAAAGTTCATCAAATTCATGTCACAATTTGGTTTGAATTTCAACGCAAGTAATTCACTTGAATCTTGAAATAACAAGTTATTTGGTTACTTTTTCAACATGTAAGGCACAAAAGTAGTTAAATCACATTACAATGAATCTAATATAACGAATGTAACGCTTCAAAGTTCATCAAATTCAGCTCAAATTTGGTTTGAATTTCAACGCAAGTAATTCACTTGAATCTTGAAATAACAAGTTATTTGGTTACTTTTTCGACATGTAAGGCACAAAAGTAGTTAAATAACATTTAAATGAATCAAATATAATGAATGTAACGTTTTAAAGTAGATCTATATTATCAGAGTATATTAATACATCATCTATGTAACATATACTGAATTGAGTATACGGTTTCAGAATATCATTCATGATATGTTGAAATTCAGAAGGGGCATTTTTTAGCCCGAATGGCATCACATTCCATTCATAGTGCCCGAAGGGTA
This sequence comes from Asclepias syriaca, assembly GCA_027405835.1. Classification (NCBI taxonomy): domain Eukaryota; kingdom Viridiplantae; phylum Streptophyta; class Magnoliopsida; order Gentianales; family Apocynaceae; genus Asclepias; species Asclepias syriaca. Next base: position 537,499 of record JAPHNG010000655.1, read on the forward strand.
CTGTGAATGCTGTTTTATATCGATCTTTTTCATTGATCTGGATTTGCCAAAATCCAGACTTCATGTCAAATTTAGACATGATTTTTGCTGTATAGAGTCTATTTAGAAGATCCCTTTTATTAGGGATAGGATACCTTATCCATCTAAGGGCCTTGTTTAAAGGCTTATAGTTGATGACAAGTCGAGGTACTCCTCGTTCCAATTCAGCAGCATTTTCTACATAAAAAGCCGGACAACTCCAGGGACTATAAGATGGTCTGATAAGCCCTTTATTTAATAAGTCATCTATTTCTTTTTTGCAAATTTCCATGTGCTTAGGATTCATGGCTATTGGCCTGGCTTTGGTTGGGATATGATTTTCCTTAAAAGTATCCTCATAAGGAAGATGAACTATATGCCTCTTTCTGTCCCAGAAGGCATTAGGTAAATCTGAACAGACTGTTCTTTCTATATAGTCTTGGATATTTTTTATCCTTGTAATATTTTTGGGTCTTTCAGATTTTCTGAAATCTTTCTATAACTTAATTCTTGTGATAAAGAGTTGAGGAAAGTTTCTTTTCTTTTAATCTGATTTTGTATTATATCTAACTCGTGATAACGAGGTTGTGCTATAAATTCAAAAATAATGGGATGTGAATTCACGGTACTAGTTATTCCCTTTTCATCAATTTTTTCAATTGGATAGAGCATATGTAGGAAGGGATTTCCTAGAATGACGTCATGAGACAAATTTTTTACCATTATAAATGGCATTTCTAGACAAGTACCATTGTTACAAATGGCAGCATCCTGTAATTTGTAATTAACTATAAGTTTTTTACTATCCGCTGTTCTTAATACTTCACTGGTTTTAGTGAAATATCTAGAGGGTACTAACCCTTCATTTATGCAGTTTATATCTGCTCCTGAATCTACCATTGCTTTAGCATTAAACATAAATTCTTTTCGGACAATTATGGTTACGGATATTAACCATTTGTGTGTTACTACTTTATTGATCATGTTCACATAAACTAAAGGATTTAAGTCTTCATTAGACTGTTGATCTTCTTCTTCCTCTTTATCGGGCCGAGCTAATTCCAAAATTGTTACTCTAGTTTTAACTCGTTTATTTCATTTTTTAGAGTGTTAATTTCATGAGCTAATTCATTATTACTAGCTTCCTTTTGTTTAGGAATTTTTATCCTTTGAAGGATATCTTTGAGACTATATGCCTCAGGTTGCTTTACAAATTCACTAGTACTCTCTCTATTATTAGGAGTTTTGTTGTGATACTCTAAATATTCCATAAGAGCTTGTTTTCTTTTATTAGGATCTCCTACTTGATCTATTAGATCAAGGATGAAATTTTCCTCTTTAGTTAGAGGACATATATTATTAGCTTTACATAAAGCTTTATAAGAATCACATTTACAGGATGTTTCAGAATTGTTATCAGAACTACTAGCTGACTCTATTTCTTCCTCTGATTCTGAGGTACTATTATTAATAGCGTATAGTTTTCGAATTCCATCGTGTCAAATAAATGAACTTTTCGAATTTCATCAAATTTATGTCAAATTATGTTTGAAATTCAACGCAATTTCATTCACCTAAATCTTGAAATAACAAGTTATTTGGTTACTTTTCGACATGTAAGGCACAAAAGTAGTTAAATAACATTTAAATGAATCAAATATAATGAATGTAACATTTTAAAGTAGATCAAATTTAATTCATATTTTGTTTTAATTTCAACGCAAGTAATGCACTTGAATCTTGAAATAAGAAGTTATTTGGTTACTTTTTCAACTTGTAAGGCACAAAAGTAGTTAAATCACATTACAATGAATCTAATATAACGAATGTAACGCTTCAAAGTTCATCAAATTCAGGTCAAATTTGGTTTGAATTTCAACAAAAGTAATTCACTTGAATCTTGAAATTACAAGTTATTTGGTTACTTTTTCGACATGTAAGGCACAAAAGTAGTTAAATAACATTTAAATGAATCAAATATAATGAATGTAACGTTTTAAAGTAGATCAAATTTAATTCATATTTTGTTTTAATTTCATCGCAAGTAATGCACTTGAATCTTGAAATAAGAAGTTATTTGGTGACTTTTTCAACTTGTAAGGCACAATAGTAGTTAAATCACATTACAATGAATCTAATATAACGAATGTAACGCTTCAAAGTTCAACAAATTTAGGTCAAAGTTAGTTTGAATTTCAACGCAAGTAACGCACTTGAATCTTGAAATAAGAAGTTATTTGGTTACTTTTTTAACATGTAAGGCACAAATCTAGTTAAATCACATTACAATGAATCTAATATAACGAATGTAACGCTTCAAAGTTCATCAATTTCAGATCAAATTTGGTTTGAATTTCAACGCAATTTCGTTCACCTAAATCTTGAAATAACAAGTTATTTGGTTACTTTTTCGACATGTAAGACACAAAAGTAGTTAAATCACATTACAATTAATCTAATATAACGAATGTAACGCTTCAAAGCTCATCAAATTCTGCTCTAATTTGGTTTGAATTTCAACGCAATTAATTCACTTGAATCTTGAAATAACAAGTTATTTGGTTACTTTTTCAACATGTAAGGCACAAAAGTAGTTAAATCACATTACAATGAATCTAATATAACGAATGTAACGCTTCAAAGTTCATCAAATTTAGGTCAAATTTTGTTTGAATTTCAACGCAAGTAAATCACTTGAATCTTGAAATAACAATTATTTGGTTACTTTTTCGACATGTAAGAAGTTATTTGGCTACTTTTTCAACATGTAAGTCACAAAAGTAGTTAAATCACATATAACGAATGTAACATTTCAAATTTCATCAAATGTAAGTCAAATTATGTTTGAAATTCAACGCAATTTCATTCACCTAAATCTTGACATAACAAGTTATTTGGTTACTTTTCGACATGTAAGGCACATAAGTAGTTAAATAACGTTTAAATGAATCAAATATAATGAATGTAACGTTTTAAAGTTGATCAAATTTAAGTCATATTTGGTTTTAATTTCAATGCAAGTAATGCACTTGAATCTTGAAATAAGAAGTTATTTAGTTAATTTTCAACATGTAAGGCACAAAGTAGTTAAATCACATTACAATGAATCTAATATAACGAATGTAACGCTTCAAAGTTCATCAAATCGATGTCAAATTTGATTTGAATTTCAACACATGTAATGCACTTCAATCTTGAAATAAGAAGTTATTTGGTTACTTTTTCAACATGTAAGGCACAAAAGTAGTTAAATCACATTACAATGAATCTAATATAACGAATGTAACGCTTCAAAGCTCATCAAATTCTGCTTTAATTTGGTTTGAATTTCAACGCAAGTAATTCACTTGAATCTTGAAATAACAAGTTATTTGGTTACTTTTTCAACATGTAAGGCACAAAAGTAGTTAAATCACATTACAATGAATCTAACATAACGAATGTAACGCTTCAAAGTTCATCAAATTTAGGTCAAATTTGGTTTGAATTTCAACACAAGTAAATCACTTGAATCTTGAAATAACAAGTTATTTGGTCACTTTTTCGACATGTAAGGCACAAAAGTAGTTAAATAACATTTAAATGAATCAAATATAATGAACGTAACGTTTTAAAGTAGATCAAATTTAATTCATATTTTGTTTTAATTTCAACGCAAGTAATGCACTTGAATCTGCAAATAAGAAGTTATTTGGTTACTTTTTCAACTTGTAAGGCACAAAGTAGTTAAATCACATTACAATGAATCTAATATAAAGAATGTAACGCTTCAAAGTTCATCAAATTTAGGTCAAATTTAGTTTGAATTTCAACGCAAGTAATACACTTGAATCTTGAAATAAGAAGTTATTTGGTTACTTTTATAACATGTAAGGCACAAAACTAGTTAAATCACATTACAATGAATCTAATATAACGAGTGTAACGCTTCAAAGTTCATCAAATTCAGGTCAAATTTGGTTTGAATTTCAACGCAAGTAATTCACTTGAATCTTGAAATAACAAGTTATTTGGTTACTTTTTCAACATGTAAGGCACAAAAGTAGTTAAATCACATTACAATGAATCTAACATAACGAATGTAACGCTTCAAAGTTCATCAAATTTAGGTCAAATTTGGTTTGAATTTCAACACAAGTAAATCACTTGAATCTTGAAATAACAAGTTATTTGGTCACTTTTTCGACATGTAAGGCACAAAAGTAGTTAAATAACATTTAAATGAATCAAATATAATGAACGTAACGTTTTAAAGTAGATCAAATTTAATTCATATTTTGTTTTAATTTCAACGCAAGTAATGCACTTGAATCTGCAAATAAGAAGTTATTTGGTTACTTTTTCAACTTGTAAGGCACAAAAGTAGTTAAATCACATTACAATGAATCTAATATAAAGAATGTAACGCTTCAAAGTTCATCAAATTTAGGTCAAATTTAGTTTGAATTTCAACGCAAGTAATACACTTGAATCTTGAAATAAGAAGTTATTTGGTTACTTTTATAACATGTAAGGCACAAAACTAGTTAAATCACATTACAATGAATCTAATATAACGAGTGTAACGCTTCAAAGTTCATCAAATTCAGGTCAAATTTGGTTTGAATTTCAACGCAAGTAATTCACTTGAATCTTGAAATAAGAAGTTATTTGGTTACTTTTTCAACATGTAAAGCACAAAAGTAGTTAAACCACATTACAATGAATGTAATATAACGAATGTAACGTTTCAAATTTCATCAAATTTAAGTCAAATTATGTTTGAAATTCAACGCAATTTCGTTCACCTAAATCTTGAAATTACAAGTTATATGGATACTTTTTTGACATGTAAGGCACAAAAGTAGTTAAATCACATTATAATGAATCTAATATAACGAATGTAACGCTTCAAAGTTCATCAAATTTAGCTCAAATTTGGTTTGAATGTCATCGCAAGTAATTCACTTGAATCTTGAAAAAAGAAGTTATTTGGTTAATTTTTCCACATGTAAGGCACAAAAGTAGGTAAATCACATTACAATGAATCTAATATAACGAATGTAACACTTTAAAGTTCATCAAATTGAGGTCAAATTTGATTTGAATTTCTACGCATGTAATGCACTTGAATCTTGAAATAACATGTTGTTTGGTTACTTTTTCAACATGTAAGGCACAAAAGTAGTTAAATCACATTACAATGAATCTAATATAACGAATGTAACATTTCAAAGTTCATCAAATTGAGGTCAAATTTGATTTGAATTTCAACGCATGTAATGCACTTGAATCTTGAAATAAGAAGTTATTTGGTTACTTTTTCAACGTGTAAGTCACAAAAGTAGTTAAATCACATTACAATGAATCTAATATAACTAATGTAATGCTTCAAAGTTCATCAAATTGAGGTCAAATTTGATTTGAATTTCAACGCATGCAATGCACTTGAATCTTGAAAAGAAGTTATTTGGTTACTTTTTCAACATGTAAGTCACAAAGTAGTTAAATCACATTACAATGAATCTAATATAACGAATGTAACATTTGAATTTCATCAAATTGAGTCAAATTTGATTTGAATTCAACGCATGTATGCACTGAATCTTGAAATAAGAAGTTATTTGGTTACTTTTTCAACGTGTAAGTCACAAAAGTAGTTAAATCACATTACAATGAATCTAATATAAAGAATGTAACGCTTCAAAGTTCATCAAATTTAGGTCAAATTTAGTTTGAATTTCAACGCAAGTAATACACTTGAATCTTGAAATAAGAAGTTATTTGGTTACTTTTATAACATGTAAGGCACAAAACTAGTTAAATCACACAATGAATCTAATATAACGAGTGTAACGCTTCAAAGTTCATCAAATTCAGGTCAAATTTGGTTTGAATTTCAACGCAAGTAATTCACTTGAATCTTGAAATAAAGTTATTTGGTTACTTTTTCAACATGTAAGGCACAAAAGTAGTTAAATCACATTACAATGAATCTAACATAACGAATGTAACGCTTCAAAGTTCATCAAATTTAGGTCAAATTTGGTTTGAATTTCAACACAAGTAAATCACTTGAATCTTGAAATAACAAGTTATTTGGTCACTTTTTCGACATGTAAGGCACAAAAGTAGTTAAATAACATTTAAATGAATCAAATATATGAACGTAACGTTTTAAAGTAGATCAAATTTAATTCATATTTTGTTTTAATTTCAACGCAAGTAATGCACTTGAATCTGCAAATAAGAAGTTATTTTGTTACTTTTTCAACTTGTAAGGCACAAAAGTAGTTAAATCACATTACAATGAATCTAATATAAGAATGTAACGCTTCAAAGTTCATCAAATTTAGGTCAAATTTAGTTTGAATTTCAACGCAAGTAATACACTTGAATCTTGAAATAAGAAGTTATTTGGTTACTTTTATAAATGTAAGGCACAAAACTAGTTAAATCACATTACAATGAATCTAATATAATGAGTGTAACGCTTCAAAGTTCATCAAATTCAGGTCAAATTTGGTTTGAATTTCAACGCAAGTAATTCACTTGAATCTTGAAATAAGAAGTTATTTGGTTACTTTTTCAACATGTAAGCACAAAAGTAGTTAAACCACATTACAATGAATGTAATATAACGAATGTAACGTTTCAAATTTCATCAAATTTAAGTCAAATTATGTTTGAAATTCAACGCAATTTCGTTCACCTAAATCTTGAAATTACAAGTTATTTGGATACTTTTTTGACATGTAAGGCACAAAAGTAGTTAAATCACATTATAATGAATCTAATATAACGAATGTAACGCTTCAAAGTTCATCAAATTTAGCTCAAATTTGGTTTGAATGTCATCGCAAGTAATTCACTTGAATCTTGAAATAAGAAGTTATTTGGTTAATTTTTCCACATGTAAGGCACAAAAGTAGGTAAATCACATTACAATGAATCTATATAACGAATGTAACACTTTAAAGTTCATCAAATTGAGGTCAAATTTGATTTGAATTTCTACGCATGTAATGCACTTGAATCTTGAAATAACATGTTGTTTGGTTACTTTTTCAACATGTAAGGCACAAAAGTATTAAATCACATTACAATGAATCTAATATAACGAATGTAAGATTTCAAAGTTCATCAAATTGAGGTCAAATTTGATTTGAATTTTAACGCATGTAATGCACTTGAATCTTGAAATAAGAAGTTATTTGGTTACTTTTTCAACGTGTAAGTCACAAAAGTAGTTAAATCACATTACAATGAATCTATAAACTAATGTAATGCTTCAAAGTTCATCAAATTGAGGTCAAATTTGATTTGAATTTCAACGCATGCAATGCACTTGAATCTTGAAATAAGAAGTTATTTGGTTACTTTTTCAACATGTAAGTCAAAAGTAGTTAAATCACATTATAATGAATCTAATATAACGAATGTAACATTTCGAATTTCATCAAATTTAAGTCAATTATGTTTGAAATTCAACGCAATTTCATTCACCTAAATCTTGAAATAACAAGTTATTTGGTTACTTTTCGACATGTAAGGCACTAAAGTAGTTAAATAATATTTAAATGAATCAAATATAATGAATGTAACGTTCTAAAGTTGATCAAATTTAAGTCATATTTGGTTTTAATTTCAATGCAAGTAATGCACTTGAATCTTGAAATAAGAAGTTATTTGGTTACTTTTTCAACATGTAAGGCACAAAAGTAGTTATCACATTACAATGAATCTAATATAACGAATGTAACGCTTCAAAGTTCATCAAATTGAGGTCAAATTTGATTTGAATTTCAACGCATGTAATGCACTTGAATCTTGAAATAACAAGTTATTTGGTTACTTTTTCAACATGTAAGGCACAAAAGTAGTTAAATCACATTACAATGAATCTAATATAACGAATGTAACACTTCAAAGTTCATCAAATTGAGGTCAAATTTGATTTGAATTTCAACGCATGTAATGCACTTGAATCTTGAAATAAGAAGTTATTTGGTTACTTTTTCAACAAGTAAGTCAAAAAAGTAGTTAAATAACATTTAAATGAATCTAATATAACTAATGTAATGCTTCAAAGTTCATCAAATTGAGGTCAAATTTGATTTGAATTTCAACGCATGTAATGCGCTTGAATCTTGAAATAAGAAGTTATTTGGTTACTTTTTCAACATATAAGTCACAAAAGTAGTTAAATCACATTATAATGAATCTAATATAACGAATGTAACATTTCGAATTTCATCAAATTTATGTCAAATTATGTTTGAAATTCAACGCAATTTCATTCACCTAAATCTTGAAATAACAAGTTATTTGGTTACTTTTCGACATGTAAGGCACAAAAGTAGTTAAATAACATTAAGAATCAAATAATGAATGTAACGTTTTAAAGTAGATCAAATTTAATTCATATTTTGTTTTAATTTCAACGCAAGTAATGCACTTGAATCTTGAAATAAGAAGTTATTTGGTTACTTTTTCAACTTGTAAGGCACAAAAGTAGTTAAATCACATTACAATGAATCTAATATAACGAATGTAACGCTTCAAAGTTCATCAAATTCAGGTCAATTTGGTTTGAATTTCAACAAAAGTAATTCACTTGAATCTTGAAATTACAAGTTATTTGGTTACTTTTTCGACATGTAAGGCACAAAAGTAGTTAAATAACATTTAAATGAATCAAATATAATGAATGTAACGTTTTAAAGTAGATCAATTAATTCATATTTTGTTTTAATTTCAACGCAAGTAATGCACTTGAATCTTGAAATAAGAAGTATTTGGTGACTTTTTCAACTTGTAAGGCACAATAGTAGTTAAATCACATTACAATGAATCTAATATAACGAATGTAACGCTTCAAAGTTCAACAAATTTAGGTCAAAGTTAGTTTGAATTTCAACGCAAGTAACGCACTTGAATCTTGAAATAAGAAGTTATTTGGTTACTTTTTTAACATGTAAGGCACAAATCTAGTAATCACATTACAATGAATCTAATATAACGAATGTAACGCTTCAAAGTTCATCAATTTCAGATCAAATTTGGTTTGAATTTCAACGCAATTTCGTTCATCTAAATCTTGAATAACAAGTTATTTGGTTACTTTTTCGACATTTAAGGCACAAAAGTTAAATCACATTACAATTAATCTAATATAACGAATGTAACGCTTCAAAGCTCATCAAATTCTGCTCTAATTGGTTTGAATTTCAACGCAATTAATTCACTTGAATCTTGAAATAACAAGTTATTTGGTTACTTTTTCAACATGTAAGGCACAAAAGTAGTTAAATCACATTACAATGAATCTAATATAACGAATGTGACGCTTCAAAGTTCATCAAATTTAGGTCAAATTTTGTTTGAATTTCAACGCAAGTAAATCACTTGAATCTTGAAATAACAAGTTATTTGGTTACTTTTTCGACATGTAAGAAGTTATTTGGCTACTTTTTCAACATGTAAGTCACAAAAGTAGTTAAATCACATTACAATGAATCTAATATAACTAATGTAATGCTTCAAAGTTCATCAAAATTTGATTTGAATTTCAACGCATGCAATGCACTTGAATCTTGAAATAAGAAGTTATTTGGTTACTTTTTCAACATGTAAGTCACAAAAGTAGTTAAATCACATATAACGAATGTAACATTTCAAATTTCATCAAATTTAAGTCAAATTATGTTTGAAATTCAACGCAATTTCATTCACCTAAATCTTGACATAACAAGTTATTTGGTTACTTTTCGACATGTAAGGCACATAAGTAGTTAAATAACGTTTAAATGAATGAAATATAATGAATGTAACGTTTTAAAGTTGATCAAATTTAAGTCATATTTGGTTTTAATTTCAATGCAAGTAATGCACTTGAATCTTGAAATAAGAAGTTATTTAGTTAATTTTCAACATGTAAGGCACAAAAGTAGTTAAATCACATTACAATGAATCTAATATAACGAATATAACGCTTCAAAGTTCATCAAATTTAGGTCAAATTTGATTTAAATTTCAACACATGTAATGCACTTCAATCTTGAAATAAGAAGTTATTTGGTTACTTTTTCAACATGTAAGGCACAAAAGTAGTTAAATCACATTACAATGAATCTAATATAACGAATGTAACGCTTCAAAGCTCATCAAATTCTGCTTTAATTTGGTTGAATTTCAACGCAAGTAATTCACTTGAATCTTGAAATAACAAGTTATTTGGTTACTTTTTCAACATGTAAGGCACAAAAGTAGTTAAATCACATTACAATGAATCTAACATAACGAATGTAACGCTTCAAAGTTCATCAAATTTAGGTCAAATTTGGTTTGAATTTCAACACAAGTAAATCACTTGAATCTTGAAATAACAAGTTATTTGGTCACTTTTTCGACATGTAAGGCACAAAAGTAGTTAAATAACATTTAAATGAATCAAATATAATGAACGTAACGTTTAAAGTAGATCAAATTTAATTCATATTTTGTTTTAATTTCAACGCAAGTAATGCACTTGAATCTGCAATAAGAAGTTATTTGGTTACTTTTTCAACTTGTAAGGCACAAAAGTAAGTTAAATCACATTACAATGAATCTAATATAAAGAATGTAACGCTTCAAAGTTCATCAAATTTAGGTAAACTTTAGTTTGAATTTCAACGCAAGTAATACACTTGAATCTTGAAATAAGAAGTTATTTGGTTACTTTTATAACATGTAAGGTACAAAACTAGTTAAATCACATTACAATGAATCTAATATAACGAGTGTAACGCTTCAAAGTTCATCAAATTCAGGTCAAATTTGGTTTGAATTTCAACGCAAGTAATTCACTTGAATCTTGAAATAAGAAGTTATTTGGTTACTTTTTCAACATGTAAAGCACAAAAGTAGTTAAACCACATTACAATGAATGTAATATAACGAATGTAACGTTTCAAATTTCATCAAATTTAAGTCAAATTATGTTTGAAATTCAACGAAATTTCATTCACCTAAATCTTGATATAACTAGTTATTTGGTTACTTTTTCGACATGTAAGGCACAAAACTAGTTAAATCACATTACAATGAATCTAATATAACGAATGTAATGCTTCAAAGTTCTTCAAATTTAGGTCAAATTTAGTTTAAATTTCAACGCAAGTAATGCACTCGAATATTGAAATAAGAAGTTATTTCGTTACTTTTTCAACTTGTAAGGCACAAAAGTAGTTAAATCACATTACAATGAATCTAATATAACGAATGTAACGCTTCAAAGTTCATCAAATCGAGGTCAAATTTGATTTGAATTTCAACACATGTCACTTGAATCTTGAAATAAGAAGTTATTTGGCTACTTTTTCAACATGTAAAAGGCACAAAAGTAGTTAAATCACATTACAATGAATCTAATATAACGAATGTAACGCTTCAATTTTCATCAAATTTAGGTCAAATTTGGTTTGAATTTCAACAAAAGTAATTCATTTGAATCTTGAAATTACAAGTTATTTGGTTACTTTTTCGACATGTAAGGCCCAAAAGTAGTTAAATAACATTTAAATGAATCAAATATAATGAATGTAACGTTTTAAAGTAGATCAAATTTAATTCATATTTTGTTTTAATATCAACGCAAGTAATGCACTTGAATCTTGAAATAAGAAGTTATTTGGTTACTTTTTCAACTTGTAAGGCACAAAAGTAGTTAAATCACATTACAATGAATCTAATATAACGAATGTAACGCTTCAAAGTTCATCAAATTTAGGTCAAAGTTAGTTTGAATTTCAACGCAAGTAATGCACTTGAATCTTGAAATAAGAAGTTATTTTGTTACTTTTTTAACATGTAAGGCACAAATCTAGTTAAATCACATTACAATGAATCTAATATAACGAATGTAACGCTTCAAAGTTCATCAAATTCAGGTCAAATTTGGTTTGAATTTCAACGCAATTTCGTTCACCTAAATCTTGAAATTACAAGTTATTTGGTTACTTTTTCGACATGTAAGGCACAAAAGTAGTTAAATCACATTACAATGAATCTAATATAACGAATGTAACGCTTCAAAGTTCATCAAATTGGTTTGAATTTCAACGCAAGTAATTCACTCCATTTTGAAATAAGAAGTTACTTGGTTACTTTTTCAACATGTAAGGCACAAAGTAGTTAAATCACATTACAATGAATCTAATATAACGAATGTAACTTCATAGTTCATCAAATTGAGGTCAAATTTGATTTGAATTTCAACGCATGTAATGCACTTGAATCTTGAAATAAAAGTTATTTGGTTACTTTTTCAACATTGTAAGTCACAAAGTAGTTAAAACATTACAATGAATCTAATATAACTAATGTAATGCTTCAAAGTTCATCAATTGAGGTCAATTTGATTTCAATTTCAACGCATGCAATGCACTTGAATCTTGAAATTAGAAGTTATTTGGTTACTTTTTCAACATGTAAGTCACAAAAGTAGTTAAATCACATTATAATGAATCTAATATAACGAATGTAACATTTCGAATTTCATCAAATTTAAGTCAAATTATGTTTGAAATTCAACACAATTTCATTCACCTAAATCTTGAAATAACAGTTATTTGGTTACTTTTCGACATGTAAGGCACTAAAGTAGTTAATAATATTTAATGAATCAAATATAATGAATGTAACGTTTTAAAGTAGATCAAATTTAATTCATATTTTGTTTTAATTTCAACGCAAGTAATGCACTTGAATCTGCAAATAAGAAGTTATTTGGTTACTTTTTCAACTTGTAAGGCACAAAAGTAGTTTAATCACATTACAATGAATCTAATATAAAGAATGTAACGCTTCAAAGTTCATCAAATTTAGGTCAAATTTAGTTTGAATTTCAACGCAAGTAATGCACTTGAATCTTGAAATAACAAGTTATTTGGTTACTTTTTCAACATGTAAGGCACAAAAGTAGTTAAATCACATTACAATGAATCTAATATAACGAATGTAACTTTTCAAATTTTATCAAATTTAAGTCAAATTATGTTTGAAATTCAACGAAATTTCATTCACCTAAATCTTGAAATAACAAGTTATTTGGTTACTTTTTCGACATGTATGGCACAAAAGTAGTTAAATTACATTACAATGAATCTAATATAACGAATGTAATGTTTCAAAGTTTTTCAAATTTAGGTCAAATTTAGTTTAAATTTCAACGCAAGTAATGCACTTGACTATTGAAATAAGAAGTTATTTGGTTACTTTTTCAACATGTAAGGCACAAAAGTAGTCAAATCACATTACAATGAATCTAATATAACGAATGTAACATTTCAAATTTCATCAAATTTAAGTCAAATTATGTTTGAAATTCAACGAAATTTCATTCACCTAAATCTTGAAATAACAAGTTATTTGGTTACTTTTTCGACATGTAAGGCACAAAAGTAGTAAAATTACATTACAATGAATCTAATATAACGAATGTAATGTTTCAAAGTTTTTCAAATTTAGGTCAAATTTAGTTTAAATTTCAACGCATGTAATGCACTTGAATCTTGAAATAACAAGTTGTTTGGTTACTTTTTCAACATGTAAGTCACAAAAGTAGTTAAATAACATTACAATGAATCTAATATAACTAATGTAATGCTTCAAAGTTCATCAAATTGTGGTCAAATTTGATTTGAAATTCAACGCATGTAATGCACTTGAATCTTGAAATAAGAAGTTATTTGGTTACTTTTTCAACATTGTAAGTCACAAAAGTAGTTAAATCACATTATAATGAATCTAATATAACGAATGTAACATTTCAAATTTCATCAAATTTAAGTCAAATTATGTTTGAAATTCAACGCAATTTCATTCACCTAAATCTTGAAATAACAAGTTATTTGGTTACTTTTTCGACATGTAAGGCACAAAACTAGTTAAATCACATTACAATGAATCTAATATAAAGAATGTAACGCTTCAAGTTCATCAATTTAGGGTCAAATTTAGTTTGAATTTCAAACGCAAGTAATGCACTTGAATCTTGAAATAAGATTTTTGGTTCTTTTTCAACATGTAAGGCACAAATTGTTAAATCACATTACAATGAATCTAATATAACGATGTAACGTTTCAAATTTCATCAAATTTAAGTCAATTATTTTGAAATTCACGAAATTTCATTCACCTAATCTTGAAATAACAAGTTATTTGGTTACTTTTTCGACATGTAAGGCACAAAGTAGTAAAATTATATACAATGAATCTAATATAACGAATGTAATGTTTCAAAGTTTTTCAAATTTAGTCAAATTTAGTTTAAATTTCAACGCAGTAATGCACTTGAATATTGAAATAGAAGTTATTTGGGTTTACTTTTCACATGTAAGGCACAAAGTAGTTAAATCACATTACAATGAATCTAATATACGAATGTAACGTTTCAAATTTATCAATTTAAGTCAAATTATGTTTGAAATTCAACGAAATTTCATTCACCTAAATCTTGAAATAACAAGTTATTTGGTTACTTTTTCGACATGTAAGGTACAAAAGTAGTAAAATTATATTACAATGAATCTAATATAACGAATGTAATGTTTCAAAGTTTTTCAAATTTAGGTCAAATTTAGTTTAAATTTCAACGCAAGTAATGCACTTGAATCTTGAAATAACAAGTTATTTGGTTACTTTTTCAACATTGTAAGTCACAAAAGTAGTTAAATCACATTATAATGAATCTAATATAACGAATGTAACATTTCAAATTTCATCAAATTTAAGTCAAATTATGTTTGAAATTCAACGCAATTTCATTCACCTAAATCTTGAAATAACAAGTTATTTGGTTACTTTTTCGACATGTAAGGCACAAAAGTAGTTAAATCACATTACAATGAATCTAATATAACAAATGTAACGCTTCAAAGTTCATCAAATTTAGGTCAAATTTGATTTGAATTTCAACGCATGTAATGCACTTGAATCTTGAAATAAGAAGTTATTTGGTTACTTTTTCAACATGTAAGGCACAAAAGTAGTTAAATCACATTACAATGAATCTAATATAACGAATGTAACACTTCATAGTTCATCAAATTGAGGTCAAATTTGATTTGAATATAACGCATGTAATGCACTTGAATCTTGAAATAACAAGTTATTTGGTTACTTTTTCAACATGTAAGTCACAAAGTAGTTAAATCACATTACAATGAATCTAATATAACTAATGTAATGCTTCAAAGTTCATCAAATTGAGGTCAAATTTGATTTGAATTTCAACGCATGTAATGCACTTGAATCTTGAAATAACAAGTTATTTGGTTACTTTTTCAAAATGTAAGGCAGAAAAGTAGTTAAATCACATTACAATAAATCTAATATAACGAAAGTAACGCTTCAAAGTTCATCAAATTTAGGTCAAATTTGGTTTGAATTTCAACGCAAGTAATTCACTTGAATCTTGAAATTACAAGTTATTTGGTTACTTTTTCGACATGTAAGGCACAAAAGTAGTTAAATAATATTTAAATGAATCAAATATAATGAATGTAACGTTTTAAAGTTGATCAAATTTAAGTCATATTTGGTTTTAATTTCAATGCAAGTAATGCACTTGAATCTTGAAATAAGAAGTTATTTAGTTAATTTTTCAACATGTAAGGCACAAAAGTAGTTAAATCACATTACAATGAATCTAATATAACGAATGTAACGCTTCAAAGTTCATCAAATCGATGTCAAATTTGATTTGAATTTCAACACATGTAATGCACTTGAATCTTGAAATAAGAAGTTATTTGGTTACTTTTTCAACATGTAAGCCACAAAAGTAGTTAAATCACATTACAATGAATCTAATATAACGAATGTAACGCTTCACAGCTCATCAAATTCTGCTCTAATTTGGTTTGAATTTCAACGTAATTAATTCACTTGAATCTTGAAATAACAAGTTATTTGGTTACTTTTTCAACATGTAAGGCACAAAAGTAGTTAAATAACATTACAATGAATCTAATATAACGAATGTAACGCTTCAAAGTTCATCAAATCGATGTCAAATTTGATTTGAATTTCAACACATGTAATGCACTTCAAACTTGAAATAAGAAGTTATTTGGTTACTTTTTCGACATGTAAGAAGTTATTTGGCTACTTTTTCAACATGTAAGTCACAAAAGTAGTTAAATCACATTACAATGAATCTAATATAACTAATGTAATGCTTCAAAGTTCATCAAATTGAGGTCAAATTTGATTTGAATTTCAACGCATGCAATGCACTTGAATCTTGAAATAAGAAGTTATTTGGTTACTTTTTCAACATGTAAGTCACAAAAGTAGTTAAATCACATATAACGAATGTAACATTTCAAATTTCATCAAATTTAAGTCAAATTATGTTTGAAATTCAACGCAATTTCATTCACCTAAATCTTGACATAACAAGTTATTTGGTTACTTTTCGACATGTAAGGCACAAAAGTAGTTAAATAACGTTTAAATGAATCAAATATAATGAATGTAACGTTTTAAAGTTGATCAAATTTAAGTCATATTTGGTTTTAATTTCAATGCAAGTAATGCACATGAATCTTGAAATAAGAAGTTATTTGGTTACTTTGAAGCATTACATTAATATAACTAATGTAATGCTTCAAAGTTCATCAAATTTAAGTCAAATTATGTTTGAAATTCAACGCAATTTCGTTCACCTAAATCTTGAAATTACAAGTTATTTGGTTACTTTTTTGACATGTAAGGCACAAAAGTAGTTAAATCACATTATAATGAATCTAATATAACGAATGTAACGCCTCAAAGTTCATCAAATTTAGATCAAATTTGGTTTGAATGTCAACGCAAGTAATGAACTTGAATCTTGAAATAAGAAGTTATTTGGTTAATTTTTCCACATGTAAGGCACAAAAGTAGGTAAATCACATTACAATGAATCTAATATAACGAATGTAACGCTTCAAAGTTCATCAAATTTGGTTTGAATTTCAACGCAAGTAATTCACTCCAATTTTGTAATAAGAAGTTATTTGGTTACTTTTTCAACATGTAAGGCACAAAAGTAGTTAAATCACATTACAAGAATCTAATATAACGAATGTAACACTTTAAAGTTCATCAAATTGAGGTAATGCACTTGAATCTTGAAATAACAAGTTATTTGGTTACTTTTTCAACATGTAAGGCACAAAAGTAGTTAAATAACATTACAATGAATCTAATATAACGAATGTAACGCTTCAAAGTTCATAAAATTTAGGTCAAATTTGGTTTGAATTTCAACGCAAGTAATTCACTTGAATCTTGAAATTACAAGTTATTTGGTTACTTTTTCGACATGTAAGGCAAAAAAGTAGTTAAATAACATTTAAATGAATCAAATATAATGAATGTAACGTTTTAAAGTAGATCAAATTTAATTCATATTTTGTTTTAATTTCAACGCAAGTAATGCACTTGAATCTTGAAATAAGAAGTTATTTGGTTACTTTTTCAACATGTAAGGCACAAAAGTAGTTAAATCACATTACAATGAATCTAATATAACGAATGTAACACTTCAAAGTTCATCAAATTGAGGTCAAATTTGATTTGAATTTCAACGCATGTAATGCACTTGAATCTTGAAATAACAAGTTATTTGGTTACTTTTTCAACATGTAAGTCATAAAAGTAGTTAAATCACATTACAATGAATCTAATATAACTAATGTAATGCTTCAAAGTTCATCAAATTGAGGTCAAATTTGATTTGAATTTCAACGTATGCAATGCACTTGAATCTTGAAATAAGAAGTTATTTGGTTACTTTTTCAACATGTAACTCACAAAAGTAGTTAAATCACATTATAATGAATCTAATACAACGAATGTAACATTTCAAATTTCGTCAAATTTAAGTCAAATTATGTTTAAAAATTCAACGCAATTTCAATGAAGCAAATTCTTGAAATAACAAGTTATTTGGTTACTTTTCGACATGTAAGGCACAAAAGTAGTTAAATAATATTTAAATGAAGCAAATATAATGATTGTAACATTTTAAAGTAGATCAAATTTTATTCATATTTTGTTTTAATTTCAACGCTAGTAATGCACTTGAATCTTGAAATAAGAAGTTATTTGGTTACTTTTTCAACTTGTAAGGCACAAAAGTAGTTAAATCAAATTTAACTACTTCAAAGTTCGTCGAATATAATGAATCAAATAACATTTAAATGAATCAAATATAATGAATGTAACGTTTTCAAGTAGATCATATTTAATTCATATTTTGTTTTAATTTCAATGCAAGTAATGCACTTGAATCTGCAAATAAGAAGTTATTTGGTTACTTTTTCAACTTGTAAGGCACAAAAGTAGTTAAATCACATTACAATGAATCTAATATAAGGAATGTAACGCTTCAAAGTTCATCAAATTCAGGTCAAATTTGGTTTGAATTTCAACGCAAGTAATCTACTTGAATCTTGAAATAAGAAGTTATTTGGTTACTTTTTCAACATGTAAGGCACAAAAGTAGTTAAATCACATTACAATGAATCTAATATAACGAATGTAACGCTTCAAAGTTCATCAATTTCTACTCAAATTTGGTTTGAATTTCAACGCAAGTAATTCACTTGAATCTTGAAATAAGAAGTTATTTGGTTACTTTTTCAACATTTAAGGCACAAAAGTAGTTAAATCACATTACAATGAATCTAATATAACGAATGTAACGCTTCAAAGTTCATCAAATTTAGGTCAAATTTGGTTTGAATTTTAACGCAAGTAATTCACTTGAATCTTGAAATAACAAGTTATTTGGTTACTTTTTCGACATGTAAGGCACAAAAGTAGTTAAATAACATTTAAATGAATCAAATATAATGAATGTAACGTTTTAAAGTAGATCAAATTTAATTCTTATTTTGTTTTAATTTCAACGCAAGTAATGCACTTGAATCTGCAAATAAGAAGTTATTTGGTTACTTTTTCAACATGTAAGGCACAAAAGTAGTTAAATCACATTACAATGAATCTAATATAACGAATGTAACGTTTCAAAGTTCATCAAATTCAGCTCAAATTTGGTTTGAATTTCAACGCATGTAATTCACTTGAATCTTGAAATAACAAGTTATTTGGTTGCTTTTTCAACATGTAAGGCACAAAAGTAGTTAAATCACATTACAATGAATCTAATATAACGAATGTAACGCTTCAAACTTCATCAAATTTAGGTCAAATTTGGTTTGAATTTCAACGCAAGTAATTCACTCGAATCTTGAAATAACAAGTTATTTGGTTACTTTTTCAACTTGTAAGCACAAAAGTAGTTAAATCACATTACAATGAATCTAATAAAACGAATGTAACGCTTCAAAGTTCATCAAATTCAGCTCAAATTTGGTTTGAATTTCAACGCAAGTAATTCACTTGAATCTTGAAATAATAAGTTATTTGGTTACTTTTTCTACATGTAAGGCACAAAAGTAGTTAAACCAGATTACAATGAATGTAATATAACGAATGTAACGCTTCAAAGTTCATCAAATTTAGGTCTAATTTAGTTTGAATTTCAACTCAAGTAATGCACTTGAATCTTGAAATAATATAGGTCTAATTTAGTTTGAATTTCAACTCAAGTTATTTGGATACTTTTTTAAAATGTAAGGCACAAAACTAGTTAAATTACATTACAATGAATCTAATATAACGAATGTAACGCTTCAAAGTTTATCAAATTCAGGTCAAATTTGGTTTGAATTTCAACGCAACTTCGTTCACCTAAATCTTGAAATTACAAGTTATTAGGTTACTTTTTCGACATGTAAGGCACAAAAGTAGTTAAATCACATTACAATGAATCTAATATAAAGATTGTAACGCTTCAAAGTTCATCAAATTTAGGTCAAATTTGGTTTGAATTTCAACGCAAGTAATTCACTCCAATTTTGAAATAAGAAGTTATTTGGTTAATTTTTCAACATGTAAGGCACAAAAATAGTTAAATCACATTACAATGAATCTAATATAACGAATGTAACACTTCAAAGTTCATCAAATTGAGGTCAAATTTGATTTGAATTTCAACGCATGTAATGCACTTGAATCTTGAAATAAGAAGTTATTTGGCTACTTTTTGAACATGTAAGTCACAAAAGTAGTTAAATCACATTACAATGAATCTAATATAACTAATGTAATGCTTCAAAGTTCATCAAATTCAGGTCAAATTTGATTTGAATTTCAACGCAATTTCATTCACCTAAATCTTGACATAACAAGTTATTTGGTTACTTTTCGACATGTAAGGCACAAAAGTAGTTAAATAACATTTAAATGAATCAAATATAATGAATGTAACGTTTTAAAGTTGATCAAATTTAAGTCATATTTGGTTTTAATTTCAATGCAAGTAATGCACTTGAATCTTGAAATAAGAAGTTATTTAGTTAATTTTTCAACATGTAAGGCACAAAAGTAGTTAAATCACATTACAATGAATCTAATATAACGAATGTAACGCTTCAGAGTGCATCAAATCGATGTCAAATTTGATTTGAATTTCAACACATGTAATGCACTTGAATCTTGAAATAAGAAGTTATTTGGTTACTTTTTCAACATGTAAGCCACAAAAGTAGTAAAATCACATTACAATGAATCTAATATAACGAATGTAACGCTTCAAAGTTCATCAAATTTAGGTCAAATTTGGTTTGAATTTCAACGCAAGTAATTCACTTGAATCTTGAAATAAGAAGTTATTTGGTTACTTTTTCGACATGTAAGGCACAAAAGTAGTTAAATCACATTACAATGAATGTAATATAACGAATGTAACGTTTCAAATTTCATCAAATTTGAGTCAAATTATGTTTGAAATTCAACGAAATTTCATTCACCTAAATCTTGATATAACGCTTCAAAGTTCATCAATTTCTACTCAAATTTGGTTTGAATTTCAACGCAAGTAATTCACTTGAATCTTGAAATAAGAAGTTATTTGGTTACTTTTTCAACATGTAAGGCACAAAAGTAGTTAAATCACATTACAATGAATCTTATATAACGAATGTAACGCTTCAAAGTTCATCAATTTCTACTCAAATTTAGTTTGAATTTCAACGCAAGTAATTCACTTGAATCTTGAAATAAGAAGTTATTTGGTTACTTTTTCAACATTTAAGGCACAAAAGTAGTTAAATCACATTACAATGAATCTAATATAACGAATGTAACGCTTCAAAGTTCATCAAATTTAGGTCAAATTTGGTTTGAATTTTAACGCAAGTAATTCACTTGAATCTTGAAATAACAAGTTATTTGGTTACTTTTTCGACATGTAAGGCACAAAAGTAGTTAAATAACATTTAAATGAATCAAATATAATGAATGTAACGTTTTAAAGTAGATCAAATTTAATTCATATTTTGTTTTAATTTCAACGCAAGTAATGCACTTGAATCTGCAAATAAGAAGTTATTTGGTTACTTTTTCAACATGTAAGGCGCAAAAGTAGTTAAATCACATTACAATGAATCTAATATAACGAATGTAACGCTTCAAAGTTCATCAAATTCAGCTCAAATTTGGTTTGAATTTCAACGCAAGTAATTCACTTGAATCTTGAAATAACAAGTTATTTGGTTGCTTTTTCAACATTTAAGACAAAAGTAGTTAAATCACATTACAATGAATCTAATATAACGAATGTAACGCTTCAAACTTCTTCAAATTTAGGTCAAATTTGGTTTGAATTTCAACGCAAGTAATTCACTCGAATCTTGAAATAACAAGTTATTTGGTTACTTTTTCAACTTGTAAGGCACAAAAGTAGTTAAATCACATTACAATGAATCTAATAAAACGAATGTAACGCTTCAAAGTTCATCAAATTCAGCTCAAATTTGGTTTGAATTTCAACGCAAGTAATTCACTTGAATCTTGAAATAATAAGTTATTTGGTTACTTTTTCTACATGTAAGGCACAAAAGTAGTTAAACCACGTTACAATGAATGTAATATAACGAATGTAACGCTTCAAAGTTCATCAAATTTAGGTCAAATTTAGTTTGAATTTCAACGCAAGTAATGCACTTGAATCTTGAAATAAGAAGTTATTTGGTTACTTTTTTAACATGTAAGGCACAAAAGTAGTTAAATCACATTACAATGAATCTAATATAACGAATGTAACGCTTCAAAGTTTATCAAATTCAGGTCAAATTTGGTTTGAATTTTAACGCAACTTCGTTCACCTAAATCTTGAAATTACAAGTTATTAGGTTACTTTTTCGACATGTAAGGCACAAAAGTAGTTAAATCACATTACAATGAATCTAATATAACGAATGTAACGCTTCAAAGTTCATCAAATTTAGGTCAAATTTGGTTTGAATTTCAACGCAAGTATTCACTCCAATTTTGAAATAAGAAGTTATTTGGTTACTTTTTCAACATGTAAGGCAGAAAAGTAGTTAAATCACATTACAATGAATCTAATATAACGAATGTAACGCTTCAAAGTTTATCAAATTCAGGTCAAATTTGGTTTGAATTTCAACGCAACTTCGTTCACCTAAATCTTGAAATACAAGTTATTGGTTACTTTTTCGACATGTAAGGCACAAAAGTTTAAATCACATTACAATGAATCTAATATAACGAATGTAACGCTTCAAAGTTCATCAAATTTAGGTCAAATTTGGTTTGAATTTCAACGCAAGTAATTCACTCCAATTTGAATAAGAAGTTATTTGGTTACTTTTCAATAGTAAGGCACAAAAAGTAGTTAAATCACATTACAATGAATCTAATATAACGAATGTAACACTTTAAAGTTCATCAAATTGAGGTCAAATTTGATTTGAATTTCAACGCATGTAATGCACTTGAATCTTGAAATAAGAAGTTATTTGGTTGCTTTTCCAACATGTAAGGCACAAAAGTAGTTAAATCACATTACAATGAATCTAATATAACGAATGTAACGCTTCAAACTTCATCAAATTTAGGTCAAATTTGGTTTGAATTTCAACGCAAGTAATTCACTCGAATCTTGAAATAACAAGTTATTTGGTTACTTTTCCAACTTGTAAGGCACAAAAGTAGTTAAATCACATTACAATGAATCTAATATAACGAATGTAACGCTTCAAAGTTCATCAATTTCTACTCAAATTTGGTTTGAATTTCAACGCAAGTAATTCACTTGAATCTTGAAATAAGAAGTTATTTGGTTACTTTTTCCACATTTAAGGCACAAAAGGAGTTAAATCACATTACAATGAATCTAATATAACGAATGTAACGCTTCAAAGTTCATCAAATTTAGGTCAAATTTGGTTTGAATTTTAACGCAAGTAATTCACTTGAATCTTGAAATAACAAGTTATTTGGTTACTTTTTCGACATGTAAGGCACAAAAGTAGTTAAATAACATTTAAATGAATCAAATATAATGAATGTAACGTTTTAAAGTAGATCAAATTTAATTCATATTTTGTTTTAATTTCAACGCAAGTAATGCACTTGAATCTGCAAATAAGAAGTTATTTGGTTACTTTTTCAACATGTAAGGCACAAAAGTAGTTAAATCACATTACAATGAATCTAATATAACGAATGTAACGCTTCAAAGTTCATCAAATTCTACTCAAACTTGGTTTGAATTTCAACGCAAGTAATTCACTTGAATCTTGAAATAAGAAGTTATTTGGTTACTTTTTCAACATGTAAGGCACAAAAGTAGTAAAATCACATTACAATGAATCTAATATAACGAATGTAACGCTTCAAAGTTCATCAAATTTAGGTCAAATTTGGTTTGAATTTCAACGCAAGTAATTCACTTGAATCTTGAAATAACAAGTTATTTGGTTACTTTTTCGACATGTAAGGCACAAAAGTAGTTAAATAACATTTAAATGAATAAAATATAATGAATGTAACGTTTTAAAGTAGATCAAATTTAATTCATATTTTTGTTTTAATCATGCAAGTAATGCACTTGAATCTGCAAATAAGAAGTTATTTGGTTACTTTTTCAACATGTAAGGCACAAAAGTAGTTAAATCACATTACAATGAATCTAATATAACGAATGTAACGCTTCAAAGTTCATCAAATTCTACTCAAACTTGGTTTGAATTTCAACGCAAGTAATTCACTTGAATCTTGAAATAAGAAGTTATTTGGTTACTTTTTCAACATGTAAGGCACAAAAGTAGTAAATCACATTACAATGAATCTAATATACGATGTAACGCTTCAAAGTTCATCAAATTTAGGTCAAATTTGGTTTGAATTTCAACGCAAGTAATTCACTTGAATCTTGAAATAAGAAGTTATTTGGTTACTTTTTCAACATGTAAGGCACAAAAGTAGTAAAATCACATTACAATGAATCTAATATAACGAATGTAACGCTTCAAAGTTCATCAAATTTAGGTCAAATTTGGTTTGAATTTCAACGCAAGTAATTCACTTGAATCTTGAAATAACAAGTTATTTGGTTACTTTTTCGACATGTAAGGCACAAAAGTAGTTAAATAACATTTAAATGAATCAAATATAATGAATGTAACGTTTTAAAGTAGATCAAATTTAATTCATATTTTGTTTTAATTTCAACGCAAGTAATGCACTTGAATCTGCAAATAAGAAGTTATTTGGTTACTTTTTCAACATGTAAGGCACAAAAGTAGTTAAATCACATTACAATGAATCTAATATAACGAATGTAACGCTTCAAAGTTCATCAAATTTAGGTCAAATTTGGTTTGAATTTCAACGCAAGTAATTCACTTGAATCTTGAAATAAGAAGTTATTTGGTTACTTTTTCAACATGTAAGGCACAAAAGTAGTAAAATCACATTACAATGAATCTAATATAACGAATGTAACGCTTCAAAGTTCATCAAATTTAGGTCAAATTTGGTTTGAATTTCAACGCAAGTAATTCACTTGAATCTTGAAATAACAAGTTATTTGGTTACTTTTTCGACATGTAAGGCACAAAAGTAGTTAAATAACATTTAAATGAATCAAATATAATGAATGTAACGTTTTAAAGTAGATCAAATTTAATTCATATTTTGTTTTAATTTCAACGCAAGTATATGCACTGAATCTGCAAATAAGAAGTTATTTGGTTACTTTTTCAACATGTAAGGCACAAAAGTAGTTAAATCACATTACAATGAATCTAATATAACGAATGTAACGCTTCAAAGTTCATCAAATTGAGGTCAAATTTGATTTGAATTTCAACACATGTAATGCACTTGAATCTTGAAATAAGAAGTTATTTGGTTACTTTTTCAACATGTAAGACACAAAAGTAGTTAAATCACATTACAATGAATCTAATATAACGAATGTAACGTTTCAAATTTCTTCAATTTAAGTCAATTATGTTTGAAATTCAACGCAATTTCGTTCACCTAAATCTTGAAATTACAGTTATTTGGTTACTTTTTTGACATGTAAGGCACAAAAGTAGTTAAATCACATTATAATGAATCTAATATAACGAATGTAACGCTTCAAAGTTCATCAAATTTAGATCAAATTTGGTTTGAATGTCAACGCAAGTAATGAACTTGAATCTTGAAATAGAAGTTATTTGGTTAATTTTTCCACATGTAAGGCACAAAATAGTGTAAATCACATTACAATGAATCTAATATAACGAATGTAACGCTTCAAAAGTCATCAAATTTGGTTTGAATTTCAACGCAGTAATTCACTCCAATTTTGTAATAAGAAGTTATTTGGTTACTTTTTCAACATGTAAGGCACAAAAGTAGTTAAATCACATTACAAGAATCTAATATAACGAATTTAACACTTTAAAGTTCATCAAATTGAGGTAATGCACTTGAATCTTGAAATAAACAAGTTATTTGGTTACTTTTTCAACATGTAAGGCACAAAGTAGTTAAATAACATTACAATGAATCTAATATACCGAATGTAACGCTTCAAAGTTCATAAATTTAGGTCAAATTTGGTTGGAATTTCAACGCAAGTAATTCACTTGAATCTTGAAATTACAAGTGTTTGGTTACTTTTTCGACATGTAAGGCAAACAAGTAGTTAAATAACATTTAAATGAATCAAATATAATGAATGTAACGTTTTAAAGTAGATCAAATTTAATTCATATTTTGTTTTAATTTCAACGCAAGTAATGCACTTGAATCTTGAAATAAGAAGTTATTTGGTTACTTTTTCAACGTGTAAGGCACAAAAGTAGTTAAATCACATTACAATGAATCTAATATAACGAATGTAACACTTCAAAGTTAATCAAATTGAGGTCAAATTTGATTTGAATTTCAACGCATGTAATGCACTTGAATATTGAAATAACAAGTTATTTGGTTACTTTTTCAACATGTAAGACACAAAAGTAGTTAAATCACATTACAATGAATCTAATATAACGAATGTAACGTTTCAAATTTCTTCAAATTTAAGTCAAATTATGTTTGAAATTCAACGCAATTTCGTTCACCTAAATCTTGAAATTACAAGTTATTTGGTTACTTTTTTGACATGTAAGGCACAAAAGTAGTTAAATCACATTATAATGAATCTAATATAACGAATGTAACGCTTCAAAGTTCATCAAATTTAGATCAAATTTGGTTTGAATGTCAACGCAAGTAATGAACTGAATCTTGAAATAAGAAGTTATTTGGTTAATTTTTAATTTTCCACATGTAAGGCAAAAAGTAGGTAAATCACATTACAATGAATCTAATATAACGAATGTAACGCTTCAAAGTTCATCAAATTTGGTTTGAATTTCAACGCAAGTAATTCACTCCAATTTTGTAATAAGAAGTTATTTGGTTACTTTTTCAACATGTAAGGCACAAGAGTAGTTAAATCACATTACAAGAATCTAATATAACGAATGTAACACTTTAAAGTTCATCAAATTGAGGTAATGCACTTGAATCTTGAAATAACAAGTTATTTGGTTACATTTTCAACATGTAAGGCACAAAAGTAGTTAAATAACATTACAATGAATCTAATTAACGAATGTAACGCTTCAAAGTTCATAAAATTTAGGTCAAATTTGGTTTGAATTTCATTTCAACGCAAGGAATTCACTTGAATCTTGAAATTACAAGTTATTTGGTTACTTTTTCGACATGTAAGGCAAAAAAGTAGTTAAATAACATTTAAATGATCAAATATAATGAATGTAACGTTTTAAAGTAGATCAAATTTAATTCATATTTTGTTTTAATTTCAACGCAAGTAATGCACTTGAATCTTGAAATAAGAAGTTATTTGGTTACTTTTTCAACGTGTAAGGCACAAAAGTAGTTAAATCACATTACAATGAATCTAATATAACGAATGTAACACTTCAAAGTTCATCAAATTGAGGTCAAATTTGATTTGAATTTCAACGCATGTAATGCACTTGAATCTTGAAATAACAAGTTATTTGGTTACTTTTTCAACATGTAAGTCACAAAAGTAGTTAAATCACATTACAATGAATCTAATATAACTAATGTAATGCTTCAAAGTTCATCAAATTGAGGTCAAATTTGATTTGAATTTCAACGTATGCAATGCACTTGAATCTTGAAATAAGAAGTTATTTGGTTACTTTTTTCAACATGTAACTCACAAAAGTAGTTAAATCACATTATAATGAATCTAATACAACGAATGTAACATTTCAAATTTCATCAAATTTAAGTCAAATTATGTTTAAAAATTGAACGCAATTTCATTCACCTAATTCTTGAAATAACAAGTTATTTGGTTACTTTTCGACATGTAGGCACAAAATAGTTAAATAATATTTAAATGAAGCAATATAATGATTGTACATTTTAAAGTAGATCAAATTTTATTCATATTTTGTTTTAATTTCAACGCGAGTAATGCACTTGAATCTTGAAATAAGAAGTTATTTGGTTACTTTTTCAACTTGTAAGGCACAAAAGTAGTTAAATCACATTACAATGAATCTAATATAACGAATGTAACGCTTCAAAGTTCATCAAATTTAGGTCAAATTTAGTTTGAATTTCAACGCAAGTATGCACTTGAATCTTGAAATAAGAAGTTTATTTGGTTACTTTTTTAACATGTAAGGCACAAAACTAGTTAAATCACATTACAATGAATCTAATATAACGAATGTAACGCTTCAAAGTTTATCAAATTCAGGTCAAATTTGGTTTGAATTTCAACGCAACTTCGTTCACCTAAATCTTGAAATTACAAGTTATTAGGTTACTTTTTCGACATATAAGGCACAAAAGTAGTTAAATCACATTACAATGAATCTAATATAACGAATGTAACGCTTCAAAGTTCATCAAATTTAGGTCAAATTTGGTTTGAATTTCAACGCAAGTAATTCACTCCAATTTTGAAATAAGAAGTTATTTGGTTACTTTTTCAACATGTAAGGCACAAAAGTAGTTAAATCACATTACAATGAATCTAATATAACGAATGTAACCCTTCAAAGTTCATCAAATTGAGGTCAAATTTGATTTGAATTTCAACGCATGTAATGCACTCGAATCTTGAAATAAGAAGTTATTTGGTTACTTTTTCAACATGTAAGACACAAAAGTAGTTAAATCACATTACAATGAATCTAATATAACGAATGTAACGTTTCAAATTTCATCAAATTTAAGTCAAATTATGTTTGAAATTCAACGCAATTTCGTTCACCTAAATCTTGAAATTACAAGTTATTTGGTTACTTTTTTGACATGTAAGGCACAAAAGTAGTTAAATCACATTATAATGAATCTAATATAACGAATGTAACGCCTCAAAGTTCATCAAATTTAGATCAAATTTGGTTTGAATGTCAACGCAAGTAATGAACTTGAATCTTGAAATAAGAAGTTATTTGGTTAATTTTTCCACATGTAAGGCACAAAAGTAGGTAAATCACATTACAATGAATCTAATATAACGAATGTAACGCTTCAAAGTTCATCAAATTTGGTTTGAATTTCAACGCAAGTAATTCACTCCAATTTTGTAATAAGAAGTTATTTGGTTACTTTTTCAACATGTAAGGCACAAAAGTAGTTAAATCACATTACAAGAATCTAATATAACGAATGTAACACTTTAAAGTTCATCAAATTGAGGTAATGCACTTGAATCTTGAAATAACAAGTTATTTGGTTACTTTTTCAACATGTAAGGCACAAAAGTAGTTAAATAACATTACAATGAATCTAATATAACGAATGTAACGCTTCAAAGTTCATAAAATTTAGGTCAAATTTGGTTTGAATTTCAACGCAAGTAATTCACTTGAATCTTGATATTACAAGTTATTTGGTTACTTTTTCGACATGTAAGGCAAAAAGTATTAAATAACATTTAAATGAATCAAATATAATGAATGTAACGTTTTAAAGTAGATCAAATTTAATTCATATTTTGTTTTAATTTCAACGCAAGTAATGCACTTGAATCTTGAAATAAGAAGTTATTTGGTTACTTTTTCAACATGTAAGGCACAAAAGTAGTTAAATCACATTACAATGAATCTAATATAACGAATGTAACACTTCAAAGTTCATCAAATTGAGGTCAAATTTGATTTGAATTTCAACGCATGTAATGCACTTGAATCTTGAAATAACAAGTTATTTGGTTACTTTTTCAACATGTAAGTCATAAAAGTAGTTAAATCACATTACAATGAATCTAATATAACTAATGTAATGCTTCAAAGTTCATCAAATTGAGGTCAAATTTGATTTGAATTTCAACGTATGCAATGCACTTGAATCTTGAAATAAGAAGTTATTTGGTTACTTTTTCAACATGTAACTCACAAAAGTAGTTAAATCACATTATAATGAATCTAATACAACGAATGTAACATTTCAAATTTCGTCAAATTTAAGTCAAATTATGTTTAAAAATTCAACGCAATTTCATTCACCTAATTCTTGAAATAACAAGTTATTTGGTTACTTTTCGACATGTAAGGCACAAAAGTAGTTAAATAATATTTAAATGAAGCAAATATAATGATTGTAACATTTTAAAGTAGATCAAATTTTATTCATATTTTGTTTTAATTTCAACGCTAGTAATGCACTTGAATCTTGAAATAAGAAGTTATTTGGTTACTTTTTCAACTTGTAAGGCACAAAAGTAGTTAAATCAAATTTAACTACTTCAAAGTTCATCGAATATAATGAATCAAATAACATTTAAATGAATCAAATATAATGAATGTAACGTTTTAAAGTAGATCAAATTTAATTCATATTTTGTTTTAATTTCAATGCAAGTAATGCACTTGAATCTGCAAATAAGAAGTTATTTGGTTACTTTTTCAACTTGTAAGGCACAAAAGTAGTTAAATCACATTACAATGAATCTAATATAAGGAATGTAACGCTTCAAAGTTCATCAAATTCAGGTCAAATTTGGTTTGAATTTCAACGCAAGTAATCTACTTGAATCTTGAAATAAGAAGTTATTTGGTACTTTTTCAACATGTAAGGCACAAAAGTTAGTTAAATCACATTACAATGAATCTAATATAACGAATGTAACGCTTCAAAGTTCATCAATTTCTACTCAAATTTGGTTTTGAATTTCAACGCAAGTAATTCACTTGAATCTTGAAATAAGAAGTTATTTGGTTTACTTTTTCAACATTAAGGCACAAAAGTAGTTAAATCACATTACAATGAATCTAATATAACAATGTAACGCTTCAAAAGTTCATCAAATTTAGGTCAAATTTGGTTTGAATTTTAACGCAAGTATTCACTTGAATCTTGAAATAACAAGTTATTTGGTTACTTTTTCGACATGTAAGGCACAAATAGTTAAATAACATTTAAATGAATCAAATATAATGAATGTAACGTTTTTTAAAGTAGATCAAATTTAATTCTTATTTTGTTTTAATTCAACGCAAGTAATGCACTGAATCGCAAATAAGAAGTTATTTGGTTACTTTTTCAACATGTAAGGCACAAAAGTAGTTAAATCACATTACAATGAATCTAATATAACGAATGTAACGTTTCAAAGTTCATCAAATTCAGCTCAAATTTGGTTTGAATTTCAACGCATGTAATTCACTTGAATCTTGAAATAACAAGTTATTTGGTTGTTTTTTCAATATGTAAGGCACAAAAGTAGTTAAATCACATTACAATGAATCTAATAAAACGAATGTAACGCTTCAAACTTCATCAAATTTAGGTCAAATTTGGTTTGAATTTCAACGCAAGTAATTCACTCGAATCTTGAAATAACAAGTTATTTGGTTACTTTTTCAACTTGTAAGCACAAAAGTAGTTAAATCACATTACAATGAATCTAATAAAACGAATGTAACGCTTCAAAGTTCATCAAATTCAGCTCAAATTTGGTTTGAATTTCAACGCAAGTAATTCACTTGAATCTTGAAATAATAAGTTATTTGGTTACTTTTTCTACATGTAAGGCACAAAAGTAGTTAAACCAGATTACAATGAATGTAATATAACGAATGTAACGCTTCAAAGTTCATCAAATTTAGGTCTAATTTAGTTTGAATTTCAACTCAAGTAATGCACTTGAATCTTGAAATAAGAAGTTATTTGGATACTTTTTTAAAATGTAAGGCACAAAACTAGTTAAATTACATTACAATGAATCTAATATAACGAATGTAACGCTTCAAAGTTTATCAAATTCAGGTCAAATTTGGTTTGAATTTCAACGCAACTTCGTTCACCTAAATCTTGAAATTACAAGTTATTAGGTTACTTTTTCGACATGTAAGGCACAAAAGTAGTTAAATCACATTACAATGAATCTAATATAAAGATTGTAACGCTTCAAAGTTCATCAAATTTAGGTCAAATTTGGTTTGAATTTCAACGCAAGTAATTCACTCCAATTTTGAAATAAGAAGTTATTTGGTTACTTTTTCAACATGTAAGGCACAAAAATAGTTAAATCACATTACAATGAATCTAATATAACGAATGTAACACTTCAAAGTTCATCAAATTGAGGTCAAATTTGATTTGAATTTCAACGCATGTAATGCACTTGAATCTTGAAATAAGAAGTTATTTGGCTACTTTTTGAACATGTAAGTCACAAAAGTAGTTAAATCACATTACAATGAATCTAATATAACTAATGTAATGCTTCAAAGTTCATCAAATTCAGGTCAAATTTGATTTGAATTTCAACGCAATTTCATTCACCTAAATCTTGACATAACAAGTTATTTGGTTACTTTTCGACATGTAAGGCACAAAAGTAGTTAAATAACATTTAAATGAATCAAATATAATGAATGTAACGTTTTAAAGTTGATCAAATTTAAGTCATATTTGGTTTTAATTTCAATGCAAGTAATGCACTTGAATCTTGAAATAAGAAGTTATTTAGTTAATTTTTCAACATGTAAGGCACAAAAGTAGTTAAATCACATTACAATGAATCTAATATAACGAATGTAACGCTTCAGAGTGCATCAAATCGATGTCAAATTTGATTTGAATTTCAACACATGTAATGCACTTGAATCTTGAAATAAGAAGTTATTTGGTTACTTTTTCAACATGTAAGCCACAAAAGTAGTAAAATCACATTACAATGAATCTAATATAACGAATGTAACGCTTCAAAGTTCATCAAATTTAGGTCAAATTTGGTTTGAATTTCAACGCAAGTAATTCACTTGAATCTTGAAATAAGAAGTTATTTGGTTACTTTTTCGACATGTAAGGCACAAAATAGTTAAATCACATTACAATGTAATATAACGAATGTAACGTTTCAAATTTCATCAAATTTGAGTCAAATTATGTTTGAAATTCAACGAAATTTCATTCACCTAAATCTTGATATAACGCTTCAAAGTTCATCAATTTCTACTCAAATTTGGTTTGAATTTCAACGCAAGTAATTCACTTGAATCTTGAAATAAGAAGTTATTTGGTTACTTTTTCAACATGTAAGGCACAAAAGTAGTTAAATCACATTACAATGAATCTTATATAACGAATGTAACGCTTCAAAGTTCATCAATTTCTACTCAAATTTAGTTTGAATTTCAATGCAAGTAATTCACTTGAATCTTGAAATAAGAAGTTATTTGGTTACTTTTTCAACATTTAAGGCACAAAAGTAGTTAAATCACATTACAATGAATCTAATATAACGAATGTAACGCTTCAAAGTTCATCAAATTTAGGTCAAATTTGGTTTGAATTTCAACGCAAGTAATTCACTTGAATCTTGAAATAAGAAGTTATTTGGTTACTTTTTCAACATGTAAGGCACAAAAGTAGTAAAATCACATTACAATGAATCTAATATAACGAATGTAACGCTTCAAAGTTCATCAAATTTAGGTCAAATTTGGTTTGAATTTCAACGCAAGTAATTCACTTGAATCTTGAAATAAGAAGTTATTTGGTTACTTTTTCAACATGTAAGGCACAAAAGTAGTAAAATCACATTACAATGAATCTAATATAACGAATGTAACGCTTCAAAGTTTCATCAATTTAGGTCAAATTTGGTTTGAATTTTCAACGCAAGTAATTCACTGAATCTTGAAATAAGAAGTTATTTGGTTACTTTTTCAACATGTAAGCCACAAAGTAGTAAAATCACATTACATGAATCTATATAACGAATGTAACGCTTCAAAGTTCATCAAATTTAGGTCAAATTTGGTTTGAATTTCAACGCAAGTAATTCACTGAATCTTGAAATAAGAAGTTATTTGGTTACTTTTTCGACATGTAAGGCACAAAAGTAGTTAATCACATTACAATGATGTAATATACGAATGTAACGTTTCAAATTTCATCAAATTTGAGTCAAATTATGTTTGAAATTCAACGAAATTTCATTCACCTAAATCTTGATATAACGCTTCAAAGTTCATCAATTTCTCTCAATTTGGTTTGAATTCAACGCAAGTAATTCACTTGAATCTTGAAATAAGAAGTTATTTGGTTACTTTTTCAACATGTAAGGCACAAAAGTAGTTAAATCACATTACAATGAATCTTATATAACGAATGTAACGCTTCAAAGTTCATCAATTTCTACTCAAATTTAGTTTGAATTTCAACGCAAGTAATTCACTTGAATCTTGAAATAAGAAGTTATTTGGTTACTTTTTCAACATTTAAGGCACAAAAGTAGTTAATCACATTACAATGAATCTAATATAACGAATGTAACGCTTCAAAGTTCATCAAATTTAGGTCAAATTTGGTTTGAATTTCAACGCAAGTAATTCACTTGAATCTTGAAATAAGAAGTTATTTGGTTACTTTTTCAACATGTAAGGCACAAAAGTAGTAAAATCACATTACAATGAATCTAATAACGAATGTAACGCTCTTCAAAGTTCATCAAATTTAGGTCAAATTTGGTTTGAATTTCAACGCAAGTAATTCACTTGAATCTTGAAATAAGAAGTTATTTGGTTACTTTTTCAACATGTAAGGCACAAAGTAGTAAAATCACATTACAATGAATCTAATATAACGAATGTAACGCTTCAAAGTTCATCAAATTTAGGTCAAATTTGGTTTGAATTTCAACGCAAGTAATTCACTTGAATCTTGAAATAAGAAGTTATTTGGTTACTTTTTCAACATGTAAGCCACAAAAGTAGTAAAATCACATTACAATGAATCTAATATAACGAATGTAACGCTTCAAAGTTCATCAAATTTAGGTCAAATTTGGTTTGAATTTCAACGCAAGTAATTCACTTGAATCTTGAAATAAGAAGTTATTTGGTTACTTTTTCGACATGTAAGGCACAAAGTAGTTAAATCACATACAATGAATGTAATATAACGAATGTAACGTTCAAATTTCATCAAATTTGAGTCAAATTATGTTTGAAATTCAACGAAATTTCATTCACCTAAATCTTGATATACGCTTCAAAGTTCATCATTTCTACTCAAATTTGGTTTGAATTCAACGCAATAATTCACTTGAATCTTGAAATAAGAGTTATTTGGTTACTTTTTCAACATGTAAGGCACAAAAGTAGTTAAATCACATTACAATGAATCTTATATAACGAAGTAACGCTTCAAAGTTCATCAATTTCTACTCAAATTTAGTTTGAATTTCAACGCAAGTATTCACTTGAATCTTGAATAAGAAGTTATTTGGTTACTTTTCAACATTTAAGGCACAAAAGTAGTTAAATCACATTACAATGAATCTAATATAACGAATGTAACGCTTCAAAGTTCATCAAATTTGGTCAAATTTGGTTTGAATTCAACGCAAGTAATTCACTTGAATCTTGAAATAAGATTATTGGTTACTTTTTCAACATGTAAGGCACAAAGTAGTAAAATCACATTACAATGAATCTAATATAACGAATGTAACGCTTCAAAGTTCATCAAATTTAGGTCAAATTTGGTTTGAATTTCAACGCAAGTAATTCACTTGAATCTTGAAATAAGAAGTTATTTTGGTTACTTTTTCAATTTTTCAATTAAGGCACAAAAGTAGTAAAATCACATTACAATGAATCTAAATAACGAATGTAACGCTTCAAAGTTCATCAATTTAGGTCAAATTGGTTTGGAATTTCAACGCAAGTAATTCACTGAATCTTGAAATAAGAAGTTATTTGGTTACTTTTTCAACATGTAAGGCACAAAAGTAGTAAAATCACATTACAATGAATCTAATATAACGAATGTAACGCTTCAAAGTTCATCAAATTTAGGTCAAATTTGGTTTGAATTTTAACGCAAGTAATTCACTTGAATCTTGAAATAACAAGTTATTTGGTTACTTTTTCGACATGTAAGGCACAAAAGTAGTTAAATAACATTTAAATGAATCAAATATAATGAATGTAACGTTTTAAAGTAGATCAAATTTAATTCATATTTTGTTTTAATTTCAACGCAAGTAATGCACTTGAATCTGCAAATAAGAAGTTATTTGGTTACTTTTTCAACATGTAAGGCGCAAAAGTAGTTAAATCACATTACAATGAATCTAATATAACGAATGTAACGCTTCAAAGTTCATCAAATTCAGCTCAAATTTGGTTTGAATTTCAACGCAAGTAATTCACTTGAATCTTGAAATAACAAGTTATTTGGTTGCTTTTTCAACATTTAAGGCACAAAAGTAGTTAAATCACATTACAATGAATCTAATATAACGAATGTAACGCTTCAAACTTCTTCAAATTTAGGTCAAATTTGGTTTGAATTTCAACGCAAGTAATTCACTCGAATCTTGAAATAACAAGTTATTTGGTTACTTTTTCAACTTGTAAGGCACAAAGTAGTTAATCACATTACAATGAATCTAATAAACGAATGTAACGCTTCAAAGTTCATCAAATTCAGCTCAAATTTGGTTTGAATTTCAACGCAAGTAATTCACTTGAATCTTGAAATAATAAGTTATTTGGTTACTTTTTCTACATGTAAGGCACAAAAGTAGTTAAACCACGTTACAATGAATGTAATATAACGAATGTAACGCTTCAAAGTTCATCAAATTTAGGTCAAATTTAGTTTGAATTTCAACGCAAGTAATGCACTTGAATCTTGAAATAAGAAGTTATTTGGTTACTTTTTTAACATGTAAGGCACAAAAGTAGTTAAATCACATTACAATGAATCTAATATAACGAATGTAACGCTTCAAAGTTTATCAAATTCAGGTCAAATTTGGTTTGAATTTCAACGCAACTTCGTTCACCTAAATCTTGAAATTACAAGTTATTAGGTTACTTTTTCGACATGTAAGGCACAAAAGTAGTTAAATCACATTACAATGAATCTAATATAACGAATGTAACGCTTCAAAGTTCATCAAATTTAGGTCAAATTTGGTTTGAATTTCAACGCAAGTATTCACTCCAATTTTGAAATAAGAAGTTATTTGGTTACTTTTTCAACATGTAAGGCAGAAAAGTAGTTAAATCACATTACAATGAATCTAATATAACGAATGTAACGCTTCAAAGTTTATCAAATTCAGGTCAAATTTGGTTTGAATTTCAACGCAACTTCGTTCACCTAAATCTTGAAATTACAAGTTATTAGGTTACTTTTTCGACATGTAAGGCACAAAAGTAGTTAAATCACATTACAATGAATCTAATATAACGAATGTAACGCTTCAAAGTTCATCAAATTTAGGTCAAATTTGGTTTGAATTTCAACGCAAGTAATTCACTCCAATTTTGAAATAAGAAGTTATTTGGTTACTTTTTCAACATGTAAGGCACAAAAGTAGTTAAATCACATTACAATGAATCTAATATAACGAATGTAACACTTCAAAGTTCATCAAATTGAGGTCAAATTTGATTTGAATTTCAACGCATGTAATGCACTTGAATCTTGAAATAAGAAGTTATTTGGTTGCTTTTCCAACATGTAAGGCACAAAAGTAGTTAAATCACATTACAATGAATCTAATATAACGAATGTAACGCTTCAAACTTCATCAAATTTAGGTCAAATTTGGTTTGAATTTCAACGCAAGTAATTCACTCGAATCTTGAAATAACAAGTTATTTGGTTACTTTCAACTTGTAAGGCACAAAAGTAGTTAAATCACATTACAATGAATCTAATATAACGAATGTAACGCTTCAAAGTTCATCAAATTCAGGTCAAATTTGGTTTGAATTTCAACGCAAGTAATCTACTAGAATCTTGAAATAAGAAGTTATTTGGTTACTTTTTCAACATGTAAGGCACAAAAGTAGTTAAATCACATTACAAAGAATCTAATATAACGAATGTAACGCTTCAAAGTTCATCAATTTCTACTCAAATTTGGTTTGAATTTCAACGCAAGTAATTCACTTGAATCTTGAAATAAGAAGTTATTTGGTTACTTTTTCAACATGTAAGGCACAAAAGTAGTTAAATCACATTACAATGAATCTTATATAACGAATGTAACGCTTCAAAGTTCATCAATTTCTACTCAAATTTGGTTTGAATTTCAACGCAAGTAATTCACATGAATCTTGAAATAAGAAGTTATTTGGTTACTTTTTCAACATTTAAGGCACAAAAGTAGTTAAATCACATTACAATGAATCTAATATAACGAATGTAACGCTTCAAAGTTCATTAAATTTAGGTCAAATTGGTTTGAATTTTAACGCAAGTAATTCACTTGAATCTTGAAATAACAATTATTTGGTTACTTTTTCGACATGTAAGGCACAAAGTAGTTAAATAACATTTAAATGAATCAAATATAATGAATGTACGTTTAAAGTAGATCAAATTTAATTCATATTTGTTTTAATTTCAACGCAAGTAATGCACTTGAATCTGCAAATAAGAGTTATTGGTTACTTTTTCAACATGTAAGGCACAATAGTTAAATCACATTACAATGAATCTAATATAACGAATGTAACGCTTCAAAGTTCATCAAATTCTACTCAAACTTGGTTTGAATTTCACGCAAGTAATCACTTGAATCTTGAAATAAGAAGTTATTTGGTTACTTTTTCAACATGTAAGGCACAAAAGTAGTAAAAACATACATGATCTAAAGATTATATATAACGAATGTAACGCTTCAAAGTTCATCAAATTTAGGTCAATTTGGTTTGAATTTCAACGCAAGTAATCACTTGAATCTTGAAATAACAAGTTATTTGGTTACTTTTTCGACATGTAAGGCACAAAAGTAGTTAAATAACATTTAAATGAATAAAATAATGAATGTAACGTTTAAAGTAGATCAAATTAATTCATATTTTGTTTTAATTTCAATGCAAGTAATGCACTGAATCGCAAATAAGAAGTTATTGGTTACTTTTTTCAACATGTAAGGCACAAAAGTAGTTAAATCACATTACAATGAATCTAATATAACGAATGTAACGCTTCAAAGTTCATCAAATTCTACTCAAACTTGGTTTGAATTTCAACGCAAGTAATTCACTTGAATCTTGAAATAAGAAGTTATTTGGTTACTTTTTCAAATGTAGGCACAAAGTAGTAAAATCACATTACAATGAATCTAATATAACGAATGTACGCTTCAAAGTTCATCAATTAGGTCAAATTTGGTTTGATTTCAACTTTCAACGCAAGTAATTCCTTGAATCTTGAAATAAGAAGTTATTGTGTTACTTTTTCAACATGTAAGGCACAAAGTAGTAAAATCACATTACAATGAATCTAATATAACGAATTAACGCTTCAAAGTTCATCAAATTTAGGTCAAATTTGTTTGAATTTCAACGCAAGTAATTCACTAATGAACTAATCTAATAACTAATGTAATGCTTCAAAGTTCATCAAATTTAGGTCAAATTTGATTTGAATTTCAACGCATGCAATGCACTTGAATCTTGAAATAAGAAGTTATTTGGTTACTTTTTCAACATGTAAGGCACAAAGTAGTTAAATCACCTTACAATGAATCTAATATAACGAATGTAACGTTTCAAATTTCAACAAATTTATGTCAAATTATGTTTGAAATTCAACGCAATTTCATTCACCTAAATCTTGAAATAACAAGTTATTTGGTTACTTTTTCGACATGTAAGGCATAAAAGTAGTTAAATCACATTACAATGAATCTAATATAACGAATGTAAGGCTTCAAACTGCATCAAAATTAGGTCAAATTTAGTTTGAATTTAAACGCAAGTAATGGACTTGAATCTTGAAATAAGAAGTTATTTGGTTACTTTTTGAACATGTAAGGCACAAAAGTAGTTAAATCACATTACAATGAATAATATAACGAATGTAACACTTTAAAGTTCATCAAATTTTGGTAATATTTGGTTTGAATTTCAACGCAAGTAGTTCACTTGAATCTTGAAATAAGAAGTTATTTGGTTAATTTTTCCACATGTAAGGCACAAACGTAGTTAAATCACATGACGGTGAATATAATATAACGAATGTAACGTTTCAAATATCATCAAATTTAGTTTGAATTTCAACGCAAGTAATGCACTTGAATCTTGAAATAAGAAGTTATTTGGTTACTTGTTCAACATGTAAGGCACAAAAGTAGTTAAATCACATTACAATGAATCTAATATAACGAATGTAACGCATCATAGTTCATCAAATTTAGGTCAAATTTTGTTTGAATTTCAACGCAAGTAATTCACTTGAATCTTGAAATAAGAAGTTATTTGGTTACTTTTTCAACATGTAAGGCACAAAGGTAGTTAAATGACATTACAATGAATCTAATATAACGAATGTAACGTTTCAAATTTCATCAAATTTAAGTCAAATTATGTTTGAATTTCAACGCAATTTCATTCACCTATATCTTTAAATAAGAAGTTATTTGGTTACTTTTTCAACATGTAAGGCACAAAAGTAGTTAAATAACATTATAATGAATCTAATATAATGAATGTAACATTTCAAATTTCATCAAATTTAAGTCAAATTATGTTTGAAATTCAACGCAATTTCAATCACCTAAATCTTGAAATAAGAAGTTATTTGGTTACTTTTTCGACATCTAAAGCACAAAAGTTAAAATCACATTACAATGAATCTAATATAACGAATGTAACGATTCAAAGTTCATCAAATTTCGGTCAAATTTTGTTTGAATTTCAACGCAAGTAATTCACTTGAATCTTGAAATAACAAGTTATTTGGTTACTTTTTCAACATGTAAGGCACAAAAGTAGTTAAATAACATTTAAATGAATCTATATAATGAATGTAACATTTCAAATTTCATCAATTTAGTCAAATTATGTTTGAATTTCACGCAATTTCATTCACCTATATCTTTAAATAAGAAGTTATTTGGTTTCTTTTTCAACATGTAAGGCACAAAAGTAGTTAAATCACATTATAATGAATCTAATATAATGAATGTAACATTTCAAATTTCATCAAATTTAAGTCAAATTATGTTTCAAATTCAACGCAATTTCAATCACCTAAATCTTGAAATAAGAAGTTATTTGGTTACTTTTTCGACATCTAAAGCACAAAAGTAGTTAAATCACATTACAATGAATCTAATATAACGAATGTAACGATTCAAAGTTCATCAAATTTAGGTCAAATTTTGTTTGAATTTCAACGCAAGTAATTCACTTGAATCTTGAAATAACAAGTTATTTGGTTACTTTTTCGACATGTAAGGCACAAAAGTAGTTAAATCACATTACAATGAATCTAAATATAAACGAATGTCCGCATCAAAGTTCATCAAATTTAGGTCAATTTGGTTTGAATTTCAACGCAGTAATTCACTTGAATCTTGAAATAAGATATTTGGTTTACTTTTCACATGTAAGGCATAAAAGTAGTTAAATCACATTACAATGAATCTAATGTACGAATGTAACGTTTCAAATTTCATCAAATATAAGTCAAATTATGTTTGAAATTCAACGCAATTGCATTCACCTAAATCTTGAAATAACAAAGTATTTGGTACTTTTTTCGACATGTAAGGCACAAAAGTAGTTAAATAAACATTTAAATGAATCAAATATAATGAATGTAACGTTTTAAAATTTATCAAATTTAAGTATTTTGGTTTTAATTTCAACGCAAATAATGCACTTGAATCATGAAATAAGAAGTTTATCGGTTACTTTTTTCAATATTAAGTCACAAAAGTAGTTAAATCACATTACAATGAATCTAATAAACTAATGTAATGCTTCAAAGTTCATCAAATTTAGGTCAATTTGATTTGAATTCAACGCATGCAATGCACTTGAATCTTGAAATAAGAAGTTATTTGGTTACTTTTTCACATGTAAGGCACAAAAGTAGTTAAATCACCTTACAATGAATCTAATATAACGAATGTAACGTTTCAAATTTCAACAAATTTATGTCAAATTATGTTTGAAATTCAACGCAATTTCATTCACCTAAATCTTGAAATAACAAGTTATTTGGTTACTTTTTCGACATGTAAGGCATAAAAGTAGTTAAATCACATTACAATGAATCTAATATAACGAATGTAAGGCTTCAAACTGCATCAAAATTAGGTCAAATTTAGTTTGAATTTAAACGCAAGTAATGGACTTGAATCTTGAAATAAGAAGTTATTTGGTTACTTTTTGAACATGTAAGGCACAAAAGTAGTTAAATCACATTACAATGAATATAATATAACGAATGTAACACTTTAAAGTTCATCAAATTTTGGTAATATTTGGTTTGAATTTCAACGCAAGTAGTTCACTTGAATCTTGAAATAAGAAGTTATTTGGTTAATTTTTCCACATGTAAGGCACAAACGTAGTTAAATCACATGACGGTGAATATAATATAACGAATGTAACGTTTCAAATATCATCAAATTTAGTTTGAATTTCAACGCAAGTAATGCACTTGAATCTTGAAATAAGAAGTTATTTGGTTACTTGTTCAACATGTAAGGCACAAAAGTAGTTAAATCACATTACAATGAATCTAATATAACGAATGTAACGCATCATAGTTCATCAAATTTAGGTCAAATTTTGTTTGAATTTCAACGCAAGTAATTCACTTGAATCTTGAAATAAGAAGTTATTTGGTTACTTTTTCAACATGTAAGGCACAAAGGTAGTTAAATGACATTACAATGAATCTAATATAACGAATGTAACGTTTCAAATTTCATCAAATTTAAGTCAAATTATGTTTGAATTTCAACGCAATTTCATTCACCTATATCTTTAAATAAGAAGTTATTTGGTTACTTTTTCAACATGTAAGGCACAAAAGTAGTTAAATAACATTATAATGAATCTAATATAATGAATGTAACATTTCAAATTTCATCAAATTTAAGTCAAATTATGTTTGAAATTCAACGCAATTTCAATCACCTAAATCTTGAAATAAGAAGTTATTTGGTTACTTTTTCGACATCTAAAGCACAAAAGTAGTTAAATCACATTACAATGAATCTAATATAACGAATGTAACGATTCAAAGTTCATCAAATTTCGGTCAAATTTTGTTTGAATTTCAACGCAAGTAATTTACTTGAATCTTGAAATAACAAGTTATTTGGTTACTTTTTCAACATGTAAGGCACAAAAGTAGTTAAATAACATTTAAATGAATCTAATATAATGAATGTAACATTTCAAATTTCATCAAATTTAAGTCAAATTATGTTTGAATTTCAACGCAATTTCATTCACCTATATCTTTAAATAAGAAGTTATTTGGTTTCTTTTTCAACATGTAAGGCACAAAAGTAGTTAAATCACATTATAATGAATCTAATATAATGAATGTAACATTTCAAATTTCCTCAAATTTAAGTCAAACTATGTTTCAAATTCAACGCAATTTCAATCACCTAAATCTTGAAATAAGAAGTTATTTGGTTACTTTTTCGACATCTAAAGCACAAAAGTAGTTAAATCACAATACAATGAATCTAATATAACGAATGTAACGATTCAAAGTTCATCAAATTTAGGTCAAATTTTGTTTGAATTTCAACGCAAGTAATTCACTTGAATCTTGAAATAACAAGTTATTTGGTTACTTTTTCGACATGTAAGGCACAAAAGTAGTTAAATCACATTACAATGAATCTAATATAACGAATGTAACGCTTCAAAGTTCATCAAATTTAGGTCAAATTTGGTTTGAATTTCAACGCAAGTAATTCACTTGAATCTTGAAATAAGAAGTATTTGGTTACTTTTTCAACATGTAAGGCATAAAAGTAGTTAAATCACATTACAATGAATCTAATGTAACGAATGTAACGTTTCAAATTTCATCAAATTTAAGTCAAATTATGTTTGAAATTCAACGCAATTGCATTCACCTAAATCTTGAAATAACAAGTTATTTGGTTACTTTTTCGACATGTAAGGCACAAAAGTAGTTAAATAACATTTAAATGAATCAAATATAATGAATGTAACGTTTTAAAATTTATCAAATTTAAGTTATTTTTGGTTTTAATTTCAACGCAAATAATGCACTTGAATCATGAAATAAGAAGTTATTCGGTTACTTTTTCAATATGTAAGTCACAAAAGTAGTTAAATCACATTACAATGAATCTAATATAACTAATGTAATGCTTCAAAGTTCATCAAATTTAGGTCAAATTTGATTTGAATTTCAACGCATGCAATGCACTTGAATCTTGAAATAAGAAGTTATTTGGTTACTTTTTCAACATGTAAGGCACAAAAGTAGTTAAATCACCTTACAATGAATCTAATATAACGAATGTAACGTTTCAAATTTCAACAAATTTATGTCAAATTATGTTTGAAATTCAACGCAATTTCATTCACCTAAATCTTGAAATAACAAGTTATTTGGTTACTTTTTCGACATGTAAGGCACAAAAGTAGTTAAATCACATTATAATAAATCTAATATAACGAATGTAATGCTTCAATGTTCTTCAAATTTAGGTCAAATTTAGTTTGAATTTAAACGCAAGACTTGAATATTGAAATAAGAAGGTTATTGGTTACTTTTTCAACATGTAAGGCACACAAGTAGTTAAATCACATTACAATGAATCTAACATAACGAATGTAACGTTTCAAATTTCATCAAATTTAAGTCAAATTTTGTTTG
Source organism: Asclepias syriaca (assembly GCA_027405835.1). Lineage (NCBI taxonomy): Eukaryota > Viridiplantae > Streptophyta > Magnoliopsida > Gentianales > Apocynaceae > Asclepias > Asclepias syriaca. The sequence goes on from JAPHNG010000655.1 coordinate 582,121, forward strand.
AAATTCAACGCAATTGCATTCACCTAAATCTTGATATAACAAGTTATTTGGTTACTTTTTCAACATGTAAGGCACAAAAGTAGTTAAATAACATTTAAATGAATCAAATATAATGAATGTAACGTTTTAAAGTTGATCAAATTTAAGTGATATTTGGCTTTAATTTCAACGCAAGTAATGCACTTGAATCTTGAAATAAGAAGTTATTTGGTTACTTTTTCAACATGTAAGTCACAAAAGTAGTTAAATCACCATACAATGAATCTAATATAACTAATGTAATGCGTCAAAGTTCATCAAATTGAGGTCAAATTTGATTTGAATTTCAACGCATGCAATGCTCTTGAATCTTGAAATAAGAAGTTATTTGGTTACTTTTTCAACATCTAAGTCACAAAAGTAGTTAAATCACATTATAATGAATCTAATATAACGAATGTAACAATTCAAATTTCATCAAATTTAAGTCACATTTGGTTTGAATTTCATCGCAAGTAATTCACTTGAATCTTGAAATAACATGTTATTTGGTTACTTTTTCGACATGTAAGGCACAAAAGTAGTTAAATAACATTTAAATGAATCAAATATAATGAATGTAACCTTTTAAAGTTGATCAAATTTAAGTTATATTTGGTTTTAATTTCAACGCAAGTAATGCACTTGAATCATGAAATAAGAAGTTATTCGGTTACTTTTTCAACATGTAAGGCACAAAAGTAGTTAAATCACATTACAATGAATCTAATATAACGAATGTAACACTTCAAAGTTCATCAAATTAAGGTCAAATTTGATTTGAATTTCAACCAATGTAATGCACTTGAATCTTGAAATAAGAAGTTATTTGGTTACTTTTTCAACATGTAAGTCACAAAAGTAGTTAAATCACATTACAATGAATCTAATATAACTAATGTAATGCTTCAAAGTTCGTCAAATTTAGGATAAATTTGGTTTGAATTTCAACGCAAGTAGTTCACTTCAATCTTGAAATAAGAAGTTATTTGGTTAATTTTTCCACATGTAAGGCACAAAAGTAGTTAAATCACATTACGATGAATATAATATAACAAATGTAACGTTTCAAATATCATCAAATTTAGTTTGAATTTCAACGCAAGTAATGTACTTGAATCATGAAATAAGAAGTTATTTGGTTACTATTTCAACATGTAAGGCACAAAAGTAGTTAAATCACATTACAATGAATCTAATATAACGAATGTAACGCTTCAAAGTTCATCGAATTTAGGTCAAATTTGGTTTGAATTTCAACGCAAGTAATTCACTTGAATCTTGAAATAAGAAGTTATTTGGTTACTTTTTCAACATGTAAGGCACAAAAGTAGTTAAATCACATTATAATGAATCTAATATAATGAATGTAACATTTCAAATTTCATCAAATTTAAGTCAAATTATGTTTGAAATTCAACGCAATTTCATTCACCTATATCTTGAAATAATGATACGCGAAAATCGTATCACATTTTTAGCATGTTTTTATATATGTTTTAATGTGAAATTAAGAGTAAATTGACATTAATTGTTTACTATTTACTTGATTTCACGGTTTTTATGATTTTGGAAGTGTCAAGTGAAAAGTAGACGAAAACAACAAATTCTGGGGCAAAAACGCAATTTTTGGAAATGTTGACCCGGTCAAAGGTCCGGGACGGGCGTCCCGACCCAGTCATACCGCCAGGACGGGCATCCTGAACCGGGACGGCCGTCCCGAACCTGGTCAACGAATCAGGAAGGGCGTCCCGAGCCGCCAGAAGCTGTCCCACATCGAATTTTTCAGAGATTTTCACTCCGGGAAGCTGCTATAAATACCCCAGGCCTCCAGCAGTTGAATTCATCCCTCTCCACTCGATCTAAGTCATTAAGTGGTTTCCAGTGTACAATTTTCCAGTACACAACTCACTCAGAGACTCGGATCTCAGTTTTCTTTCTTATTAGTGTTTGTTTTAGTTTCTGAGAAATAGTCTCAGATCTTAGGTTTCTGTAGATAGGTTCGTTTCCGGTATTTATAGAATACCCGGGGTTTCGTTAGGAGACCCTAAGAGAGCTCTAGGCGTTCGAAGAGTCAGTCCACAGGGCTGGGCTTAAGCTGGGTATTAAGGTAAAGCCCAGTTACTAGGCTGAGGAAGCGTCCTCCGAAGGTTCTAGCGAGCAGAGTCAGGGCGAGCAATACGACGTATACAGCAGTACGCTCTGTCGGCGAGACTACGTAAAGGGTGATTTCTTTATGGCATCAGTCCCCATACCCCTCTCTTATATGTTTTATTGCTTTGTCCTAAACATCAATTATGAATATCAGATTACGGTTTTTATGAATAGTTGTTTTGTATGTTGAAGTTATTATGTTTTTCCGGAAATAGCCACGTGCTAAATATTCACTATGTCTGCATGTTTAATGTGCTCTTTTAAACTAACGTTAGGGTTATAGACAATTCCTAACCACGGTCTAATCATAACCTGTTTAGTTTAACAGGCATCAATTAGTATTGGTGTCTGCCATGCTAGATAAAATAACATGTTGAACACCCTGCTTGTTAAAGTAGTCTAGGTAGGAGTCGAGTTGAGTTCGATTATGCCGGCGGCTAGGGCAAGCGGTATGATCCCCGAAGTGACATAGGGCTTTCATGGATGCCTTCGTCCCGAACCGTGAGTAGGGCCGTCATTAAGGTAGGGCGGTTTATTAGAGACCTCGTATGTGGTACGCCTTTAGACACAGAACATAGTTGCAATCCAGGCTAAGATGCATCTAAAATACTCGAAGACAGGTCAATCAACATATAGGAACAGTATAGCATAGAATCAGAACTCATCTTTAAAACACTTTTAGGATTAATTAGACTTGAACCTAGTGGAGAATGGATCACCCTCTCATCAAAGATATTGATGAAGATTGCATAACTGGATCATAAGATTGCCACTTCCCTGGGAGTACGATATTTATTTAATAAAATCGTAGATACTTTCCAATAGACTAGCAACACGATAGGTACTCTGCCTTAGGTTCTGGCTGATTAAGTGACACCATAGAGACTAAATGTGACAATTAGTCAATCACAGTCCATAATTATTCATAATCAACATAGGGTAAAATAACACCTATTTAGCATGTCAACCGGAATCGCATCAGATTTTTTGCGCCGTTGCCGGGGAAATATCATAATGAATTTAGGATTATTGGCCACAATTCTAGAGACTTATGATAGGTAACGGTAGTAACCTAGACTTTTGATTAACACTTATGTTATACCAGTTAGGCAATCACTTTCCTAAATATAGGATTATCATAACTAATTAATTTTAGATAATATCTGGAATTAAGACACTTAGGATAATCAAATTTTAGAAAATTATTCTAAAACCATATTAAGGAAATTTACCTGCTTTCTAAATAAATCAAAATCCATAAAAATATTTTCCTTACTTTCTTGTTTCACTGTCCTACTTTTTGCTATTTGTTATTTTTTAACCAGACTTTGCACTCAGAAATGAAGGGAACAAGAGCCCAGGATATTCTGGACGAAGTAGAACATAACACTTCCCCAGAAATCCAAACAATTCCTTCTTCTCCCGAATACACTTCTGCTTCTCCCGAATAAACTCATGCCTCTCCCGAATACACTCCTGCTTCTCCCGAATATACTCCTAAATCTCCCGAGTACACCCCGAAATCTCCTGAATATACTCCTGCATCCCTCGCACCTAACGACCAACCACCTTCATCAGAGGATAGCACTGACAGTTCTCAATCAGCCTTGGCTGCCCGGATAGATGCTATATCTCACAGGATAAGCGCTATGACTCAGACAATACCGGGCGGACTAAGACGATCATATCAGGCTGTTCTAACCTTAAGTTCTGAAGTAACCCAACTCAGAACCACAATAGAACGCCAAAATGTGCAATTACTCCGAGAGATGATGGAAATCTTGAAGGAACAAAGGAACCAGCAGGAGGAAATGCGCAACATACAAGCAGAACTGCAAGAGATGCGAAACATTCAGACCGAACTACAGGAGATCAGAGATAGGATTCGTTGAAAAGGGAAGATTCTTTTACTCTCAACAAATAATTCGTTTGAACTGAACTTGAATAATTGACCCTTATTTTCTATTTTTCAAACATTTTTTAAGGGTCATTTATATTCAACAATTTTCTTCAGACAATTTATTTCGAATTTCTATGAAAAACAAGCGTTTTGCAAAGACAGTTTATTTTCCACTAATTACATTGCACAAACTCAGTTTTATTTTTCTGAAATTCTTGCTGAATTTAAGTTAGGATAAAATTAGGGTAGTCACAATTTTCGAAAAAGTGAGACTGAGGAATTTTTGCATAGAGTTTTTTTTTTAACAACTTCTGAATTTCATTGGATAAACATGAAGCCTTGTTAAAAATTATGATTATTTTTGGTATACTGAGATTTGCAGGAATTAGGAAAAAATAAATAAATATATATTGGCACGCGTCCCGAGGCAACCCGGGACGGGCATCCCGGTTCTGGACGGGCGTCCCGAAGACAGCCCCTTCTATAAAATCTCAATTTATTTTTCATTTTTCCCTCAAAATTCACTTCCAAAAATCCCCCTCTCTCAAATAACTCTCTCCCTTTACCTTTGGCAAACTTTTCAAATTTCAAATTTCAAATTTCCCTCCAAAATTTAAATTTTAAATTTCCTTCCAAATTCGAATTTCCCTCCAAAATTCGAATTTCCCGCCAAAAATTTCGAAATCTTTCACTAGCCTAATTTCACCCTTTTGAATTCAAATTCACCTCCAGAATTCGAATTCGAACCTTCCTTCCTACCTAAAACTCCCAAAATCTCTCAAACACTTTCAACCCAAATGGCTGCCAAACGTGCTCGTACCACATCCACTATGACAGTTACCTCAGTGGCACATCCTTTTATGCTCTTTCCCTCCAGCACAGCATATCAGGAGAGATGTCACGGATACATCGGACGCACGATACTGACGGGCAGAACATTGGATTGGGCAGCAGTACAGACATTGGGAGTAGAGGCTGAGGTCAGACGCATACTCGACGTACCACCTTACAGTCGAGTATTCATCGTCACAGAGCCCACATACCTAGCTGGTATGTGAGTTCTATGCGTCCTTTGCATGCCACCAGGAGCAGATCACATTCCGCTTAGGCGGAATAGATCGGTCGATGAGCATGGCCGAGTTCGGCGTCGCCATGAGTATCTGGCAGAGAGATAGCTGGATACGCCCGCATACACCACAGCAGTGCGAGACTTCACTGCGGACGTCCCCGCTGCTTGGGCTCAGATTTGTATGACGGGTGCCCCATACCAGCACGGCTCCTCGAAAGCCACAGGTATCTATCCCGCTCTTCGCTACTTACATGCCATTATCGCACACACTTTGTCAGGACGACGGACGGCCCCCGGGAATGTCACCCAAATGGAGACATTCCTCTTGGCCAACATGCATATGGGATCCACAGTAGAGATGGCTCGACTTATCACAGTCATCATGCGGGGTTTTGCTACGGACACTCGGAAACAGTGTCTGGGGCTCGGGCCATTCATCACCAGGATAGCTCACTACCTGGAGTTGGACATAGAGAGCTCGGAGCTTACTCTGGTCGCCCCGACCACCGTTCCCACTGATTTTACCATCCTACGGAACATGGGAATGGTTGTCCGGGAGGCGAGCGGCCGCTACACCATCCACACAGAGCAGCCAGGACAGGCCTCGGCATCAGAAGCAGCTCCACCGCATATCCCTCCATCCGAGACGTTCGTGCCATGTACTGCCTTCGAACGACACATGTCGCACGGATTGGCAGAACTATCGGCACGATACAGTCGAGACATGGACCGGATTGACAGACGGCTGGCAATGATGGATGACAGGATTGACAGACGACTGGCGGTGATGGATGACAGGATCGCCATGATCACCAGTAGGATTGAGGAGATACATCAGCAGACTGCCCGAGTAGCGGAGAACTTCGAGTTTGACTTAGCAGACCTCGGTCCACTGGATGGCGACCCGCCGGGTTCTTAGTCTCTCTCTCCCCTTCTTTCCTTTCTTTTGTCTTTTGTTTATCTTGTTCTTTGTGTATGTCTGGGCTGTATGACTATGAATCTTTGTACAAAATTGATTTATATGACATACAGAATTGTTGCATTATTTTGTTTTTTCTTGTTTTTTTTTATGTTTTATTTCTTGTTTTCAAATAAGTGTGGGGTAATTAGCTATGCATGAACACTGAGGACAGTGCCAGACTTAAGTGTGGGGTAGCAGTGCACAGTGCACTGTAGTAGTTTGAGAAAATTTTTGCATGATTTTGCTTGTTTTCCCCGTATTTTCACACCCTTCCAAAATTTTTCCGTCTTTCAGACTTCTAAATGCAGTATGCTTGGTTAAACAATTGCTTATGTCTATGATATGTAGGTAGTATGTTATGGTTAGTAGGAGATAGTCGATAGCTATCTTGGACTAATTGATTAGGAATAGGGAATTCCTAATAACTGAGCACAACCTTGTCTGGATTAGAGACCTCAACCAATTGCCTATTTGAGACTTAACTAGATAAAATCAGACCAGTTGTGGATATATTGGCAGTTAGAATACTAGATGAGACTCTGAGCTAAAAGTGAAACATTAAGGAAGTTAATTACAATAGGGTAGTTTGCCAGCGGCCTTCGCTACTCGAGCACCACTCCTTCGGGGAATTAAAGCCTGATGCCCTAAGGTCGTGTAGATCTGGGAGTCATCGGAGTGGGACTCGCTACATGGGTAGTTGAAGTTGACGTGTTCTAAGCAGACTCGAAATACCCTGAATCTATAAAGAAAATAACTAAGTGCTAAAACATTAAAAATCTTATCACCAAAGCTCAGAACTCAGAAAGTTATCTGTTGTCAGTGTCTAGCGATAGGTCGAAGTATTATCTGGTAGCAGTTAAGATAAGAGTTCATTGTGTTGACTATCTGGTCTAGACTAGTACACACACTACACATCAGGAAGACCCTGTGACTAAGAAAAAAGTCCAACCTAGTTGTTGATTTGTTTTCTGCCTGATCATAACAAGCTACTAGAAACATTTGAGACCTTGTCATAGCAACCTAACCAGTCAGACCTGTGTTAAGAATTGTCTGAAGAATTTTTGGAATAAAAACATGATTAGGAATTTAAGTGACTGCACTACGGTTTAAAATCACTAACTCCATGTAGACTTTGCTTGAGGACAAGCAAAAAGCTAAGTGTGGGGTTATCTGATACGCGAAAATCGTATCACATTTTTAGCATGTTTTTATAATGTTTTAATGTGAAATTGAGAGTAAATTGACATTAATTGTTTACTATTTACTTGATTTCACGGTTTTTATGATTTTGGAAGTGTCAGGTGAAAAGTAGACGAAAACAGCAAATTCTGGGGCAAAAACGCAATTTTTGGAAATGTTGACCCGGTCAAAGGTCCGGGACGGGCGTCCCGACCCGTCAAACCCCGCCAGGACGGGCGTCCTGAACCGGGACGGGCGTCCCGAACCTGGTCAACGAATCAGGACGGGCGTCCCGAGCCGCCAGAAGCTGTCCCACATCGAATTTTTCAGAGATTTTCACTCCGGGAAGCTGCTATAAATACCCCAGGCCTCCAGCAGTTGAATTCATCCCTCTCCACTCGATCTGAGTCATTAAGTGGTTTCCAGTGTACAATTTTCCAGTACACAACTCACTCAGAGACTCGGATCTCAGTTTTCTTTCTTATTAGTGTTGTTTTAGTTTCTGAGAAATAGTCTCAGATCTTAGGTTTCTATAGATAGGTTCGTTTCCGGTATTCATAGAATACCCGGGGTTTCGTTAGGAGACCCTAAGAGAGCTCTAGGCGTTCGAAGAGTCAGTCCACAGGGCTGGGCTTAAGCTGGGTATTAAGGTAAAGCCCAGTTACTAGGCTGAGGAAGCGTCCTCCGAAGGTTCTGGAGCAGAGTCAGGGCGAGCAATACGACGTATACAGCAGTACGCTCTGTCGGCGAGACTACGTAAAGGGTGATTTCTTTATGGCATCAGTCCCCATACCCCTCTCTTATATGTTTTATTGCTTTGTCCTAAACATCAATTATGAATATCAGATTACGGTTTTTGAATAGTTGTTTTGTATGTTGAAGTTATTATGTTTTTCCGGAAATAGCCACGTGCTAAATATTCACTATGTCTGCATGTTTAATGTGCTCTTTTAAACTAACGTTAGGGTTATAGACAATTCCTAACCACGGTCTAATCATAACCTGTTTAGTTTAACAGGCATCAATTAGTATTGGTGTCTGCCATGCTAGATAAAATAACATGTGAACACCCTGCTTGTTAAAGTAGTCTAGGTAGGAGTCGAGCTGAGTCCGATTATGCCGGCGGCTAGGGCAAGCGGTATGATCCCCGAAGTGACATAGGGCTTTCATGGATGCCTTCGTCCCGAACCGTGAGTAGGGCCGTCATTAAGGTAGGGCGGTTTATTACAGACCTCGGATGTGGTACGCCTTTAGACACAGAACATAGTTGCAATCCAGGCTAAGATGCATCTAAAATACTCGAAGACAGGTCAATCAACATATAGGAACAGTATAGCATAGAATCAGAACTCATCTTTAAAACACTTTTAGGATTAATTAGACTTGAACCTAGTGGAGAATGGATCACCCTCTCATCAAAGATATTGATGAAGATTGCATAACTGGATCATAAGATAAGAGTTAGGATAAGAGGCTAGTTACTACTAAGTCGTTGCCACTTCCCTGGGAGTACGATATTTATTTAATAAAATCGTTGATACTTTCCAATAGACTAGCTACACGATAGGTACTTTTTCGACATGTAAGGCACACAACTAGTTAAATCACATTATAATAAATCTAATATAACGAATGTAATGCTTCAAAGTTCTTCAAATTTAGGTCAAATATAGTTTGAATTTAAACGCAAGACTTGAATATTGAAATAAGAAGTTATTTGGTTACTTTTTCAACATGTAAGGCACAAAAGTAGTTAAATCACATTACAATGAATCTAATATAACGAATCTAACGTTTCAAATTTCATCAAATTTAAGTCAAATTATGTTTGAAATTCAACGCAATTTCATTCACCTAAATCTTGAAATAACAAGTTATTTGGTTACTTTTTCGACATGTAAGGCACAAAAGTAGTTAAATACATTTAAATGAATCAAATATAAAGAATGTAACGTTTTAAAGTTGATCAAATTTAAGTCATATTTGCTTTTAATCTCAACGCAAGTAATGCACTTGAATCATGAAATAAGAAGTTATTTGGTTACTTTTCAACATGTAAGGCACAAAAGTAGTTAAATCACATTACAATGAATCTAATATGACGAATGTAACGTTTCAAATTTCATCAAATTGAAGTCAAATTTTGTTTGAAATTCAACGCAATTTCATTCACCTAAATCTTGAAATAACAAGTTATTTGGTTACTTTTTCGACATGTAAGGAACAAAAGTAGTTAAATAACATTTAAATGAATCAAATATAATGATTGTAACGTTTTAAAGTTGATCAAATTTAAGTGATATTTGGCTTTAATTTCAACGCAAGTAATGCACTTGAATCATGAAATAAGAAGTTATTTGGTTATTTTTTCAACATGTAAGGCATAAAAGTAGTTAAATCACATTACAATGAATCTAATATAACGAATGTAACACTTCAAAGTTCATCAAAATTAGGTCAAATTTAGTTTGAATTTAAACGCAACTAATGAACTCCAATTTTGAAATAAGAAGTTATTTGGTTACTTTTTCAACATGTAAGGCACAAAAGTAGTTAAATCACAATACAATGAATCTAATATAACGAATGTAACACTTCAAAGTTCATCAAATTGAGGTCAAATTTGATTTGAATTTCAACGCATGTAATGCACTTGAATCTTTAAATAAGAAGTTATTTCGTTACGTTTTCAACATGTAAGTCACAAAAGTAGTTAAATCACATTACAATGAATCTAATATAACTAATGTAATGCTTCAAAGTTCATCAAATTGAGGTCAAATTTGATTTGAATTTCAACGCATGCAATGCACTTGAATCTTGAAATAAGAAGTTATTTGGTTACTTTTTCAACATATAAGTCACAAAATAAGTTAAATCACATTATAATGAATCTAATATAACGAATGTAACATTTCAAATTTCATCAAATTTAAGTCAAATTATGTTTGAAATTCAACGCAATCTCATTCACCTAAATCTTCAAATAACAAGTTATTCGGTTACTTTTTGGACATGTAATGAACAAAAGTAGTTAAATAACATTTAAATGAATCAAATATAATGAATATAACGTTTTAAAGTTTATCAAATTTATTTCATATTTTGTTTTAATTTCAACGCAAGTAATGAACTTGAATCTTGAAATAAGAAGTTATTTGGTTACTTTTTCAACTTGTAAGGCACAAAAGTAGTTAAATCACATTACAATGAATCTAATATAACGAATGTAACGCTTCAAACTTAATCAAAATTAGGTCAAATTTAGTTTGAATTTAAACGCAAGTAATGCACTTGAATCTTGAAATAAGAAGTTATTTGGTAACTTTTTCAACATGTAAGGCACAAAAGTAGTTAAATCACATTACAATGAATCTAATATAACGAATGTAACGCTTCAAAGTTCATCAAATTTAGGTCAAATTTTGTTTGAATTTCAACGCAACTTATTCACTTGAATCTTGAAATTAGAAGTTATTTGGTTACTTTTTCAACATGTAAGGCACAAAAGTAGTTAAATCACATTACAATGAATCTAATATGACGAATGTAACGTTTCAAATTTCATCAAATTGAAGTCAAATTTTGTTTGAAATTCAACGCAATTTCATTCACCTAAATCTTGAAATAACAAGTTATTTGGTTACTTTTTCGACATGTAAGGAACAAAAGTAGTTAAATAACATTTAAATGAATCAAATATAATGATTGTAACGTTTTAAAGTTTATCAAATTTATTTCATATTTTGTTTTAATTTCAACGCAAGTAATGAACTTGAATCTTGAAATAAGAAGTTATTTGGTTACTTTTTCAACATATAAGTCACAAAATAAGTTAAATCACATTATAATGAATCTAATATAACGAATGTAACATTTCAAATTTCATCAAATTTAAGTCAAATTATGTTTGAAATTCAACGCAATCTCATTCACCTAAATCTTCAAATAACAAGTTATTCGGTTACTTTTTGGACATGTAATGAACAAAAGTAGTTAAATAACATTTAAATGAATCAAATATAATGAATATAACGTTTTAAAGTTTATCAAATTTATTTCATATTTTGTTTTAATTTCAACGCAAGTAATGAACTTGAATCTTGAAATAAGAAGTTATTTGGTTACTTTTTCAACATGTAAGGCACAAAAGTAGTTAAATCACATTACAATGAATCTAATATAACGAATGTAACGTTTCAAATTTCATCAAATTTAAGTCAAATTATGTTTGAAATTCAACGCAATTTCATTCACCTAAATCTTGAAATAACAAGTTATTTGGTTACTTTTTCGACATGTAAGGCACAAAAGTAGTTAAATACATTTAAATGAATCAAATATAAAGAATGTAACGTTTTAAAGTTGATCAAATTTAAGTCATATTTGCTTTTAATCTCAACGCAAGTAATGCACTTGAATCATGAAATAAGAAGTTATTTGGTTACTTTTCAACATGTAAGGCACAAAAGTAGTTAAATCACATTACAATGAATCTAATATGACGAATGTAACGTTTCAAATTTCATCAAATTGAAGTCAAATTTTGTTTGAAATTCAACGCAATTTCATTCACCTAAATCTTGAAATAACAAGTTATTTGGTTACTTTTTCGACATGTAAGGAACAAAAGTAGTTAAATAACATTTAAATGAATCAAATATAATGATTGTAACGTTTTAAAGTTGATCAAATTTAAGTGATATTTGGCTTTAATTTCAACGCAAGTAATGCACTTGAATCATGAAATAAGAAGTTATTTGGTTACTTTTTCAACATGTAAGGCATAAAAGTAGTTAAATCACATTACAATGAATCTAATATAACGAATGTAACACTTCAAAGTTCATCAAAATTAGGTCAAATTTAGTTTGAATTTAAACGCAACTAATGAACTCCAATTTTGAAATAAGAAGTTATTTGGTTACTTTTTCAACATGTAAGGCACAAAAGTTGTTAAATCACAATACAATGAATCTAATATAACGAATGTAACACTTCAAAGTTCATCAAATTGAGGTCAAATTTGATTTGAATTTCAACGCATGTAATGCACTTGAATCTTTAAATAAGAAGTTATTTCGTTACGTTTTCAACATGTAAGTCACAAAAGTAGTTAAATCACATTACAATGAATCTAATATAACTAATGTAATGCTTCAAAGTTCATCAAATTGAGGTCAAATTTGATTTGAATTTCAACGCATGCAATGCACTTGAATCTTGAAATAAGAAGTAATTTGTTTACTTTTTCAACATATAAGTCACAAAATAAGTTAAATCACATTATAATGAATCTAATATAACGAATGTAACATTTCAAATTTCATCAAATTTAAGTCAAATTATGTTTGAAATTCAACGCAATCTCATTCACCTAAATCTTCAAATAACAAGTTATTCGGTTACTTTTTGGACATGTAATGAACAAAAGTAGTTAAATAACATTTAAATGAATCAAATATAATGAATATAACGTTTTAAAGTTTATCAAATTTATTTCATATTTTGTTTTAATTTCAACGCAAGTAATGAACTTGAATATTGAAATAAGAAGTTATTTGGTTACTTTTTCAACTTGTAAGGCACAAAAGTAGTTAAATCACATTACAATGAATCTAATATAACGAATGTAACGCTTCAAACTTAATCAAAATTAGGTCAAATTTAGTTTGAATTTAAACGCAAGTAATGCACTTGAATCTTGAAATAAGAAGTTATTTGGTAACTTTTTCAACATGTAAGGCACAAAAGTAGTTAAATCACATTACAATGAATCTAATATAACGAATGTAACGCTTCAAAGTTCATCAAATTTAGGTCAAATTTTGTTTGAATTTCAACGCAACTTATTCACTTGAATCTTGAAATTAGAAGTTATTTGGTTACTTTTTCAACATGTAAGGCACAAAAGTAGTTAAATCACATTATAATGAATCTAATATAACGAATGTAACTTTTCAAATTTCATCAAATTTAAGTCAAATTATGTTTGAAATTCAACGCAATTTCATTCACCTATATCTTGAAATAAGAAGTTATTTGGTTACTTTTTCGACATGTAAAGCACAAAAGTAGTTAAATCACATTACAATGCATCGAATATAACGAATGTAACGCTTCAAACTTCATCAAGTTTAGGTCAAATTTTGTTTGAATTTCAACGCAACTCATTCACTTGAATCTTGAAATAAGAAGTTATTTGGTTACTTTTTCAACATGTAAGGCACAAAAGTAGTTTTATCACATTATAATGAATCTAATATAACAAATGTAACATTTCAAATTTCATTAAGTTTAAGTCAAATTATGTTTGAAATTCAACGCAATTTCATTCACCTATATCTTGAAATAAGAAGTTATTTTGTTACTTTTTCGACATGTAAAGCACAAAAGTAGTTAAATCACATTACAATGAATCTAATATAACGAATGTAACGTTTCAAAGTTCATCAAATTTAGGTCAAATTATGTTTGAATTTCAACGCAAGTAATTCACTTGAATCTTGAAATAAGAAGTTATTTGGTTAATTTTTCCACATGTTAGGCACAAAAGTAGTTAAATCACATTACAATGAATCTAATATAACTAATGTAACGCTTCAAATTTCATCAAATATAGGTCAAATTTGGTTTGAATTTCAACGCAAGTGATTCACTTGAATCTTGAAATAAGAAGTTATTTGGTTACTTTTTCAACATGTAAGTCACAAAAGTAGTTAAATCACATTACAATGAATCTAATATAACGAATATAACGTTTCAAATTTCATCAAATTTATGTCAAATTATGTTTGAAATTCAACGCAATTTCATTCACCTAAATCTTGAAATAACAAGTTATTTGGTTACTTTTTCGACATGTAAGGCACAAAAGTAGTTAAATCACATTACAATGAATCTAATATAACGAATGTAATGCTTCAAAGTTCTTCAAATTTAGATCAAATTTAGTTTGAATTTAAACGCAAATAATGCACTTGAATATTGAAATAAGAAGTTATTTGGTTACTTTTTCAACATGTAAGGGCACAAAAGTAGTTAAATCACATTACAATGAATCTAATATAACGAATGTAACGTTTCAAATTTCATCAAATTTAAGTCAAATTATGTTTGAAATTCAACGCAATTTCATTCACCTATATCTTGAAATAACAAGTTATTTTGTTACTTTTTCAACATAGAAGGCACAAAAGTAGTTAAATAACATTTAAATGAATCAAATATAATGATTGTAACGTTTTAAAGTTGATCAAATTTAAGTGATATTTGGCTTTAATTTCAACGCAAGTAATGCACGTGAATCATGAAATAAGTAGTGATTTGGTTACTTTTTCCACATGTAAGGCATAAAAGTATTTAAATCACATTACAATTAATCTAATATAACGAATGTAACACTTCAAACTTCATCAAAATTAGGTCAAATTTAGTTTGAATTTAAACGCAAGTAATGCACTACAATTTTGAAATAAGAAGTTATTTGGTTACTTTTTCAACATGTAAGGCACAAAAGTAGTTAAATCACATTACAATGAATCTAATATAACGAATGTAACACTTCAAAGTTCATCAAATTGAGGTCAAATTTGATTTGAATTTCAACGCATGTAATGCGCTTGAATCTTGAAATAAGAAGTTATTTGGTTACTTTTTCAACATGTAAGTCACAAAAGTAGTTAAATCACATTACAATGAATCTAATATAACTAATGTAATGCTTCAAAGTTCATCAAATTGAGGTCAAATTTGATTTGAATTTCAACGCATGCAATGCACTTGAATCTTGAAATAAGAAGTTATTTGGTTACTTTTTCAACATATAAGTCACAAAAGTAGTTAAATCACATTATAATGAATCTAATATAACGAATGTAACATTTCAAATTTCATCAAATTTAAGTCAAATTATGTTTGAAATTCAACGCAATTTCATTCACCTAAATCTTGAAATAACAAGTTATTTGGTTACTTTTTCGACATGTAAGGCAATAAATTAGTTAAATACATTTAAATGAATAAAATATAATGAATGTAACGTTTTAAAGTTGATCAAATTTAAGTCATATTTGCTTTTAATTTCAACGCAAGTAATGCACTTGAATCATAAAATAAGAAGTTATTTGGTTACTTTTTCAACATGTAAGGAACAAAAGTAGTTAAATCACATTACAATGAATCTAATATGACGAATGTTACGTTTCAAATTTCATCAAATTTATGTCAAATTATGTTTGAAATTCAACGCAATTTCATTCACCTAAATCTTGAAATAACAAGTTATTTGGTTACTTTTTCGACATGTAAGGCACAAAAGTAGTTAAATACATTTAAATGAATCAAATATAATGAATGTAACGTTTTAAAGTTGATCAAATTTAAGTCATATTTGCTTTTAATTTCAACGCAAGTAATGCACTTGAATCATGAAATAAGAAGTTATTTGGTTACTTTTTCAACATGTAAGGCACAAAAGTAGTTAAATCACATTACAATGAATCTAATATGACGAATGTAACGTTTCAAATTTCATCAAATTATGTTTGAAATTCAACGCAATTTCATTCACCTAAATCTTGAAATAACAAGTTATTTGGTTACTTTTTCAACTTGTGAGACACAAAAGTAGTTAAATAACATTTAAATGAATCAAATATAATGATTGTAACGTTTTAAAGTTGATCAAATTTAAGTGATATTTGGCTTTAATTTCAACGCAAGTAATGCACTTGAATCATGAAATAAGAAGTGATTTGGTTACTTTTTCAACATGTAAGGCTTAAAAGTAGTTAAATCACATTACAATTAATCTAATATAACGAATGTAACACTTCAAACTTCATCAAAATTAGGTCAAATTTAGTCTGAATTTAAACGCAAGTAATGCACTCCAATTTTGAAATAAGAAGTTATTTGGTTACTTTTTCAACATGTAAGGCACAAAAGTAGTTAAATCACATTACAATGAATCTAATATAACGAATGTAACACTTCAAAGTTCATCAAATTGAGGTCAAATTTGATTTGAATTTCAACGCATGTAATGCACTTGAATCTTGAAATAAGAAGTTATTTGGTTACTTTTTCAACAAGTAAGTCAAAAAAGTAGTTAAATAACATTTAAATGAATCTAATATAACTAATGTAATGCTTCAAAGTTCATCAAATTGAGGTCAAATTTGATTTGAATTTCAACGCATGTAATGCGCTTGAATCTTGAAATAAGAAGTTATTTGGTTACTTTTTCAACATATAAGTCACAAAAGTAGTTAAATCACATTATAATGAATCTAATATAACGAATGTAACATTTCAAATTTGATCAAATTTAAGTCAAATTATGTTTGAAATTCAACGCAATTTCATTCACCTATAGCTTGAAATAACAAGTTATTTTGTTACTTTTTCGACATAGAAGGCACAAAAGTAGTTAAATAACATTTAAATGAATCAAATATAATGATTGTAACGTTTTAAAGTTGATCAAATTTAAGTGATATTTGGCTTTAATTTCAACGCAAGTAATGCACGTGAATCATGAAATAAGTAGTGATTTGGTTACTTTTTCCACATGTAAGGCATAAAAGTATTTAAATCACATTACAATTAATCTAATATAACGAATGTAACACTTCAAACTTCATCAAAATTAGGTCAAATTTAGTTTGAATATAAACGCAAGTAATGCACTACAATTTTGAAATAAGAAGTTATTTGGTTACTTTTTCAACATGTAAGGCACAAAAGTAGTTAAATCACATTACAATGAATCTAATATAACGAATGTAACACTTCAAAGTTCATCAAATTGAGGTCAAATTTGATTTGAATTTCAACGCATGTAATGCGCTTGAATCTTGAAATAAGAAGTTATTTGGTTACTTTTTCAACATGTAAGTCAAAAGTAGTTAAATCACATTACAATGAATCTAATATAACTAATGTAATGCTTCAAAGTTCATCAAATTGAGGTCAAATTTGATTTGAATTTCAACGCATGCAATGCACTTGAATCTTGAAATAAGAAGTTATTTGGTTACTTTTTCAACATATAAGTCACAAAAGTAGTTAAATCACATTATAATGAATCTAAATAACGAATGTAACATTTCAAATTTCATCAAATTTAAGTCAAATTATGTTTGAAATTCAACGCAATTTCATTCACCTAAATCTTGAAATAACAAGTTATTTGGTTACTTTTTCGACATGTAAGGCAATAAATTAGTTAAATACATTTAAATGAATAAAATATAATGAATGTAACGTTTTAAAGTTGATCAAATTTAAGTCATATTTGCTTTTAATTTCAACGCAAGTAATGCACTTGAATCATAAAATAAGAAGTTATTTGGTTACTTTTTCAACATGTAAGGAACAAAAGTAGTTAAATCACATTACAATGAATCTAATATGACGAATGTTACGTTTCAAATTTCATCAAATTTAAGTCAAATTATGTTTGAAATTCAACGCAATTTCATTCACCTAAATCTTGAAATAACAAGTTATTTGGTTACTTTTTCGACATGTAAGGCACAAAAGTAGTTAAATACATTTAAATGAATCAAATATAATGAATGTAACGTTTTAAAG